>CAWVNO010000709.1:583067-1183067 GCA_963930645.1 Salticus scenicus | reverse complement strand
TGGATTTCTGAGAATCTCCTGCATGCACATTAAATTAAAATTTTTATTAAAAAAAAAAAAAAAAAAAAAAAAAAAAATCCATTTACGTATTAATGTAACTGAATTCGGCTTTTGGGATAGGTTTTATCAAATATTGTTACTATTCTTTCTAAATCTAATTTTTTTGATCTTGCACTGTGAATCCCTAAAATCATCAAATTTTGCAACCTGCTCTCTGCACTGGAAGTTCTGAGGTAGTTTTTCACTATTCTAAGAGTGCTAAAACTTCTTTCACAAGCACAAGTTGAAATAGGCAGAGTGCACGCTATTTTAATAATTTCGTTTGTTTCATAAAAAGCATCAGCAATTTTAGAAACATAACTATGAAGCTCTAAAAGAGTTTTTGGTCTTAAGTCTTTTGGTTTCCTTTCCAATATACGACGAAGGTTTTTAATTTCCATTTCAAGATCCTCTGTATTTCTACCATACAATTTTCCAAATTGAATAATATCCACTTCTTCTAGAAAATTCGGAGAATCGGGAACCAAGGCCCTTACTCCGGTTATAATTGTTTTGTTGTCACTATAAAATCTCCTTTCCATTTCATTGTGAATTCTGTCAATTACTTCAAACATGATTCTGAAATGATAAAATACAATATTGTTTAATTTAAATTTTTTTTTTTTTAAATCTGCTTTGTGAAATTCGAAAAATATTTTATTGTGTAGAATAAAATAACTTACCTGCAATACTCAGAATAATTTGTTGCACCATCCCTTTCCACAGCCACGTCAACCACGAAATTCTTCAGCTGATCTGGTAGTTTTTTCTTTCTCTCAGATCGTTTACGAATGATGTTTTGTTGTTCATCATTAATTTCCATCTCTGAGCATATTTTTGTGACATCATCCCATAATTTTTTTAATTTGGCTTCATCTCGCCACGATTTCAGGCTTTCTTTTGCCTCTTCTAGAATATTCAGTGCTTCAGAGTAATCTAGTTGAGGATTTTGCAATAAATCTGAAGCTTGCTTGGTTATTGAAAATATCATTTTCAATGCAAAAATCATCTTTACAAAAGGTGAAGAAAATTGATATAAGAGCCCTCTTGCTTCAATGACTCTGTCAGAATTCAAATTATTATCAATGGAAACGTCCATTAAAAGAGTATGAATTTCTGTGATTCTTTCGCACAATACTTTCAAAGCCGTTGCTTGACAGGCCCAACGAGTGTCAGACAGCGCCTTCAATTCCATAACTTTCATTTTTTTTTTCTTTTTGTATTTCTAACCATCTTGGGTGAATAGTACTGCAGCTTATGAAGTTATAGAAGCTCTGAATGAGCGACAGACTGTCGCTTACGGATTGTACTGATTTAGCAACATCCACAATGACCAAATTTAATCGGTGATTGAAGCAATGGACGTAATTTGCCAAAGGTGCTACACTCTCTCTTATAAGGGCATTAACTCCAGCATGTTTTCCGGATACGACGGAAGCTCCATCATAAGCTTGGCCTATGCAATTTTTGAAGTCAATGCCAATATTTTTAATAACATCAATAATTTTATTGCTTAGCGTTGCAGCATCTAATTTGAACAATTCTGTCATGTTAATAAATTCTTCGAATATTGTGTTGTCGTATAAATATCTGACAGCTATATTGATATTTTGAGGACAGCTATCTGAATATTTTGAGGATGACACCTCTTTACTTATACTTACGAGAACTTCATTTGCCATTATTTCCAATAAGGCATTCTGTATGGAATGATGAGTATATTTTGCATTTCCTGGGCCTTTTCTTATCTTGCGAGCAATTATGGGATCATGATTTGCAACTAAAGCAAGAAGAGATAAAAAATTATCACAATGTATGCCATAGTCAATTGAATCCCCACTCATCTCTAAGGCAGATATTTTAAATTTCGATCCGCATTCTCGAAATCCAAGTTTTTGCTGAGCTATTAAGAGCAATATCTCGCAAAGCATGCGAATATAATATCGATTTTCTTTTATTTGTAAAGCTTGCTCTTTATTCAATTGGCATATTATCGAACCTTTCTCTTGTGCGTTTTTATACGCTTCGTATTTTACTACCGCTTCACAATGAGATGAACTAAGTTGATGTTTCAACAGCCTGTTTTCATTTTGTTGAATTCCGTAGCATTTTTTCCAGTGTCTAAAGCCTACTGATGTAAAAGCGGCTGTGCTTGAATCACGAACAGCTTCACTGTCCAAAAAATGTCTGCAATAAAAGCAAAACACTGAATCTTTCGAAACAGAATATTCAATCCATTTATATTTTAAATAAAAATTTCGATTGAAGGAACGAAATTTATCACCGTCTTTATGCCTGGGAAAACTCTGCAATTCAGGTTGCACTGGAGAATCTGCTTGCGATTGGGAAATATCATTTGGGCCAAGGGTCGTATATTGAACAGATTCTTCTACTTCTAAATCAATGCATTTTTCCCCAAGAATATTTTTTTTATCTTCCTCATCATCATTAAATGGTTCTTCCTCACTTTCAGAGGCTTCATGCAAAGCCTCTTGCAAATTACTCTTGGCAATCACTTCCATAGGTTCAACATCAACGTTATAGCTATTTTCTTTAACACCTAAAATATAAAATAAATAAATAAATATTGCTATTTTCTGCTGTAGGTTCTTGAATTTATAAGTTATACACACCATATGATGTGTATAACGTTAACACACACATATATATATACAAATACATAAAAGCTTCGTATCACAGAGAGCGTACATTGAACAATTTCCCCTTATATCTCATAATGAATCAAAACAACTTTGCAGAGCTCTGTGAATTATTCGTTTGCGCTCAGCAAACTTAATTCTACATAAAAAACGTAATCTGTATTTTAAAAATATATATTAATTTCATTGATGTATGAAGTACAAAATATTAAATATGCTTTAAAAATATATTTCTAGTAGAGTTCAACGTATCAGAAGTCTTTTGCAAGTCCAGAAACTCAAACTAGTTGCGCAATTTATATTAATTTCAATAGAGGACATGCCATAGAAAACTTCCATATCATAAATTACTTTTAATGCATTCTATAAATATTAATGAAAATTAGAATGCGGACATAGAGACGGAAACAGAGACATTGAGATGAAATATTTCAGGTCATAATCACTTTTAAGCATTATTGGAAACTGTTAAAAACGCTTAAAATAAATAAAATGCATTTTCAGCAAATTTTCATTAATAGCTCTTAATTTAATGTATCTGAATATTTTTGTTCAGCCCTGTAACCTTAATACTAATTATGTCGTGTTCCTTAAAAAAACATATATATTTGTGCATAGGAATAATAAATATCAGTTTCATTATGATTTGTACAGTAACAAAGGTATTTAAATACGATTTATAAAAATTTCACTCATAGAACGTTACGCATTGATATTCTTTTGTATGTCTCTTGTACACAACCTCTTGTACTTGTTTAAGCTATTTATAACATTTTCAATCTGAAACATGCAATAGTGGATTTGAATAACAGATATCGGTTTGCAGAAATTCTAAAAATACTAACGAATATTGCAGCATGCACAGACAGAAAGACGGACGGATAGGCAGATTATCTGTAGCCGTATTAACTCTTAAACATTGTCGGAAATTGTTAAAAGCGTTTAAAGCAAACAAAATGCAATTTCAGCAAATTTCAGTTATAGCCCATAATGATATGAATATTTTTGTATGGACCGGAAAACTGTAATTCTAACCCAATCATATTCTATAAAAAGCTATATATATGCAAAGCTTTGTAATTATTTCAGATATTATTGTACACAAACTGTTGGAGATGTTTACACCATTTTCAGTAGGAAATATGCCATAGGGAACTTGCATAACTAAAATCAATTTGGACTTAAGTAAATATCTTTACTGAAATTAGAACGCGGACAAATAAACAGATGAACAGACAGGCAGACAAACCTAAGTTATTAAGTTAAAAAAGCTACAATCACAAAGGCAAGATAAATCGGAAAACAATAAAATCCTTAATATATTGACAGATACAACAGTTAAAAATGTTTATTGAAGAATTTACATTAGAGATGAATGCTGCAAAAATCATACAGCGAAATACAATCAAAATAAATAAATATTAAGGACGACAAAATTAAATATTTAGACAATTCAAGCAATTAAAATCAAGAATTTTTATTAGAGAACTTGACACTATTTACACGATCCAATTGATGCTAATTCATAGATTATTGCAGCTTTTCTACTAAAAAGATTATTCGGCGTTATGTAGCTTGCATGGAAAAGCAATGTGATTTTGGACGGTAGTTTGCATTGCTGTGAGTGTAGAAATAAAAAAAAAGTTTAAATGGTCTAAAATGGACGATGCTTCTATTTTGATAAAGGACAAATTATAAATATATATATCATTTCTTAATTTTATCAACCAAAAAATAGATTCGTCTTTATTTATGCAATATTTAAAGACTAAAATTCTGCTACTGAATAAGAAAAAAAAAATGCTATTATAAAAATGCAGTATTCAAAAAGCGGAAAAGTTGACATCTATGGTTTTCTTAGCTGTTAGATATCTTAATATTTTCTTTTCTAAACATTATTAATATAACTTTTTTTTTTTTTTTTTTTTTTAAGTATTTTTTTGTGTTTATGTGCATGCTA
The DNA here is from genome assembly GCA_963930645.1 of Salticus scenicus. NCBI lineage: Eukaryota > Metazoa > Arthropoda > Arachnida > Araneae > Salticidae > Salticus > Salticus scenicus. The sequence goes on along the minus strand of CAWVNO010000709.1, from coordinate 1,178,408 downwards.
ATTTTTTTTTATAAAAATATATGAAATATATGTTAAAAATTAATGATTTTCAATTTACACAAACATATAAAAAATTCCCCTTGCTAAAATATTAATCCTCCCCAATAATGTAAAGAATTGATACATGAGTCATCATTAGCAATTTGATAAAATCTTTGTATAATAAATACTTTTTTCTTCACTCGTTACTGGTATATTAATAATAATAATAATAATAATAAAATAAAGAAAAGGTTATCTCACAATATAAAATGAAAAAAGTTATTTATAGAAAACTTTATATTATTCTATTATTCTTAAAAATATATATATTAAAAAAGTATATGATGTATATCCTATATATTTTTCGCAACTAGGCAGTAAAATAAAATTTTAGATGCAAACCGTATGCAAAGTAAACAGACACCCGTTTTTTTTTTTTTTTTTTTTAACCAATAATTTTTAATAGAAACATTCACTTTATATAATCACAAAATTTTCATTATAAAATAAAAGAAGTATTTATATTATATACATTTTCATTTAATCGCATGATGTATTTGTAGTCTGGAGTTCCAGACATTAAAATGACTCAAGAAAAATAAATTGTTAAAAAAGTAATGTATCATAATGCACTTTTATACTTAACATTGTTTTAACAGTCATTTTCTTCGTCAAACCAATAACAATAAAGTAATGGAGAACTGTGATATTTGTCCCATATAACTTTTCGGCTTATTTAGTAGTATACCATACAAATTAGCTGACAAATATTACGCGATAAAAGAGTGCAATTTTTAGAATATAAATTAACTTTAGCTTAAAAGAGATGTTCTCTTGCCTGGGCAGGCGAGCCGGCGACAGAATCGAACACCAAATTCGGCGTAACAATTTGCATAAGTGATTCAGGATGTTTCCTCTCCATTAAAAAACCAGACTTCTATGGTATAATAAAGGTAGGACGACTCCAGTAGAAGTCACAGTACACAGAGGTACTGCTATGGCCATATAAGTTTATTTATTTATTTATTTGTCATATTTATGCAAAAATAATGTGAAGGAAATGCGGCTTACGGTTTCTACAGAGCATTGCGTAAGTATCTAATATTTGTGGACTTTAAAAAGATTTTTAGCCACGGGGAAAGAACGTACGTGTGTGTGTATATATATATATTTTAAACGTAGTAAAAGCCGATCAACAGAAGATTTAAGGTCCTTGAAATCACACAGACCAACAAGGAAAAAAAAAAAAAAAAAAAAATCGTCATATTTACCTGTGAAGATTTGTTAATTATTGAAACAAATAAATTTAATTTTTTTATTTTTTAAACAATGTTTAATATCTCTTTTCGTGTAAATCATTTTTTTTTTTTCTTTTTAATATCATGTTTAAATTAATAAAATTTATATACAAAAACATATATTGTTGTAAACATATATTGTACAGAAAAATAATCAAAATTGAAAATAGTGTCCTTAATAAAAAAAATACTATTTTCAAGAAATAATTTACTCTCATACATTATTAATTAATGGAATTCACTTGCAAAATGTTTGTAAGGCAAAATCCGAAAAAAAAAAAAAAAAAAAATCACCTAATTTTATTTATTTATTTATTTATTTTTTTCCGGGTGGGGGATTTACTAGATAGCTAATAATATAACACTGAAACATGTAACTAAATAAACGAGGTCTGGTTTTTCTCTTTATAAATTATGAAACATGGAAAAATGCGAAATTTAAAACTTTCAAATGAGAGACCTTTATCTATATTTCCTATAAATATTAAGACGTTTGTTTAAATGCGTTCTAATTTTGTATGTTTTAAAGCGAAATTTTCTATTACGTTCAATAGATGCATATTTTTTTTTAGGATTTTCATTAATTTTAGCTTTTTCATCGTATTTACATTTATATTCATTTTAAAAGATTTTCTAGATTTTCAATTAAAGATTGATTTAAACATCTGAAATCATTGTATTGATTTTTTTTTTTATTTTATTTATGAAAGAGTGAATTTTAAATAATATTTATTTGATTGGCCTATCAGTTTTCTATTAACTTCGAATATGCGAATAGGAGATGTTTGTAGAGTTAGGGTTGACTCTATACTCGAAGGACCTTAGGCTGGGTGAGATGACTTTGTTAGAATTTTTGTAGGGCATAGCTCCGTATTTACTTGTGTTTCGGAAAAAAACCTTGTAGAACTCCAAATGAGTATCATCTGGTTTCGAACCCGCCACGTCCCGCCTCTCATGTAGGAGTCACAGTCGGCCACTGGTGGGCCATTGAGACTCGAATTCAAATCAGTTAGTGCATCTATGAAAGACAATTTGTTGAAATAGCTTCGGACTAAGTGTCGGTGAAAATTTGTTTGCAGGTTTATATCAAAGTCAAAGGGCATTTTTGGGTGCGTGTTCAGTATACGTTCCGTCCCCAGATATTTGCTAACAGAAACAAAAAATGGTTCTTAGTGTCAAAAAGATACTTTTTCAACAGATTTAAATATGAAATGAAACAAAAAATATTATCATTCATAAATCGTGAGCAATGTATGAAATATTTTGTGCATTTCTGTAAAAGATTTGGCTTGAGGTGTTTACTCTACAGTCATTTTTTGCATATTTATGGGTCATTAAACCCGGACCTACGGCTTAAAGATTAATTTGAATTTTGAATCACTATGAACACAAATGCCTGAACCAGGATTCGAACCCGGCAACCGGATCTTCCTGTAAAAGAACTATAAATACTACGATCGTAATTTCCAATTTCATCTGTCTGAAGCAGAAGTTTAACACCACTACATGCATTTAAAAACTATCGCCTATAGACCGTAATGTGTAAAAAAGCTTTTATACATCCCTGTAAACTAACTGTAAATGCTAACGCACTCATATAATAAAATATGCATAGTTCGTGCGATATATAACATCCATATTAAATTTACGGGGATTGACCTAGATCAATATTTGGACCCAGGGCACATTTCAGGCCCTTTTATAAAATCACTTTTTATAGAATGGATTGGATCCTTTCTCAAAATTCATTATTATTAATTAATTAATCATCGCGGCGGGACCGCGGCGATTCCGGATTTATATATATATATATATATATTAGGGGTGGGAATCGATTAAGAGCTTTAACTGGGTTAATCGTAGTTCATTAATCGATTAATCGGTCGATTAATCGGATTTTTAATCGGTTTTCCTCTTTCTTTATATAATTTTATTTCAATGATGAATAAAACTCTCATATTGTGTATATATATATATATATATATATATATTATTCATAAGTTTGATTGAATTTTTTTTTTTTCAAAAATTTTTGTCTAATCAATTATATCTGTTTCATAACTGAAATTTAAATCAATTTTCAGGGTAATAAATTAATTTTTCGATTCATTTTGAAAGAAACATTAAATGAATTTACACATATTTTAGTTTTATACTTGCAGGCCTTGTCCATCTCGCCTGTCACTATTTTTAAATGAATTCTCAAAATTCCATACCATTATCATAAAAATCTCAAATTCTTATACTTTAGTTCTTCTTTGTCACTTCGGAATAGAACACAGAATGTTATTTTCTGTTTCTACTTCAATAGTTACTATCAGCGATTCTGAACATGCAATAAACTCTTGAAGATACTGTGAAACTCTGTTGACATTTCCCCCATCAGAGGGATAGTGAAAGTCTCAATCCTTTTTTTTTTTAAATCTTTAGAATTTCTATTTTTTGAAAGCTTCTTGTTTCTGAGAATACTATTACCCTAGCCAACACTTTCTGTAGAAGGCTACAGACAGGTGGAGTTGCTCCAGCATGCACATGAAGCGGCATTTTGTTTAATAAATGTCCTCCTCCTTCTATCACCAAAAGTACAACAACTTCTTTTGAGAGGTTTTATTTTTATTTATATATTTATTTTAATTTAATTTTAATTTATTTATTATTTAATTTTTTTGCTTTTTCATTATTTGATGAATGTTTCTTACAACGTTTGTTAGCAAAATATGTGAAAAAATATTTGTTGGCAGAACAATATTTTTACTTTAATTCGTAGTTTGAAAATTTTAATCGGATTTTGAAAATTTTTAATCGAATTAATCGATCCGATTAACTCGATTAAAAAAATTGATCGGGACTAAGCATTGATCGATTAACCGAACCGATTAATCGATTAATCGGCACAGCCCTAATATATATATATATATATATTAAAAAAAACCTGTTTTTTTTTTTTTTATGCCATTATAATAACATACATAATGCAATTTTTATGCTAGTGAAAATAAACGACGATCAAATTGGCGAATTAAATAATAAAACACGAATATAAATAACACTTATGATGAATTAAAATAATATAAACACAATAAATTAAAATATAATAGACAACAGATAATGCCTTAATTTATTTATTCATTAAAAATATACTCAAATAAAACTATGGAAAGTGCAACATATTTCTTATGCTTATGCTTATTTATTTATTTATTTATTAGAAAGTTTTCATTAATTGAAAGGTATTTGAATCTAATGGAAATATTGTTTCTTTTGTTTTTCTTTTTTTTTCTTTCTTTTTTTTAATTCAGTTTTTAACCCTTCTGTTTTTGTAATGGATAAAGTCTTCAATTAAAAGTCAGTCAGCATAAAAATGTGTCAGATTATGCCCATATTTATGTATCTGGAGTTCATTTAAAAGGATTTTAAACTGCATTCCACAAAATATATAGAAATCAGGTACAGGAAAGTCTTATTTTAAAAATAAAACTAAAATAGGAAAAAGTCCGAATTTTAGAGACTTCCGGATTTTGGATGTCTGGATTTTTGAGGTTCAATTGCACTAAAAGAAATTTTAATGGTCGTGATAAATGAGAGGGTTGTTATGCTGAGTGTAATTTTACTTTAATAAAATCCTGTTTTTCATAAAAGGGAAAAATATTTAACAAAATATTATAAACTGGATTTGAAAACTAATAAATGAAAAATAAAGTAAATTTAGATTCTAATTTTTAAATACGATAACCTGCATAAAGGATTTTATCTCACAAATCACAAATTCAAAAATTATTGCACAATATAGTTTCCTTAACAGGGCCTGATCAAAAAACAATGGCCAGATTTCAGTGTTCATATGACCCCCCCCCCCCTATCTGTATTCTGCTGAGAAAAGAAAAAGTATCCAATGTACCTTATTAAAATGTTTATGTAAAAACATACATGTATGTTTAACATGACATACATGATGAATATAACTTTTCCATAATTCAGTAAAATTCTAAAGGTAAAAAATCAAATCATTGATTGCTTACTGATTGAACATTGATTACACACTGACTGCAATACTGATGGAAAGATTTCAGAATATGGCTATAATAATAAAATATTAATGGATTTTTAATTTGAAAAATGAGTGAGCGCATCAGCCCATCATGCTTTAATCAGGCCCTATTTCTTAATGTAACAATAATAATAAATAATTAAAAAGTATTACTTACAGAAATTTTGCTGTTCCGATCTCGATGGACTCGTTGGAGTTGGAGGTTCCTCATCATTTCCCCAGCACTTTTTTGATTCATCCATAACATCCCATGGACTTTTCCTTTTTGTTCCTCCAGGCATTTGTACTGGAACCTGGCGCATTTCTTTATGAAGAGCTTGATGCTTATTTGCAGTATGTTTTTTGACATAATCATTATCAAATATTTCTAAACATAAAGCACACTGGACTTTAAATCTTATGCTTTTAGCAACACCAGTATTTCTTTTCAATGACATTGAAATTTAAAAATTCAAGTCTTCTTAGTGAGAGAAAATCAACTAATAAACACAGCACAAAAAATAAAATGCTAAAAAATAAAATAAAATTAAAAATCCTGTCTTATGTCTTGCTAAATGAGAATACAAGAGAAAGCCACAAATGGATCCCTGATCATGATCTGATATTCCTATATGGGAGGGGAATTTAGCTCCCTCGTTTTTGTTGGTCAAGCTTACTTGTCAATCAAACGCTTGTATTTCTTGCGGTTCCAAATAAATGTTTTCAATTTGTTTCCACCCACCCGTTAAGTTCTTTGTCTTTTTATTTCTTTATATTTACTTACATTTTGAAGTAATCTTTTACAAAATACAATCCGTATTTACCGAATTTAATTACCCATTATCAATAATAATAATAATAATAATAAAATGTTTTCAAAACGTTAATGACGCGAGCCGCGAGCACTTTCAATAGTTCTAGGGAATTTTAACCTGAGAAAGGAAAGGAGAAAAAAATAATCTGGTGTGTCACTCACACGACTTTCTCTTACCCTGAAATTTAATACTAAGAAAGAGAAATGTGAATATTTATTAAATATTTTTTTCTTTGCATATGTATGTTATAATATTTTGTTTTAATGTACAGATTTCAATAATGGCTGAATGGTTAGCGCTCTGGCCTTTAGTTTACAGGTGCCGGGTTTGAATCACGATTCAAACACGAATATTTAGAGTAGTTTGGAATCCACTTTAAGCAGTTTTTTTCTTATCTAATTGGCACTAGTGCGCAAAAAAGGGGCCGTAAACTGAAAAGCCAACAAAAAATTTTCTGTCAATTACAAAATTAAATTCATTATGCTAAAAGTATTTAAGTATCCGATAATTAAAAAATTTTTCATTTTCAACAAAACAAACATTCAAAGAACAGAAGAACAGTTTCGATAAATTTTGGGTAGCCCTGTATATTATTTATCAATAATAAATTCACTACATGGCGTATAAATTTAGCACAGTGCGAAAAAACATAACACAGCTTGAAATGCACTTCCAGCAATATCCTAGTGTTAGTATATCATTATTCTTTTGGGTGGCTCTGTAAACCAATGGTGAATGATTTTCATACTATGTTCTATAAGAAATATGTTTTTTATACATATAAAAACAATTTTATATAAATATGAATTTTCATATAAATATAAGTTTTTATACATATAAAAACATGTTCATATGCATTTGTTTTATTTTGTCTGGTACAATCTAAAAATTTTTAGTTGTATCCATCAGAAATTTTGCCCATTTATATTCTCCTTGGTGTCCCTGTACCCGAATTATTTGTTTAATGTTAAAAAAAATTTACATGGGCGTCTCCATAAACCAAAAATTTACGATGTAGAGTTTAGACATCCTGTTAATGATAAAATTCGATTTTTGTATTCAGGAGACTTCAAAACGTGTAAATATATCAAAACCTAAATTTCGAGTATTCTATCACCCAACAATACTTGCTCTACCATATAAAGGCTAAAGAAAGAAAAATAATGTCTTCTATGCATCTTGAAATTAGTTCATTTCTGATGAAAAGATTCAGACAAATGAACTTTGATCTCTTTAAACAAAACCCTTTTTACCCCTCACCTTTCTTGACTTACAGAAGCAATACTGTATAAATTGTTGTAGAAGTTACGATTCATTATATTTGCTATTATTATTTCATTGTCATTAAAATAAATAAATAAAAAAAAGCGTGTTTTTTTTTTCTTAATTGAATACTAAATTTCAAATGAAATTACATATTGAACACATAATTGAAATAAATATTATTTAAATTATTTTTATTTATTTATTGTGAAAATTCTTTGTTTTGATCATCCTACGTAATGTGTATTTTTATTAAGGCTTGCCGCTATTTTGAAACAGTTTAAAAACGATACATTTTATAAATTGAACCGACAGATGTTTCAGTCGTTGGTTAAATTATTTCATAACTATTAATATATTTTATAGTTGGTTCGTTGGTTGGGTTTTAACGTTGCACTAGTGCTGCTCAATAGACAATTGGCGACGGTCTGGGATACACCCCTATCCCTAACCCTAAGGATGACCCTGAAACATGCCATCACAATTTTGATCCTCCACGGAGGGGATAATATTTTTTATGTAAAATAAATAAATAAATAAATAAATAAAAAATGCTGAATGAAAAATTGCAATATGACTTTTAGAAGATAATAATGAAATATAAAGTTAAACATTCATGGGCGGCCAAATTGATAAAATAGAGCATCAATATTTTTTACTGTTTCCGAAATTTTTGATTTTTATACAAACAAGCATTAAAAATTGGTAAACGTTGTATTGTTCCCCGATAGGCTTTTTTTCCTTCTCTTTTGTTCCCCGACTCTCTAGCAAAAAGTAATTAAAAGTAAATTTTAAAAAGAAAAATACATTTTTAATTTGTTGGTGATGCAATGCAGAGTGCCGCGACGTAAAATAAATATAACAATTTTAATTTCATATAATTATTAAAACGACTTTTAATTACAAGGAAATATTTTAATGCTTTGAATTTGACAGATATTAAACAAATTATCATTATAAAATTTCATAAATAGTTAAAAGAATTTTCTCTTTAGAAATAGAATGCAAAAACATATCTTATTAAAAGGTCTCATTTATTTTACTTATTTTGTTTCTCATTGTTAAAGTTGTCTTTAAGTTCTAAAGCAAAAGCGACACATTTTGTCTTATTTTTTAGATATTTTCTTATTTCTGTGGCTGTATGATTCTCCCTACACCTACAGTCGATATGAAAACACAATATTTGAAAGCAGTGTCCTGAATAAAAATTAGTAGAATTAAAGAAAATGCGACTAAATCGACATGAAAATTATATTTTCGTGATCTATGTGGATGAAACGTCTTTCTGTTTTGTTCTTATTAAGGAAAAAAAAAAAAAAAATCAAATATAACATTGCTTTTTCCGGTGTGGTTTTTAAAGAGATATCTTATTCTTAAAAATTTCCAGGAAAAAAAAAAAAAACTTATGTGTGTGTGGTCTAGTATCCTTTTTGTCCATTTCAATGAGAGCTGGATAATAGGCAATAAAAAAGCGACTTCTTCCCTGACCCTGAAGCATCGAAAGTGTATTTTAGAAGATAAGGAATAGATAAGGAATGGGTCAATCCTTGTAATAATATTCGCCGCCGCCTTTATTTTCCTGTGTCGTTGTCACCAACTGATATAGTATACCAATGCTAGCAAAGCCATCGGTGAGAACTTAAGATAACATACATCTTTTCCTGTTTCTTTGTCAGTTGCATGCCATTAGTTTTTCTTAAAAAAAAAAAAAAATTCCCCTAGAAAGAGAGTGAAACTCCGAAATGATGGAAAGGAAAAAATATTTTGTTGCTGAACAAAGTGGGAAAAAAGGGTATTTTTTCCCACTTTGTTCAGCAACAAAATATTTTTTCCCCGACAGATTTTGAAAATCTGCCCCGACGGGGGGGGCCTGTGCCCCCCCTCTGACGCCACCCCTGATAATGCATTATAATAATTTTTTATTATAGATGATTATGAGACATGATGATATATACCAGGGGTGGCCAACAAGCGGCCCGCGGGCCGCATGTGGCCCACTGCATAGTTTCTTGCGGCCCGCGAGGAGACTAACGATATTTAAAGCTTGACAACTTTGGTTAACAGATCAAAAATTAATAAATACGTTCTGACTTTTTGAAGTGAAAATTCCTTTCAACGATTATGGTAGCTGAAGAACTGTTGTAATGAAAGATAATTAGATCCATTATTCATTCTTTTTATTATAGTTTTAATATATAGTCATAAATTTTTCTCGATTGTATTATTAATTTATGAATAAAAATAATTTAAATTAATGTATTCTGCTCCTAATTTTCACTCTTTCCTTCCCCGAAAATAGTATATACATATATGAATCATAGACTCATAAAAATATATGCATATCTGCATATGTATAGTCATGAAATAATAATAACTTCCTTCCCCGACTAATTTTGCCGTAAATTATCGTAGAAACCAGCAGCTGATGCCAAACGATTGGTAATAACATCTAGTTTTTAATTCAATTGCTAAATTTTGTTTAGGGTGTCACTACTATTAAAACTTGCAGAAACTTTTTTTTTTTTTTTTTTTTTTTCACGAATAGTAACGCTCATTTTTGACTACATATTTGAATTTCTGAGGTCGAGGCGGTTCGGAGAAAGGTACAGTTTTTATTCCTTATATCTCAAGTCTTCATAGAGTTACAAGCAAAAACTGATCAGGGGTAAATCTCTATATTTAAAAAAAAAGATAAATAAAGATATCACAGAGAAAAGTATTATATCCATTCAGATAACAATCGAAAAAGAAATATAGCAATTTTAAATATAGAATAAAGTAATGTTAATTAAGAAATGATGTGTACGGCTAAACTTACTTGAATAACTATTTTAAATCATACGCAAGCAAAGCAGTATATGACACAAATGATAACAAGTGACAGCCCCTTAAGAGCAATAAAAATTGAAATATCACTATAATTCGAAAAATAATGATAGGGATGAACTGTAAATTCTGAAACCCATATTTTTGATGATGCCCATTCTATTCGTGATTCGTGCAAAAATTAATGTAAGTCATAACTCATAATTTTTTTGAAATATGAAATTATCAATAATTTTCATAATTCAAAAAATGTTTTTCAATCAAAAATATGCATGAAATATATTTGGCTTACTTCATTCTAACGTATAAAAAACAATGTAATTTTAATATATTAATTTTTTGGGAAGACGTGAATTAAGGTTTATTACATTCATTTAACATTAGCAACTCCATATTTTAACAAATTATAACTCTGTGAAAAATTAAGAGAAATATATAAACTATACCATTTTCTGTGCTGATTTGATCCAAATAATCCAAAAAGCTTGTCAAAATTAAGGGTTGCCTTAAAAAAAAAAAAAAAAAAAAAAAATGTAGTTGATGCCAGTTTTAATATATAGACACCCCTAAAGCAAAATGTAACTAAACCGTTCTAAACTAGGCCTTATTACTAATCGATTGGCCCCAGTCGCATGTCTTTACACTAATTTACGGTGAAATTAGTCGGGAAAGGAGGGGGGGGGGGCTTTTTCAAAACTGTACATACGGTGCGGCCCGAATGAATAAAATAAATTTCAAATGCGGCCCACCAAGTTTTTTGGGTTGGACAGGCCTGATATATACGATACACTTTTAATATATATAATTTTAGACATATTTGTAAAAGCATTTCAGATAGTTAGAAAAAATAAAAAAACTCAAAATGCGTAAAACAGAAAAAAAAAAAAAAAGACAACCCTATTTTGCAGCGAGTATAACTTTTTTTGGGGTGAGTGTAATCGGAGTTGAAATTTTAGGCCCTGCATTAGTATATTACAGAGAAAATTCAAGATCAAACAAGCAAAATCATTATTATGACCAACACAACAAGGAAGCGGTCTGAATAGCCTCCACACTAATTGCACTGATGGTCCAAATAGCAATGGCCACAAAAACCCTGAAAACTAATACCTGCATGCAGATAGGGCACACTTATTAGTGATATATTACATGGCTACTTATTATAAGTGATATTTGAAGAGTTCTTAATACATTTTAAGGAAACAACTACATTTTAATTAAACATTAAAAATGAGTAATTTCTGCAAAAACAAAATAATTTAACATGAAATTCAAAGAAAGCAAAAATTTCAAAAACCCTGAATTCAGGGATAGCAAATGAAAAGTTTCACCCCTGAATAAAGCAACACTAAATAGTTATTAAAATCTAGTCTTCTGTGAAAAAAATTTATAATTATCTTATTAAAATACAATTTATATATATAAGCAAGAAAAAACAGTTGTTTGTCAATGTAAAGAAAACTATATGTCTCGAGGAATGTAAAACATAAATAAACAAAAATAAAATGTAATGCATAAGTGAAAAAATAGAAACACATTTAGACCGTTCAAAATTAGTACAGATAGGTTTTAGAGACCTGCAAGTCAAATGAGGATATTTTCGAAAGTGATTAATATAGCCGTTAGTTTCACTAAACTAATGTAATTTTATTTTTTATGATATATATAAACAAACACTTACCTGAAAAAAAGAAGGGTAGTGCAAAAAAAATATATACAGTGTGACTCCCGAATGTCGGATTTTATAATTGGTGACTGAAATAAAATTGTCGTAGTATGTGACAAAATATTTAATAAACACATACGTGAAACAATAATCTTTCAGTCTAGTTGATCATCAAAGACCCGTTAAAAATGTAATCTACAATACTTCTCAATAAAAAATTGTATTGATTTTGGAAAAAATAAAAAATAAAACGCGTATCATATTCTTAACAAGCCGCCACAAGCGGAGGAATACAGTACGTAAACAAACCAAACTAGCTAGCCCTGTCTTTAGCGAGCGCCAAGAGTTTTGGATCTGGATAAAGTACGCATGCGCTCCAAAGACCATGGACCATAGTATAAATTCGTGTGCATGAGTGATTTAAACTTTTTTGCTTTAAATTTTTTTTTTATTATTATGAATAACGATAAAATAGAATATCTATAATTAAAAAGTACTTCTTTTATTTTAAATATATAATAAATATTTAAAACAAACAATGAAGTTTCTTTTTTGCATTTAATAAAAAAAAATCTAACTATTTTATTGACTGCATTCAGATTAAACCAACCAACCACAGCCTCAGAAAACCGAATGACGCCTGTTCTGAATTCTGAGAATATGCAGTTCAAATACATGTATTGGCGGAGGAAAAAATAGTTCGATTTTTAAGCTAAATTATTTAAGAAACAAGAGTTTTTTGGGAAAAACGGGCGACGTCATGCTTCACAGACAAAATAAATTAATATCATATATCAATTTCATAAAATTTCTTCGAGCCGTTTTCGAGAAAAAAAACTCACACAAAACACATTTTTCCTTCGAAGTCTTAAATTACAACTCCAGATCTCAAAATATATACAATTTTGAAGTGTGAAACTTTCAGGATAGCATCAGACAGAAGAAAAAAGGTTATTCTGAAAACATCAGATCAAAATATCTCCTATTTACTGAGATATTAAATGTCGGCGTTTCCAAATCCCTTTGATGTTAAATTAGCTGTATAATAGAGTGTCGCTGCTAAGCTTTGTTTGAGCTTTGCTGCGTCACTCAAAAAACTGCCGTTTTTTATGATATTTGATTTTATTTGTTTTTGCTCTTGACTTGAATCGATTTTTTGCACTTGCGCTTTGTTTGCCTGACGAAGGATTGTGTTTTCTTTCGACACAAAATAATTGTTGCGAGTTCTTGCATTGTATGGTATTTATTCAAAGTTTTGTACTAACTTTGAATTAATGTGTTTAGTGTTTTTTAATGATAGATTTTCTTAATAAAGTCAACAGATCTTAACCCCTACACCAATACCACTTATTTATTTTCTTTGGAATACTTACTTTTATTGTAACTTAAAACTTTGGAATGCTTACTTTTTTTGTAACTTAACTTGTAAAATAATGTGGGCTGTGACTGTTGGTGAGGGTAGGTATTGTGTGCTTTTATGAACTGAGGCTGGCAGAGAAGTAACTTCTTCTAAATTATGAGACATTGATTTTATTTGTTAAAATGAAGCCATAAACTTATCTAAAAACTCACTCCCCTTAAGGAAAAAAAAAAAAAATCAGCCTGAATTTAAATTTAGTAATTAACTAGCAGGTCTACCCAACGTTGCACAGGTTGAAGTAGTGTTTATAGAATTAAGTAATATTTTTCTTTTCTATTTGCTACATATTTGGAACATTGTTTTTATTTGAAAGTTAGACTTTGATGTGTTTTATTTTCGCATGGGTTATGCTAGCTATCATGATTTTAGCAATTAAAAAACTGTGGCTTTCATAGTAAAAGTTCTTCCTTCCTTTAATTATTTATTTTCATTATTATTTTTTCAAATACATAGAATTTTGCATAGACAGAAAGTCAAAAGATAATCTTACTTCTCTTCTTCCTGTAAACTTATTTTATTTGCAGCTATAATTTCTATGAAAGAAAAGAGTTTAAACATTTGAAACAGAAGATATAAACAAATGACAGTTTCTTAATAATAGTAAAACTATATTGTCTAATTTGTATGAATAGTCATTGCATCAAAGTTTTTTTTTTTTTTAGGTGATAACATGATATACAAACCTATAAAATTATTTATCAAAAGAAAAAATTACATTCTGAGAAATTATTCTAATCATTCACACCTCTAAAGAAGGAAATCAAAATTATTAATGAGGAAAAACATACTTACTGGTTCAATATACTTAACAATACATGAAGTTCCAAAGAATGTCTGTAACTGGGTCATAAAACATATTCCTTCCAAATTTTTTGCACTGGATATTGCACGCATGAAGCATCCAAATGTAGGATTAAATGTTCTCTCATTAATCCTTTTAGAAGAGGGGAAAGAAAAAAGAATCAATCTTAAAAATATTATTTAAAAAAATCTACCTAAAATAAAAAATAATCAAAAATTCCTAGCAAATACTGATCTATTGAAGCATAATAATACAGTACAGTTTCTTTTAATAGTACATGCACACTTCAGATCTTTGTTAACTAAATTGGCAATCAACTTGAAGAAAATAAAGAAAAAAAAATCTGGTGTGAAACAACCACACAACTTCCATTACACACTATTACATGTATTATATGCCTTTTTTGGAGATATTATATACATGTTTTGGCATTTTCCAGTAAGAAAAATTTGATACATGTGTAAAGACATATAAAAGAGTTTACATAGCAAGTTAAAAAATAAGAAAAAAAAAATGATAGAGTTATTGTCATAATATTTGTATGGTTGGCAACACCATGTTTTTATGTAATGGATCTGGCAACAGTTCAGAATTATTCTCATGCCCTCAGTTATGTTGTATAGTTGTGTGTTTGATATTTGAATAAATTTGTGCAGCGAAATGGTTTTGCTTTATGCATTAGTTTATGGTGTTCATCCTAAGTAAATGTTCTAAGTCTTAGACTTACATGGTGTCAGAATGAAAAGTATCGTTCGGAAGTAAATTTTGCAATATAAGTGCCTGCAAAAAATAGGTAGTCTTTAAAATGACTGGCGATAGTGTAAATGCTTTGAGTATTAATGTAAATGCTCGCTTTCCATGAGTTGGAAGTTACACAGGATGGAAGAGCAGTTAAATGGAAACTGTGGAAACAAACTTTTAACTTTTATGCAACTGCCACACAGTTATCAATGAAACCGAAAGAGATTCAATCAGCTACATTTATGTCGGCTATTGGGCCTACAGCTACAATTGTCTTTAATACGTTCAATTTGAATGAAGCTGACAGTAAAGATTTAAAGAAGATTACCGACAGGTTTGATGAGTATTTTTCACCAAAATCTAATGAAACGTAAACTCGATATTTACAGTCATTTGCAAAAGTTTAAAGGCCAGTAGCCAATTTTTAATATTTTAACACATTGCATCATTTGAGCAGATTATTGCATTATCTCATGTGCTGATTGCATGAGACGCATTCCACTACTATAAATAAAGGTGGCCGGCATGTTTATTGCCAGCTGTTTATTGGATTTTGTCGTAGACAGTGCTATTGTGTAATTATTGTAATGGGTAAAAAACCTTCACTTACTGTTACAAAGATGTCAGAAGTCAGAATCTGTCTGATCTTCTGTGAGTTTTCACATGGCTATATCTCAGCATCTATTGGTTAAAATCATACCATATTCTATAGGTAAAGTCTTTATTGCAAGAAGCAATGATTAAACTTTTGTGCATGTTAAACAGTAAGTGGCCCTGTTGAAAATTCATAAATTTTTTTAAAAACTAAATTAAGATAATTTTAATTTACATCTTACTGATATGTAAATTTAAATTCATATATATGAGACTAACTTTCTGGGAAAAAGGACTCGGGTTTTTTAAACTCATTGGTTAGTAGATCCAGAATTTTGAAAGCCTGGTATGACATGATGAAGTCTAAAATGGCAAGGAGCACTCTAACAAATGAAATTGCATTAACAGTAATAATGATAATATTGCAGTGTGTATTTGGCATGTTGAATGTTGAAATGACATGAAACAGCAGCATGTTAAATATGAGTATGATAAACTCATATACAGTGTCCCCCTGTCGGTGAATTTGTGCTGCCATCACTGGTCAGGGGGATTTCATGAGAAGAATTTTGCTATCAGCTAAGGTGTAGAAAGTCTAAATGCCATAAGCATCCTGTCTTCCTCTGAGATAATTTTTTCGAGAAGACAGGAGAAAAAATTCACTGCAATGAACCGTATTAGCATATAGGCATCTGAATTTATGTCAATCAGATATAAATCACCAAAAATTTCTGTCTAATAATTCCTCATTTTAGGCATGTAATACAAATAAGTTCAAAATGCTTTACAGATTCCCGAGCAGTTTATTTCTTCTGATTAATAAATTAAAAGCAGAATATACAAAATAAATCAATTAATTAATAACCTATTTACAAAAAGAACTTTATATTTAAGCACAAGGGAAAAAAACCCTATATTATTTTTACATTATTCTATGCGGTTTAAGCAGTCTGCATGTTTGTTATCTTTTCTGGTTGATGTACAACTATAAAGTAAAAAATGATGCGAGTCTAGAACCCTTTTTTTTTCTCACAAACACCGGTGGATTGTAATAATTCATTTTCAACGAGGAACTTTTACTTATCAAAACAATCCTTTAGACATTTTAAGTGGGAATCTAATTCTCAAATTTAACATTCATTTACTTTTGGTCAATATTTGAGTCTGCCTAGGTGCGATTCTATAGCACTTTAATCTGAGTGGCTGAATACTACTTCAATCTCAATACCTTATTTGATAAGATAAGTTTAACAAGGATCATTTGTAAATAAAGATTGCACTATCTAACTTTTCAGGTGCTCGACTTGTGTGAACATGCATTTCCTGGACAGTTCACTGTTAAAAAAAAAAATTACTCAAAATGTTAACTATTTTAATGCATGAAATTTTTGAAATAAATGTATTCAGCGAAATACCTTTCCCTTTCCAGATTTTTGCTGTACCTATCCAGACTTTTGAAACTTTAATACCTGTATATAAATAAACCAATGATATATTGTAAAATAAATAAATAAAATAAATAAAAATCCGATACTTTTCCCAATTTAAATATGTCAAAACAAAAAATATTTATTCAGCCTTCTAGTAATTTTTTCAATAAATAATTTACAAAATTTAGTTATGACAATCTAATTTATGATTGCTTACATCTAGTATTTAATTACCTGATAAAAGATAAATTTTTGGCATGCATCAGAAGGTATATAACATCATCATAAAAAATGCAACCACTGTTAGAAGCTATTTGCACTAGTGAAAAGCTCCGAAATGTTGGGCAAGAGTCAGCAATTTTTCTTAAAAAGGTACATCTTTTGAAGATCACACAGTATATTGAAAAACTTAAAAGCAGTTTCCAGTTTTCAATAGGGTATAAATCACTTTCTTTCATGATACCTTTACGACTGAAAATAAAAGAAATCTTTATATTAAATAATATATTTTTAAAATACATTAAAACTTCCCAACAGTAGTAGTTAGAGAGCTTAATTTGCCAGCAAAGTCAAAGGGGGCTTTTAAAATAGTTTACTGTTCAATATCAGACTTGGTCAAGTCAAAATAAAACCCAATAATTTTATTTTATTCATTTACTTTATTTTATTTATTTATTTATTGTGTGTGTGGGAGATAAATATGATCAGAATCTAAGCAACTATTGCCAAATAATAAATAATTTAATAAATAAAATTACACTAAATTTGAATTGTTGAATATCCCTCTCTATATATAAGTGGCTAAGAGATTTTCTTGGACTCTGTCTGTGTGTTGATGCAAGTTGCCAAAAAATTTTCATTTTTTAGTTAATTAAAAAAAATCTAACTGTCCGATCAATAAGTTAATTAATCCGACAGATTCAGAAAGATTGCCCCTTTCATTTGGTACCTTATTTGTAACAAAGTTTTGATAAGTTTTTTTTTTAAATTAGTTAAAATATGAAAATAATAACCTGGTAAAAGCTTAAAATGGACATTTAAATTTTTAATTATTGCCAAAAAAAAAATTAATTAATTAATTTATTTATTTTTTCAACATAAAATGAAATATGCTTTCATGCGAAAAATAAAAAATTATAGTTAAAATATTAAATTTGCTCATGCCCATGAAAATATGAAAACGGAGTAAAAAAACAATTTATATAAAGTTGCACAAGAGTTCCAAAAATTAATGAAAATATAAATGATCGTTAAATAAATAAAATAGTCATCTGCGCAATCACATGATATTGAAAAACAAAGAATCAAATTCAGTAAATATTGTTCTTAAAATCATAAATATTAATATTCCATATAAAATAAAATAAAAGTAATATTGTGCATTTGTAAACAGCAGAATAATTGTATATGTGAGTTTAATAATTTTTAAGAATACTTTATATGTTTATTTTCACAAGTAAGAATCGATTTTTTTATATTGTAGTGTAACTGTTACATTAACTGATTTAGCAATAAATAGTTGATTCACTACCTTCATTGATTTTATAAATTTAAAAACGATTTCATTAACAAACTTTGACCTATACGTAAGTGAAGTGACGATGTCACTGGCCATTTGTGGATGCAAGAAAAAGATTTCCTATGTTAATCGCCCACTGGATTTTTTTGTAAAATATTATTAAAAATCAAGAAAAATTATTTGCCGATTTTAATCTCCCTATTTGGGTAAAGATACATATTAGTTATCATGTGCATGCATTTGATTAAGTTGTTTTTGCTGTAAAACTGATAAAATTGATAAAATTTCAAAACTCTAGAAAAGAAAAAAAAAAAAAAAAAAAAAAAAAAATGGCAAAACTTCCATAGTCGATTGAAAACATAAACATTTCATTTCAAAGGATGATATTTACACAATAAATATCCAACTAATATACTAATTAAAAGGAAAATGATAAATATTCTATCATAATTTGAAGTCAAATTTGTTTTCAAATGTCTAAATAAAGTGTCTGATATAAGATACTCATATGCTGCAGCGGAATAGATTTCATATCTGTCATCCTGGGTGAAAAAAAAATAAAAAAAAAATAAATAAATAAAGAGATATAATACTTTGTCGTATATTATTTGACATCTTACACGGACGTATATCTAAAGAACAAACTTTCATTAAATTATTTATTTTAATTCATAATTGTTGCCAAGGAAATTAAACTTTAAATTTTACATCTACTTTTTAAGATAGCACGCGATCGTGTTTTATATAAAAATCAAATCATTAAATTCATATTTTTATTTATTTTTATTTCATATTATTGCACACGCACTATTTATTTCCTAATTCAAAATTATCAAAAGAAAAACGTTTTCGATATCTCTTGTAACGATACTGATTATTATTAATTTTCTTTTCTTTTTCTTTCAAAAAAAAAAAAAAAAAAGGTTTTGATGAAATTCTCGCAAAAGCAGAATTTAGTTTAGGACGGAGGACTATTAGTTTTTTTTCTTCCCAATTATAACATCGCTTTCAAATTATTCAATTATATTTTCGATAAATTTTAGATTTCGATAAATGTCCAACTATCGAAAAATGATTTCGACAAATGTCCAAATATCGAAAACGACAACGCAAAAATCCCTGTCTGAGACTAATAGGCCCTCAGTCCTAAAAAATCGGCAAATAATTTGTCAAATATATTTAATTCCTTCTAAAAATCATGGTTATTTTAGCTTATATTAAGAGAATAATGAATAATATGAAACAATATTTCGTACAACACATATTAGGAAAATATACATCTAACACGTATATTTTCGTATTACATTTTTGATTGCCAAATACAAAATATGCCAAGGATGACAGAGTTTTGAAATTTAAAATCAAAATTTCGCAATTTGACAGCAAATTAACTAAATCTAACACATGCATATGATAACTAATACATATTTATACCCAAATAAGGGGATTAAAATCGGGAAATAATTTTCCTCGATTTTTAATAATTTTTTACAAAAAATCCAATGGGTGATTAACATAGGAAATCTTTTTCTTGCATCCATGGACGGTCAGTGCCGTCACACTTCGCTTGCATATTGGCATGCAAACAGCATCTGACCGAGTTTGATTTAAAAAAAAATTCTGCATTCAGAATTTGGTTTGTTCCCAAACCGGGGGTTTTCTAGTAACTACTAATTGCCACATTGCCAGTCCCAATAAACTATAATTGCATAATAATAATAATGCTTGCATATTTTAATATTTAAAAGATTAATTTATTAACAAGAAATACATGTATATAATAGTAACCTTATTGTAAAAATAATAAATCATTACATTAACACAGGGATTTAAATAATAATAATAATAATTCTGCTATAAACAAATAACAACTAAGAGAAAAAAAAATTCTGTGCCTCTGCTCTTCATTGATATGTTATATTGTTTGACCATACTCCAGTGTTTTCGTCAAAATAAAAATAAACATAACAGTGCTGTTTTGAATATCTATTTTGGATATGAAAGTTATAATTTTGCCTGATTGAATTTTCCCAATGGAGCTAATATTTTAATATTTACTGAGGCATTAAAGTTTTCTTTAAGGTTTCTATTTCTATCCAAAGTTCATATTATGTACTAGTGACTAGAATTGTATCGCCTCTAATAATTTAAGAAACAAAACAATCTGAATAATCTATTTTGCAGGTTTTTTTCTTATATTTAAGCCTATAGTAAGTGGTACTTCACCATTACAAAATTTTCCTTTTAAAATAATGTCTTTATATCTTTGTAAGCTATTTATTTTTATTTTTATTTCATTACTTCTAATATTTTATTTTAACCTGGCATATTTAAGTTACATGCAAAATTATCACCATACTTTCCAATATCTAAACAAATTTTAATTCAAGGAAATATAAACAAATTTCACTTCTAATGAATTTAATGATTTTTCAATCAAAATAAAATATAAATCAATTTTTATAAATGTTTTATACTTAAATTTATTTTATAATTGAATTTTGTTCATTGATTGATAGCTCAAGTTGAGCCTTTAATCTTAATGTAAAAATTTAACAATTCATTTCAAACATTAATTTTTCTATTTAACAATTTATTATCTAACTGTAAATAGTTTGGAAGTATTTGTCACAGTCATAATAGTTAAAGCAGCTGACTGGATTGAGACTGCCACAATTGCCACTGAGTGGGAGTTGGAAACAGTCAGACTTTTCAAAGACCAGTTGGTTGCTATAGACAGCTACTACTAAATATTAATGATAATATCTGATTTCAATGTCTATTAAAATAATTCTATAGAAATATATTATTTGCTAAAACAAAACAAAAAAAAAAAAATGTAAAGGGATTCAGAAGGCAAATAAAGACATAAAAGAAATAACAACAACAATGCTTGCACAAAATGATGAAACTTTGTACATATAATAGTATTTTACTATGCTTTTATTAACTTCGATTCTCGTTTGTTTGGTACAAATCTTGCAATCGATTTTTAACTAACTTCCCTACTAGCTAAACATTTGAAACTTTCAGGATAGCTCAGAACTCAATGACAACACAGTACTTCGAAGCCTGATTTTCGAATTTTTGATTAGTTTTCTTTAAATTAATTAAAAGATTAAAATAATAACCTCCTAATAGCTTTACAAATAGCCATTAAAATATTAGCAATAATTTAATTGTTGCCAAAAAAAAAAAAATTACGGGTTCATTTTCTTTCAACCTAAAAATAAATACATTTAATTAAAAGTGAACGTTAAAAAATTGTAAAAAGTTAAATAATGCATCTCACAAAATTGACGTCATCATCACTTTAAAAATTTTATACACATTGATAAAGTGCTAATGTAGTTCTACAGCTATGATTCAACAGAAAATTTAAAAAATGGGATATAAAAAGTTTTTTATCTTATAATTATTTTATTAATTTAATTACTAATATTTTAACTTATTGTAAGTTTATATCCATGATCTCCTGTTTTTTCTTCTTTAAAAAGTTGGGATTTTGTAATAAAAAACTTTGAGCCCAATAAATATCACTAATTCACCTGACTTATGTAATACTCGATAAGCAATAAGATATCTCTGGTTATACAGTTTTACAAAATATCCTACACAATAAATATTACATGATAGACATTAAAGCATTTTCTTTTATATCCCAAAAGTTTGGGAGATTAAATCAATTTAATAATTTTCAGTAAGTATGGAATTATTTTATTTTTATAGATTAAAATAATAATAATAATAATTAAACCCCTAATAAAAAATAAATACAGGGGAACCCTTATTTATTTTTTATACTGACTTAATTTGTTGAAAGGAATCAATATTTCTGAGTTTATTCTATAATAATAAAGAAAACTTTCTATTAACATATGGGATGCTTTTTTTTTTTTTTTTTTTTTTTTAAGAGATACTGCAGATATGAACTCTTAGAAAATTTTTTAAATACTTTTTTTACTGCAATTCAGCAGTAAATGTCTCAGTCAAATACGACTTATGATGAAATAATCATATGCCAATAATTTTTTCAAGAAAATTGATGATTAGCACTTGAATGAGTTTTCTCATTAGTTACTGGGTCATTTTCTGAAAAGTGGGCTTTTTTTAAAAAAAAAAAAAAAGTTAGCCCAAATAAAATTGCTCCAAATGTTTTTTAAATTTTTGTGCATGTACACATATGTTACAGTTAATAAAAAATAATATAAACCAAACTGTATCTAATAATTTTTGAAATAGTAATTATTTTTAATAATTAGAAAAATGAGGGAATGATTGTGAGGGAATGACAAATTTCTTCTAGAAACTACTTTATAAAAATATTATTAAGTTTAGTTATATTTTCAATCACTAAATATTTATTAAAACATATTTTTATTAATATAACATCATAAAAAAGCAAATTTGATTTATTTTAGTTAACTTTATAATAAGTGAGGGAATGACATAAAAAATACTGTATTTCAATCTAGAGAGCCATATGTTATTCATTATAAAATGTTTCCAATAGAACACAAAATGGTTTCTTTACTTTGCTGATATATAAATTAAGTTTGACTTATATAAAGTACGTCCTGCCATGAATACAGTAAGTAGAGGTGTCATTATAGTTTGATGAGGGAATGATATCTATTACCAGGGACAACAATAAAAAGTGTTCTAATTTCTTTCATTGCATAATATATAAATATAGTATAATGGATAAATATTTATTAAAGTATGTTTAATAAATTTTCAATTCAAATAATCTAAACATACATGCTTTAATACCATAGAAACCATTTTATTTACTTACATGTGGGAATGGGGACACAGTGAGGGAATGATATTTTGCATTTCAAAAAATATTTTTAAATTATATTTGAATTCCAATAACCAAAGAATAACAGTTTATATGTAAAACCAATCAATACTGATAGTTTGGACAGCTTTTTGTTTTTGTGCTTCTAAAAATATGCCCTCAAGACAACTGGGACATAAAATGACCACTTTTCAGAGAATTACTCTACTAAAGCATTTTCCATTTGAAGTACAATTCTAAGTTATTTCTAGTAATTCTGTTTTGAATACTTCATTTGATTAAATGTATCATATAAAAAGGTTACTATACTAAAGCTATCATAAAGGTTACTACATAAATCAAGAATATGAAATACAAATATTTTTCAGTTCATAATATGGTCTTTCTTGGAAAGCTATTTCAAATACAAACAGGGTGGCTACAGAAATTTAGAAAAAAAGTTCCCTGATTTTTCCATGATTTCCATGACTAATTTTTAAAAATTTCCATGATTCTCCTTACCTATTATATACATTCCACAATTATGTATTATCACATTATGCTCGCTAAAACACTGCAATTCAAAAACTATACTGATGAACAAAAATATCTCAATCTTTTTATTTTTCTCTTTCTTTGTTCACTTACAATGTTAACTTGGAAAGAGTCAGCTAGAAAACAGCCAATCTTGTGCAATCATGGTTAAGATAACACCTGTTTGGCGATCTTTCAGTTAGGCTTGCTGGGCAAAAATGAAAATTTCCATGATTTTTGGGTGTTTTTACAAAATTCCCTGATTTTTCCAGATTCATAAAGTACCCTGATTTTTCCATGATTTCCCTGTTTTCCCTGATTGTCGCCACCCTGAAAAATTAATGCTTTCTTTAGAGCAGTTTACATCATATCAAGCAAATTAAATCAAACTTAATAAAACTCCACTGGCAAGCTCTGCAGGTTTTAGTCTTGCAGAGCAAATCAAACAATTACACAAAAAAGAAATAAGTAACAGAATGAAAAATTATGAGGCAAATTAACCAGTTATATAAAATTAAAAAACTCACCAACAAATTAAATAAAATTCTTCCACTTTACAACAACCTGATACCAATTCTGCAAAACTTGAACACTATAAATAAATAAATTTTATTTTTTAATTACTCAAGCCAAAGCTTAAGCTGTGGCATATTTTAGGAATAAAGTTGGAATAAGAAATTTAAAAATTTTAGATTGTGATAGAAAGAATAACTATAAAAGCAGATTCACTTCATAAATACAGAACATAACCAATTATTCAGAAAACCAGTTATTCAGAATCATATTTTCAATCATCCAACTTCTAATACAAAATGAAATAAAAGATAATTAGTTAATTAAGCATTTACCAATTTATGCAGTTTATTTAAGGTGAAAATATACATATATATATTAATCTGAAAATAATAATATTAATAACATAAATTTTTCCCTTTTTATGGATTGATACAAACAAATGATATGAAATAAAAAGATGTAGGTGTATTTGCAAAGGCCAATTGACTACATGAGGTACCTAGGCCTGGGTATAAAATAGAAAAGAATTAGCTTATAAGGCAGACATAATTTTCCATCCCTTCAAAGTAAATAGTATTTAAGTTTTTAACAGACATTCTGACAGCATTTGAAGCATTTGGATTAGAGCAGATATGATTTTTACATAAAGTGAATTACATTTCCAAGAGATTTTTATACAGATTATTAATTCTGAAAATATGATGTTCTCGTTTCTTCCTGCTAAAATTCAATGAAAACTAGTGCTATTGCCATCTGTTGGAAGAACAGTGCAATGATCCTTCTGAAAATACAATGTAGCAGAAAAGCAACGTAGATTGATCAGTAAAAATCTCACTAGATGGCACCACAGCACAAATGTTTTACATGTAGCAGAAATGCTACACCATGCATTTAAGGGTTAAATTATCATCATTGCTTATTTAAAATTGTTTATATGGAAGTAAACAAAATTGCCAGAAAGAAAGAATATATATATATACTGAAATAATTTCACAGTTCAATAAATAAATAAATAAAAGTGTCAAAATAATCATTAAAAAAAAGTTAGCCTATGTATAATAGTAGCTTTAAATATCACAGTCATAAAATATATAATATAATATAATAATAATAAAGATAGTCTGACACCCAAATTAAAATAACCTATAAGCTAAAAGTATTTACTTGATCATCTTGACTACTTGATCCAGCAGAATATGAACAAGTTCCGGGAAACGCACAGGTAGAAACATTGAGGACTTTTAAATCTAAAAACAATTAAATATATCAATTCTTAGCATATGATTGTGTTTTTAAGCAAAAACTTTTAAATAATAATAATTAAATCATATTTATCAAACATTAATATACACACATTTTGATTTGAAATAGCTTAAAATAATAATAATAATAATTAAAAAAAAAGCAAAAGAAATATTATTAATTAGGTATCATTATGAAACTAGCAAAAATTTATTATAATGTAAATTTTTAAAGCTGCTCATGGTATATTATATCACTATTTATATAATTGTATATTAATGCTTACTTCATTTAATATTCAAGGAGTATAAGTAGTAAAATGGAGTATTTTTTTATACATATACCCTACAAATAGCAATAATATAAGCAACATACATAAGTTTTATTTAATATTGTAGCTTTATTTGCCTATAATAGAATAAGATTAATGAAAATTTTTTATTCAGTATAGAAATGGCATGACTTGAAATGACATGAATGTATGACCAAAAAATGCTGAATGCACATGCAGTAAATACGATACATCATATGCACTTTTCATCAAACCAAAAATCATCATCATGCTTTTTAGTTTAATCTTGAGTTTGCTCCAGTCAGTCTTTTCAAGGGTTATGAACCATCTGGTAACTAAAGACGGCTAGTCCTTAATATTAAAACTAAATTTCCTAATGCTGCTAAAACAGGATAGATGAAAAGTATTTTTTCAAGGACAAATTGACCAAAAAGTACTCAGTGCATATGTAACAAGTAAGATGAATGATATGTGCTTTTGATCTAACCAAAATGCATCTTCATACTACTCTCTAGCAGTAAAATGGATTTCATGCAAAAAAAAAAAAAAAAAAAAAATCTCCAAAGTGATTAAAAAAAAAAAAAAGGAAAAGAAAAGAAAGAAAGAAAGATTAAAGATTTTAATAGTTTAAGTCTGTGTTTTTGTTAAGCAAGACAAGGTTATAAAATAAAAAGATGTACATACATGTGGTAATGAAAATTGTATTTAGATATTATTTATTACGTTTATTGTATTTATTATTAATGGCAGAGACTATTGGATTAAGCAAGACAAATTTAACTTTTAATGTAGATGGAGAGAGTGGTAGAAGGTAACATTATTATAAAGCATTTTGGCAATATAATAAAAAAAGATGATGATGAATATATTGATTAAATCACTGCTGAGCTTATATCTGTTTTTCAAAATATTCATTAGATAAATGATGATATGGCGATGTTTTTCAAACTCAGGCAGCAATTCTGATTTAGGTCACTTTATGGTCTCTAGTTTTGAGAGTGAATCGGAAAGTTAGGACATTGTCATAATCTTTGTTAACTACAATCAATCAAAAAAAAAAAAAAAAAAAAATACTTTAATTACAAAATTGGGAAAAAAATCTCTTTTTATGCAGGCAACAGGAATTATAATTAACACGTTGAGCACCACGTGGATTTTTAAGGAAATCCCCATCAGGTCATACATGCTGTTTAGAAGCGTTATATTTACCATGTTTTAAAATCCATTAAAGTTCCTTAATGATATAATCCTGCGACAAATAAAAATTAAGTAAATTTTAAATAATTTTTCAGTAATTACTTAAAACAATGTAATTTTTTCAGTTTTATATCTTATTTTACACTGTCAGCCACCGGTGGTTGATGCAGGTTTATATCATATTTGGCCCTGTCAGCTACCGGTGGTTGACGTGGTCTAAACAGAAAGTTCAGTGTCAGCCACCGATGGCTGACATGACACTCAACGTGTTAATTGCCTAAATAAATAAAGGGCTTGATTTTGATTAAAATTTAAGGAAGTCAAATACATAAAATGAATGATATCATAAATTATAACTGGAGGTTTAGTTGAAAGAACTCAATATATTCTTTATTTGCTTAAAATACCTAAAATTGATTTGTACTTGAAAAATCTCGAGTGGGTGTTACATTTAAAGCTTAAATAATAATAATTAAAAAAAATCTTCTCAAACTTCCAGATTAATTTTTTTTTAATAGAGGATTACATCCATTATCCAATTCATCTATTAAAAATATGATTTTGTGTTTCAATTATGCCTAAAAATAGAACAAACTGAAAACAATAAAAATCAAAAGAATTTAAATGAAATGAATTCTTACATGGTCCGAATCATATCCATACTTTGCTAATTACTGTGTACGATTTCTCTTCCATTGGCAGACAAACGCCATATTATTTTATAAAAAAAATTTGTTATGAGGTTTTTTTTTTTTTTTTTTTTTTTTTTAATTTTATGTTTACTCTGAGAAAAATCACAATTGTTAAATTTGTTCTTGTTTTTCAAAAACAATTTTTTTTTTTTTTTTAGTTAAAATTGCAGAAAAGAACTTCGATCAATTTTTTCCACTTTATAACTTTAATATGAAATATTAAAAATTATATAAATAAATTTTGAGAAAATTGAAGCCAGATTTAATTATTCTAGATTTTTTGGTAATGAAAACAGAATTAAAAAAAAAAAAAAAAAATCAATAATTCTCATAACAATTTTCCCTATATAATAAATTCGGATTCAGCTATTGGTAATCGTAATGATATATGAGGGTCTCTGAGAGCTACAGAACATACACAGACACCTTATTCATATAGATTATTCAACTATTATACATGCAAAATAGTCATTAAAAATTATTATAACTAACTTTCTAGCTTTATACATGTTTAAAAACCATTAAATCATAATTTCTGTGTTTTTCTTATTAATTTCTTTTTGAATTGAGTAATCTATATATATAAAATCGTTTGTCCTGAGTGAGTGAGTAAGGAAGGGGGGTGATTTATCATCGCCCAGACCAAACCCCTGGACCTAGAAGCATGAAATTTTGTGACAATGTTCCCTCTATGACATAGGCATCCACTAAGAAGCGATTTTACAAAATTTGACCTCCCCAAGGGGGGAGGGGGGAAAAACGTGATTTCACAAAATCCTTCATATCTCAAACAAAAAAACAGATATCCATAAAATTTTTGCTTTAAAATATAGCTAACACAAATGTCTAAAAACCAATTTCTGGAATTTTAGAAATTCGGTCCCCAAAGAAGGAAAGGGGACAAAACGTGATTTCACAAAATCCTATATATCTCAAACAAACAAACAAACAACAAACCAGTTTCTGGAATTTTAGAAATTCAGCCCCCAGGTGGGGCAGTAAGGGGGGGCTATGGGGCAAAAACAAATAGAAATACAGTTAGGCCGTTCAAAATTGGTAGATAGGTTTTAAAGGCCTGCAAGTCGAATGGGGATATTTTCAAAAGTGTAAAGTTATTAGGAGGGGGGAGGGGGAGGGACAAAAAAATAAAAATAGAGTTAGATTGTTCAAAATTGGTACACAGAGGTTTTCGATACCGACAAATCGATTTTGGATATTTTCGATTTTATAAAATTATTAGGAGGGGCGGAAAGGGCTATGGGGCAAAAACAAATAGAAATACAGTTAGGCCGTTCAAAATTGGTACAGATAGGTTTTAGATAAGGTTTTACCTTAACAGATAGGTTTTAGAGGTCTGCAAGATGAATGGGGATATTTTCAAAAGTGTACAGTTATTAGGAGGGGCAAAAAAATAAAAATAGAGTTCATTTAAAAATAGCGACCAGCGAAGCAGGCATAGCCTGTTAGTTATTCATATTTTTCTCTGAATAGTTTTGATTACCAGTAGCTTTTAATATAGTAAATTTGTTTTACAAGGAGAGGTCACAACATAGAAAATTCAGATCGAAATGAAATTGCACAGGATTGTAGTATACTATGAAGGTAACAACATATTAAAGCAGTAGCACCCACTAGCCACAGAATTTCAAGAAAAAAGCGTTTAAAGTTTCAGTAATCTTTAAATACAAGTTATTTTGCGAACGTGTCAGTGCATTGCCATGAGCGGTAGTGCATGTGACTGCCACCCAGACGACCTGGGCTCAATCTTACCTACCTTTTCTTTTCCCCTTTAATTTTTTATGTTATCTAAACTTTTTATTTATTATTACTTTATTTTGTAATTCAATTCAAATTCTGAAAATTTTAATAAATAATAATTATTTAATTTTCTTGAATTATTATTTAATATATATATATATATATATATATATATATGTAGGTTTAGAATTTTTTTTATTGGTAATATTTATAATTTTCCATAACTCAAAAAATAAATTTAAGCTTTGTTTTAAATATTAAATAAAGTAAAAATAAAAGTAATCTTTTTTTCTTTTTCAATTAACTATGTAAATTTTTTATTTGATTTTTATTTTATAATTAAAACAAAACTATTTTATGTATATATATGTTAGTCAATTATATATGTTAGTTAATTATAAATATTTCAAATCGAAAAATATGGCTATATAAACTACATATTTTTTTAAATCCCAAAAATTCAATAATTATTGCTTATTAATTTTTTCTTTTTTTTTTTTTTTTATTGTGGATTTACTTATTCAAAAGATTAAATTTTACAATCATCTACCCTTATAATTGTTCAACTTCAGCTTTAATAGAAAAATACTTAAACTTCCATTTATTATAAGTAAAAAAATAAAAGTATATAAAAAAATATGCAAATAAAACCCTAAATAACAAATATATATATATATAAAAAATTTAAATAATTAAAAAATAAACAAGTTGTAAAACAAAGTGTAAAATAGTTAGCTGGTGTTCTTCGTTTGGGCTTTATGATTTGGATTTATTGTGTATAAATTACGTAAACGCTTTTAGCTTGTTAATAATAGAGAGCACTGGAATTTTATTTCAGGTACAGAAGGATAAGAAGAAAAAAAAAAAAAAAAAGCAAGTCGTCGTTGAAGAAGAAAGTATGTTGATTAACACTTAAAATCTACATTTAAAGATAACATTTCTTTGCCTGTAATAATTTAATAGCATTAGAATCCTATGCTATAATTTTTCAAGAAGCTGTATTGATTGGAGAAGTAATTATTTAATTTGGATAATAATTATATATGCAATTAAAATCATCATTTCTCTGTAATATTTTTTTATTTTTTTGTAATTAAAAAAAGAATTAGTACAGTAGATCCTCGATCCATCTTTTTCACGAGGTGCGTGAAAAAAAAAAAAAAAAAAAAAAAAAAAAAAACGACGAATGTGGGTTAAAGTTAAAATATGAAGAAAACAATGATTATGGATTAATTACACATGTATACAATATACTACTAATAAAAACTAATTTGTTACTTTCCAAACTGCCAAAGAAATAAACCAATGTTGTAGAACACTAAGTAAAAAATTTTTTTTTAATCAAAATTTTATGTTCGGTTTTTTGTTCTTTTTATAAATTAAACAGAGAAAAGATTTGTAACATTTTTATGGCCCTTTTCTGTAATTTCATGTGCTTATATAAAAGTTTGTGCATTTTTAAATGCCACAACTGAGTCATCGGCGTAAAAATTATCCCCTGTTTCTTCGCCATTATTTTCATTTTTTGAAATCACACATCTCTTCTATACTTTAAGATACCGCACGTCGCAACGCCTTGATTAATGCAAATATTATCGCTAAATTTTTTACCAGACACATCCTCTGCTACACGCAACCACTCTTCATCTGCATTATCAGCATCATCATTTTCTTGCCCTTCTGTTTGATATCCTTCATCAATTTTTCACACGTAACTGCATTTCACGAAACAATTTTCTGGATTACTAAAGAAGTTACTTTCTGCCATGCTGAAATTACAAAATGAATAGATGGTCCGGACACATGGCATCCCAATTCTGATCCTCCATGGAAATGGGGAAAAGAGTTATTTTAGGATGAAAAAGTAATTCCAGTTTATATGCCATATGGAACTGCTTTATCTTCAGGAGAAAAGTTTTACAAGGTCAGGAGACAAATTTTTACAACAATGAATGCAGGAAAACGACGTTTGAAGCACGATACATGCAGGTTTCGTTTAACATTATTTAAATAGGGACCATAGAAATAAAACGATCAATTCGGGAAAACGATGGATGCGGGAACGATAGATCGGAGTTTCACTGTATTGTTTTAAATATACCTAAAATAAAATAAAATATTTAGATTAATAATTAAAAATAGCTTCTTTAGCTTTACCTTATTTTATAGTAAAAACAAAACTAAAATTTATTTTTAAGTTACAGAAATTTATTGTATTTTTAAATTATAAATATTAAATATATATATATATTTATTTATTTTATATTCAAGAAAATTAAATAATCTTTCATTAAATTTTTCAAATTTTGAATTGAATTATAAAATAAAAAGTTTAGATTACATAAAAAAAAAAAAAAAAAAGGTAGATAGGATCGAACTCAGGTCGTCTGTGTGGCAGCCACGCGCACTACCGCTTACGCCAATAGGGCCCTGATGCATTTGCGAAATAACTTGTATTTAAAGATTGCGGAAATTTTAAACACTTTTTTCTCCAAATTCTGTGGCTAGTGGGTGCTACAGCTTTAATATATTGTTTCCTTCATAGTACACTACAATCCTGCGCAATTTTGTCCCGATCTGAATTTTCCATGTTGTGACCTCTCCTTGTGAGAGGGAAAAACAAATTAAACTTTGTGAAGTCAAAACATGTTTAAAAAGAGTAAACATGATAAAAATATCATAATTATATGGAAAAGATTGCAATTTTTATACAAAGAAAAGGAATTTTAATTAAAAAGATATTTTACAGATTTAATTGATATAATTACTATTTATTATACTTTAACTGTTACGTTTCTTTTTATCAAGATTTAGTTAAGAGTAATAAATTATAGAAATGTGATGACTTTATGACACAACGGAAATGGGGCAGTGTTGCAAGTTTGTAAATAATTCTGTTTATTTTTGAGGCAAGTCTTTCAAAGAGGCTTAGTAAGTTGATAAAATGTTAATTTTCGACATTAGTAGTTTGTTTTAGCATTAAAATAGCCTAATTTTCCCTTAAAAATGCATTAAAAAGCTCCAGGCAGGTAATGGATTTGGCGCCAAATTTGATGACTTTTCCCTCCTTGGTGACTCTTTTGTTGACCTTGGTGAGAAAATCCTTATTATCGATATACCAAATATGGAAGCTGTAATCTTATTGGCTGACCAGTTTCTGGAATTTTCTACACTTCTCTATGAGGGTATTTAAGGAGGTGCAGTGCGAAAGAAGGATGGTTCAACAAGGTTTTGCATGGATTATCGTCGTTTGAATGACATCATGAAGAAAGATAGTTACCCTCTTTCTAGAAATGACAAGAGCGGTTACTGGCAAGTAGAATTACATCCTGACGATTGTTAGAAGACTGCATTTACAACGGGAAAAGGACTATGGTAATTTAAAGTTATGCTGTTTGGATTATGTAATGCAGCTGCAACCTTCGAGCGCCTGATGGAAACGGTGTTAAAAGGACTTTCCTATAAAGCCTGTTTGGTGTATTTGGATGATATTAT
Organism: Salticus scenicus; assembly: GCA_963930645.1. Taxonomy (NCBI): domain Eukaryota; kingdom Metazoa; phylum Arthropoda; class Arachnida; order Araneae; family Salticidae; genus Salticus; species Salticus scenicus. The sequence goes on along the minus strand of CAWVNO010000709.1, from coordinate 1,145,516 downwards.
CATTGTGGGGAGTACCTTTGAAAATCATCTAAGAAACATCCGTAAAGTGCTAGAAAAACTTCGGATGGCTAACCTGAAATCGAATCCTAGCAAGTGCAACTTGTTTTGTCATGAAGTGAGTTATCTTGGCCATATCATCTCTGCTGAAGGTATGAGAACTGATCCAGAGAAGATCTCTGCAGTCGAGAACTAGAGTCACCCTGAAAACATACATCAACTACGAAGTTTCCTGGGATTATGTACTTACTACAGGAAGTTCGTGAAGGGTTTTTCAAGTATTGTCAGACCACTCCACAAGCTGACGGAAGCCAAACAGAAGTTCCTGTGGACAGATGAATGTGAAAAAGCGTTCAAGAGACTTATTGACATATCCACAACTCAATAAACAGTTCATACTTGATACAGATGACATCCATGAAAGTGTTGGTGCTGTTCTGTCGCGGGAAGTTGATGGCCAAGAACGCGTCATTGCCTATTGGAGTAAATGCCTGTCTAAACTGGAGTGAAATTACTGTACCACCAGAAAAGATCTACTTGCCATCGTAAAAGCCATAGAACATTTCCATCATTACCTCTATGGCAGAAGATTCCTGCTCCGGACTGACCACACATTTTTAATGTGGTTGCTCCAGTTCAAGAAACCAGAAGGCTAGATTGCCAGGTGGACACAACGACTCCAGGAATATGACTTCGAGATATGCCATCACAAAGAGACATGGTAATGCAGATGCAGCTTTCTGAGCAGGGCTTACGTGAAAAGGCAAGTACTGTTCTAGAGCTGAACAGAAATACCAGCAGATAAACCCAGTTGTCTACCAAGCTACAATCTCAACACCACCGACACTGGACCAGTGGAGTGCCCAGGAACTTAGACGAGCCCAGTTGAAAGATGCAACTTAGTTGTTGTAGTTTAGATTGTATAGTTTCACCTCCTGACAAAGGGATGTACTGCCCAGGATGTGCAGTCCTTTGGGAGGGGAGCAGTGTTGCAAGTTTGTAAATAATTCTGTTTATTTTTGAGGAAATTCTTTCATAGAGGCTTAGTAAGTTGATAAAATTTTAATTTTCAGTATTTCTAGTTTGTTTTAACATTAAAATAGCCTAATTTTTCCTTAAAAATGCATTAAAAAGCTCCAATAAGGCAGGTAATGGATTTGGTGCAAAATTTGACGACTTTTCCCTCCTTGGTGACTTTTTTGGTAACCTTGACGAGAAAATCCTTATTATCGATATACCAAATATGGAAGCTGTAATCTTATTGGCTGACCAGTTTCTGGAATTTTCTACACTTTTCTACGAGGGTATTTAAGGAGCTGCTTTACGCCAAATGAGTCAGTCTCAGCTAGTTTTCGCCAGTGCTTCATTGCCTCTGAAAGAGCCCTAAGCCTCTTTGAATAATAGTCAATTGCTTTATGTGTTATTGCTATACAGTTTGAACTGTGGATTTGCTGTTGACAGAAGTTACTTAAGCTGTGTTTACTGGTTGAATTGAAGCTGACACTTGGTTTATAGACCTGTATTCTTCTGGAATTTTCCTGTGAATAAATTACTGAACTTTTGTAAGTTTCGCCTTTCATTCTTGGACAACTTACGAACCCCCAAATACGCAGCAATATTATATATATATATGTATATGATTAATTTGCTATGTATATTTGCTATTTGCTAACCATACACATTTCTGGGGTGGTAGAAAAAGGGGGGGGGGGTAAGGTTTTTTTTTTTTTTTTTTTTTTTTTAGTAGTTATTTTTGAAATAATTCATTTATAACAAATGATAACTGTTCAAATTTTTTATGCTTATTAAAAAATACAGAATTTAAAAAAAAAAGGGAGACTTATTATTATAAAAAGGATTCAAATAAAGTGACCAGAGAAAATGGGCCAAACCAGCTAGTTAAAATGAAGCTGATCCCTTCCCCCTTCAAAAAAAAAGTATTTATTTAGTTGCAAATCAGCAAAATACCCGCTTTTTGGAGGCCAGTGTATATGTTGCATTTTTTCAGCTAACTGATGAAATACGTAATTTCCAAATAAAAATTTTCTGAATAAATTTCTTTATATCAATTAATTTTGTGAATACACGTAAAACTGTTTTAAATAGACAACTGATAAATAACTATATACTTTTCCACAGAACCTAAAATTTAAATATTAAATTATTATTTTCATACTTTTTTTTATGTGTATTTTATATTTTACTAAGCAGGCTACGCTCACTTTGCTGGTCACTATTTTTAAATGAATCACTATAATTAATGAATTCTCAAAATTGCATTAATTTTTATCACATAAAAAAAAAAAAAAAAAAACAGAAAAAAAATTCTGATAGGAAAAAAACTCATACCTGGTCCCCAATACCTTTGGCACTGCAGGCTATTGTGCTGCACATGCACATTTATGCTCAACACTCTTAAAGAATCATTATATTACAGTAATGGAAAAACATAAATATAAAATACAAAAAAAATTCTTCTCTCATCGATGGAATAATCAGTGTGGGCCCCCACTGTCTGCGGTAGTGTATACATGCATGCACGGCGCACATGTTTCTTCGCCCACCGTTCCCACCTAATTATTTTACACTTTCAAAAATATCCGCAATTGTTCTCTTGGGCTTTTAAACCTAATAATACTAATTTCCAATGTTCTATCTGAAATTCTTTATTTCTGTCCCAGCACCTGCCCCCCCCCCCCCCCTCCCTTCTCACCCCTAATAATAATTCAACGCTTTCAAAAATATCCGCAATCGATTTATCGGGTCTTAAAACCTAATAATACTAATTTTCAACGCTCTAACTCTTATTTCTATGTTTTTGCTCCTTAGCTACCCCCTTTCCCATCTGTCTTATTAATTTTCTCTTTCTATTAGATTTGTAGGTTCCCAAAAACCTATACATGTCAATTTTGAACAGACTAACTCTATTTCTATTGTTTTGCCCCTTCCTGGCTCTCCTAAACAGTTTACAAATTCGAAAATATCTGCAATCGATTTGTAGGTATCAGAAACCTCTATGTACCAATTCTGAACAATCTAACTCTATATTTTACTTTTTTGTGCTCCTTTGCCCCCCTTCCCACCCCTCCAAACAACTTTACACTTTCGAAAGTATCCTCATTCAACTTGCAGGCTTCTAAAATCTATCTGTACCAATTTTGAACGGTCTAACAGTATTATTATTATTTTTTATTTTTATTTATTTATTTATTTATTTTTTTTTTGCCCCATAGCCCCCCACCCCCCCTGCAACAAATTTCTAAAATTCCAGAAATTGTTTTTTAGATATTTGTGTGAGCTATATTTTAGAGCAAAATTTTCACATATATCTTTTTACTTCCATTACCCTACTACCGTAGGTAATGGAAGTACTGTATTCGGTCTGAGAATTCGATATCGAGATTTCACCTGATTTACACGTTTTAAGGTCCCCTAAGTCCAAAAAAGTAGTTTTTGGCAATTAGTCAGTGTGTATGTATGTGGAGAATCTTCTGGCTATTATAGCTCGGAAACTAATAACGATAGAACTACGAAACTTTAGAATTGATACAAGACTGGTGTACATATGAATTTTCCAAATTTTGGTGAAAATTGAAAAACTGGAAGTGGGACCATAAGTCCTTACCTCAAAAATGGCTCAAACGATTTTCTTCAAATTAGTTGTATAAACACTCTATTAGATGTCCTTTCGAATGATATAGTTGGTTAGTTCAGAAAAATTGACAGGCGCCCTGTATAAATAGATCAATTTCAGGTCTCATAAGGGCATTTCTTTAAAAATGGCTGTACGGATTTTTTTCAAACTCGCCATATTAACTCACTTTTAAACATGCTTTTGTATGTAATTATTGTTTTCCTGTCAATAATTGAGTTTTGGTAAAAGTTGGGGAAAATTAATAGCTACCCGGTTTAGGTAGGTCAGAAGTTTAGGTATATCTCTAAAATTGGTGTTTCACAAAAAATAACTCTACCATTTTGTTTTTTCTTATTTTTTACCTCGCTATATGTAAGCTTCGTTTTATATGTCTTTACATGTGTATAAAGTTTATCTTACAAGAAAAATATTAGGTTTCTACTTCTTTAGTCACTTTTATCTTCTGATCACATTATCTCCAAAAAATGATATAATATGTATAATAGTGGGTAATGGAAGTCGTGTGGTTGTTTCACACCAGATTTTTTTTTTTTCTTGTTTGTTTGCGATATAAAGGATTATTTGAAATCACGTTTTGCACCCTCCCCCCTTTAGGGGCTAAATTTCTAAAATTCCAGAAATTGTTTTTTATGTATTTGTATTAGCTATATTTTAGAGCAAATATTTCCCATATATCTATTTTTTTGTTTGGGATATATAAAATTATGTGAAATCATGTTCTGCCCCCCCCCCCCCCTCCCGTTGGGGACTGAATTTCTAAAATTCCAGAAACTGCTTTTTAGATATTTGTATTAGCTATATTTTAAGCAAAAATGTAACATATATCTGTTTTTTTTTTGTTTGAGATATGAAGGATTTTGTGAAATCATATTTTGCCCCCCTCCTCCTCCCCCCTTGGGGGGCGAATTTTGTAAAATCGCTTCTTAGTGAATGTTTACGTAATAGAAGGAACATTATCACAAAATTCCATGCTTATTGGTCCAGGGGAGTTTGGGCTGGGCGACGATGAATCACTCACTCAGGACAAACAAATTTATATATATCTATAGCATCTCTGAATAAAATTAGTAAATCTTTCAATTTAAGCAATTTGTACTACCTTTTGTGTTTTAAAGTATTCAAATTTAGTGAATAGTTGTTGAATTATCTAATTTGAATCATTAGTAAGATTCTTCAAAATGTTGAAGCTCAGTACATTGTTTATACATTATGGACTTTATAACTTCACAGTCTTTTTCCATTTCATTTAAAATCTGGCTTCCCTATCATAGTTTTTACAGTTAATACTTATAAAATTATCTAATCTGACAACCATTAAATTTCCTTCTCTCTCTTTTTTTTTTTTTTTTTTTTTTTTTTTTTTTTGGGGGGGGGGGGGAGTAGTACACTACACATCAAAGTTTAGTAATTCATGATGTTACACAACATATTATGCATGAAGGATTCACATGATTTGAGTGATTTTTAGTCTAAAATTAATTGTGAAATTAATTTTAAACTAGTTAAATTTATGAAACTGAAAGGCACAGTGACATCACATGAATATATATTTATATTATTGTTTATTACTAACACAATTCATGAAATTACATGGTTAAATTACTAATATTGTATTTAAATTGAAGTTAGATCAATAGTAATATCTTTACCTTGATCAAAAATCAATTAAAATAACATTTCATATGATAAAAGCTAGTTGGTACAGTTGGACTCATCTCAGTTCCCCATCATATATTTATTCTCATAAATTTCAATTATAGGGCAGGCTATAGTTATGTTAAGAAGCAAGGAGTTTGGATGATCATCCAGCAAGGCCACAGACTAAAAGGTCCATCCACTAGGAATCTACCCTATATTGATAATTAATTTGATTAGAGTCAATTTCATATTTTAGTTTTCATACAATTCCATAATATTTTCAATTCAATAACCCCATAATATAAGTTTGTGTAAAATATTGCCCTATTCTTACTATAGTAAGCAAAAATAATATAATTGGCTTTTTCCATCATTATAAAGCCCTAAAAAAAAAAAAAAAAAAAAACTATAAAACTAGACAATTTAAAATTAAAACTGTATAACGAAATTTGTTTTATATGTTTTTAAACAAAATTTCTAAATCTGAATTTTCCCCGTTTTAGCAATAAATTTTGAAATTCCCTGTTTTTCAATAGATGTTTTCAAATTCCTCCCTAAGTTTTCATGTTTTCCACTGAATTCCTGTATCATAGGAACTCTGAAATAACAACATAATCTGAATATAGCTCGGATGTCAATTTAAAAATAAGTAAAACAAATCTGATGTATATTTATAAAATGTCACTTTGTTTGCATGTATTAAAACAAGAGCAGGCTACGCCTGCTTCGCTGGCCACTATAATTAAATGAATTTTGAAAAGAATTTAGTTAGTATTTATTTTTTACATCCCATCATAAATAAAAACTAAAACATATATATTAAAATTGCTCTAAACCTTGCTTCGGGTACCTGCTGCCTACAGCAGCTCTTTCTCCACCCGCACGACAACGGGTCCAGGTTTCCACTGCCTGCAGAAATGTCTTTCTCAGCCACTTCATTTCAGGTATTTATTGATGAGAGGTGGATCTCCTATTATTTAAAAACTGCAATTTTAAAGATGACTGTATCTCAACATCTATTAAATACTTTGTTTTTGAACCATGTATTTTATAGCCATCGCTATTTCCAATATATTATCATATCATTCCGAGCAATATAATAAATGAAATAAAAAGTATATTTTCTTTTAAAAGGAATTAAATGCATAAAAACAAATAAATTTTAATCAGTTTAATCGTTTCTACTGCTACCATTTTTTCTCGATAAATACTAAAAAAAAAAAAAAAAAAAGACAGAGAAAGAGAAAGAAAAAATATTTTTCTTTTAAAGAAATTAAATTAAAAAATGAAAAATAAAAAGTAGTTATACTATAAAAATTATGCATAAACATAACTGTTATAAATAAGTTTTTCAATTTTAAATTTAATGTACTTAATTTTTTCTACTGCATTGCCATTTTATTTTCAATATATATAATAAATTAAAAAGAGAAAAAAGATTTTGCCTTCAAATGAATGTATTATATAAAAAATAAATTGAGTAATAGCCATTGCTAAGATACACAGACGATTACAATGGAAGAATAAATTCATGAAAAATGAAACATAAAAGCCAATGTTTAAAATGAAAAAATAATTAATTGAAAAAATTCAAATGGAAAAAATCTCGATGGGGTGCACATCTGCAAGGTCCTAGGTACCCATATGTCAAGTTTTGTAGCTCCACGATCGGTATAGGTAATGTGAGCAGCAGAGTGCAGACACACACAAACAGACACTTCTCTTTATTTATATAGATTACATTTTCTCATAGAAGAATACACTTTAAAAATTAAACATTAAAATGACAATATATATTTAATACTTACTTTTCAAGTTACACATAGCTTTGAATGGAGAACCATATTCAAAATGAACATTACCAATATTCAAAAGGGTGATATTCTCAGCATTAAATATCATTGATCCAACCATAATATGTAGCTGCAAATAAAATTTCGAAATGTATCATAAAGAAAATAAATAACTAGTTATAAAAGCAATTTCTTAATTTATAAAAAAAATATATATATGAAATGAAGTTTATAATTAAATCAAAGATGACAACAAATTACATAGTGAACACACAATCTCAAATGTCACATATTTAGCAATTATCAACATAAATCATAAAAAAAAAGTAAGAACACAGCAATATACTATATTGCACATACATATACATATATTTACTAGTGGGCTTCACCCGCTTCACTGGTTAGTACATTTAAATGAATTCTCAAAATTCCATATTATTATTAATAATAGTAATAATAAAAAAAAACCCATTGTAATTAGTCGAAACCTCCATCAAATATTAACCACTGCCTGCCTTCAGTAGTGGTTTTTCCACCCACAACGTGACAAATGTGAGTTTTCACTGCCTTTGGCAGCACCTTACTCTCATTCCACTCACAGGTAAAGTTAGTAGCTTCAAAAATCCTATAAAAGTACATTTTGTATATACTTAACCAACATCCACACACCAAAACGCACTATTCTGAGTAGGAATGTGGGTTTTCCGGAAAAATTTACCGAAAATTTTCAATCTCCAAATTACAAAGGTTTTGTAAAATAAAACTAAATACATTAAAAGCTACAAGTAAACAAATCTATTCAAAGAAAAGTATGAATAATTATTCAATTCAAAAAGAAATTAATAAACAAAACACAGAAATTATGATTTAATGGTTTATTAAACATGTATAAAGTTTGAAAGTTATAATTTTTAATGATATGATTGTTTTGCATGTATAATGGTTGAATAATCTATATGAAAAAGGTGTCTGTGAACATTCTGTAGCTGTCAGAGACCCTCACATATCACTGCCAACAGCTGAACCCCGTTTTATTATACAAGGAAAATTTTTATGAGAATTAATGATTTTTTTTTTTTTAAATCTGTTTTCATTCTTAAAAAAAAAAAAAAATCTAGAAAAATTAAATTTGCCTTTGTTTTTCCCAAAATTTATTTAATTTTTAATACTTCATACTAAAGTTACAAAGCGGAAAAAAATGATCAATTTTTTTTCTTTTTTTCGCACTTTATAATTTCAAAATAAAACATTAAAAAAAAAAAAAAAAAAAAACTGTTTTTGAAAAACAAGAACAAGGTTTTGAAAAACACAAACAAATTTAATAATTGTGATTTTTCTGAAAGTAAGCAGAATAAAAAAAAAAACAACAACAAAAAAAAAACAGAGGTAATTATCATAAAGAATTTCTGTTTAGAATAATATGAGGTTTGGCTGCTAGTGGCAGAGAAATCATACAGTCGGCAGCAAAATTATTAAAGCACACATCCATCTTTTTTTTTTTTTTTAAAGTTTGATCACTATTTTTTATAAACAGTATAAGGGATCAAGTGCAAGGGATCATTTTTTCTGTTTTAGTATAAGACTATTAAAACACGAATAAACTACTACGTCAGAAACGCCAAAGAAAAATATTGCAAATGCATACAGCTGTGCAGAAAGGATTCAGTGCAAAAAGGATTCCTTTTGCACTGAAGACGGTACGCTTTAGGCTACCGAAACAGCTGTATGCATTTGCAATATTTTTCTTTGGCGTTTCTGACGTAGTAGTTTATTCGGGTTTTAATATTCCAATGCCAAGTCTCCTGTTGCTATTAGTATAAGACTATTTTTATAAACAGTATAAGACTAAGATCATGAATTGATAAATATTTACTTAACAAAATAGTATTAGGTGCACATTTTTAAAATAGAAATTATTGCTAGTGTATCAATAATTTTGCTGCCGACTGTATAAGGTAATTAGTAAGGTATGGCTCAGACCATGCAAGGGATCATTTTATCAAAATTCTTTTGATTTTTACTTTTTTCGATTTGTTCTATTTTTAAGCATAGTTTGCAAACACAAAATTATATTTTGTAATAGATGGTGGTATTGGATAATGGATGCAATCCCCAATTCAAAAAAATTAATCTGGAAGTTTGAGATTATTATTATTATTATTATTATTATTTAACTTTAAATGTAACACCCGCTATGAGATTTTTCAAGTACAATTCAATTTCGGATGTTTTAAGCAAATAAAGAAATATTCTTTCAACTAAACCTCCAGTTACAAGATATGATGCGATTAATTTTATCTATTTGATTTCCTTAAATTTTAATCAAAATCTTGCTGTTTATTTATTTGGTCAATTAATTGTACTTCCTGTTGCTTGCATAAAAAAAAAAAAAAAAAAAAAAAAAACCTTTTTTGTTCCACATTAGAAGTTAGTTTTAAAAAGTGATTTAAAAAATATATAATTATGTTTTTATATAAGATTTTTCTCTAAAATTTTCAACAATGCCAATTAAAGCAATTTTTTTTTTTTTTTTTTTGAATATTTAACTAATATTATGACAATATCCTAACTTTCTGAGTCACTCTCAGAACCAGAGACCATAAGGTGACCTAAGTCAGAATTACTGCCTGAGTTTGAAAAGCATTGGCACATCATCATTTATCAAATGAATATTTAAAAAAATAGATATACATGCTCAGCAGTATAGTAGTGCATTAATTTATTAATATATTCTTTTTTGGTAATGTTGCCAAATGCTTTATAATTATGTTCTTACAAACTTATTGAATGGACATCTAAAATTCTGATTAGCAACCACAGATCTCTTGTATTATTATAATAAATAACCTCTTTCTCCAGCAAGTTGCTCAAAACAGTAACTTTCTAAATGATGACTTTAATCAGAAACGTTCGTTTTTCCCACAGTATATAGCATTACTGTGACTAATAAAAGAAAAATTAAATATATCATGCAAAAGATTTACTAAAAAAATTGTTTTTTTGGTGGGAAAATTTTCTGGGAAATTTTCCAAAAAAGAAAATTTTCCATTCCACGTCACTAATTCTGAGGTAATTTGGATTCATCACTTTTACTCAGAAACAAAGTGAGTTTTCTGAAAAGAAAGTAAGAACAGAAATTTAGTTTAAAAAAAAATATATATATATATATATAAATACAGTGAAACTTTAATAATTCAAACTTGCTTAATTCAAAATTTTGGATAATTCAAATATTTTACACGGTCCCTTAAATTTTGTATTAAAATAATGTTAAAAAATCATGGATAATTCAAATTCTATTTTGGATAATTCAAATTTTTCATACGATTACCTTTAAAATATTACAGTAAAATTTGTTCCTGAGATTTTACTCATCTGAAGTGCATTATCAATTTTTATAGTCTTTCAAAAGAAGGATAAGGAAATACAATAGAAGCCCCTAGCTAGTGCACCAGAAGATATAGTGCATATGTATGAACTTCGAGGTTTTTGTGAATTGAAAGTCATGTGTAATGTAGAAGATTCTATTTTTGTATTAGGTCATATGCTATGACACAAAGATTCTACTTAAAAAAGAAATAAAAAATATTTGACTATTTTTAAAAAGTGTTGAATAATTAAGCTCGTAAAAAATATTGATTTAATGGGGGGGGGGGGGGGTGAAAGGTGTAATGTAGCAGTATTCTTAGATATAAAGTTTATGTGTCAAATCTCTTATCGTAGAGTTTTAATTTTTTTAATTTATCACTTTTTTTGACAAAATAGTACATGTAATTCGAATTTTTGGATATTTCAAATTTTTTTCTGGTCCCTTCAACTTCGAATTATCCAAGTTCTACTGTATATAAAAATTAAATTAAATATATAAATAAGTAAATAAATAAATTAAAAAAAAAAAACTGAATTATAAATTTTTATGAAAATATATAATTTTATAATCCAAATTTTTTGAAAACTTTAAAATCATCTGATTTTGTCAAGGGTCCATTTTAAGTTTGTTGATTTTTATATTATAAAGTACCCGTTTTTCAAATTTTCAGATTTTTTTTTTGTGCAATGTTCGGTTTAAGATTATCTATTATTATAAATAATCCATTTTTGGACCAAAATTTTTCTTGAATTGACCCCTGTAGAGAGCATAAATTTCTCACAATACTAAAATTTGTATGTGAAAAAAACATATGAAATTGACACTCTCTGATACTCTAATAGGAACCTATTATTGATATTTCAGTCTCTTGTAATTAAATGGTTACTTTCACTTACATTTTTACAAATTTTTATGGGCTTAACTTACAGTATTACTCATTAAAAAAAATATCACCAATACTGATAGAAAAATAAATACTTATTAAAATTAAATACTTATAACATGAATCATACACTGCTTGTTTTACTATGAAGATTTTTTTTTCTTTAATAAAGCTTATGTTTGTAAATATGTTAGCTTACATTTATATCATTATTCAAATTTTTTACTGCAAATACTTATTTGCCAGTAACAATAATATTGGAAGATTACTAATGCAATCTAATAAGATCTCTATATGCAATAGATTCCCAAATTTTTTATCTTATAAAATATCTCTTCATAATTGAGATATTTAAAAAAATATAAAAAAAGTGCATTTACATAAGTCTATTTTAATAAATTTAACTGAGCCAATGTTCCTGTACACTTAAAGGAGTTCTCAAAATAAATAAATAAAATAAAATAAGAAATATATAAATTATTATTCAGATACTACAAAATGTGGACTTTTTTTTCTTTTTTAATGCAATTCATTTTCTCTTTTACCTGTTTGAAAATAAAGGCATTAGTTTAGGACACTATACTTAATGATACAGTGTCTTAGTTCAAGTGCTTAATATTAAAAGAGATTTATATTTAGATAATATAAATTAATATCGCATTACAGACAATTGCCACTAAGCTAATATATTAATATGCTTTTTTTTTTTTTTTTTTTTTATGTCAATTTCGACGGAACTTATTGGAGGATTACTTTTCTTCATAGAAAAATGAAAATCACAATTCATTTTCTTTGTATCTATTGTAAATAATAATAAAATCTTAAGTTTGTATAACAGACAAAAAGATATACATATATATTTTTTCTTAAATTAGAAACTAATATAATGTGATAATTAAAGCTTATTAGTTAAAAAATGGGGGGGGGGGGACATGCATAGTTTTAATATTACAACAAATAAATGATTGAACATACGTTTTGAGCTACTTCTTTAGGCAATAAGGTCTGGGGAAGTCTTCCCGAATCCATGTAATCATCTTGACCCTCAATACATAGATATTTTAGCTTAGAACCAACAATGTTCGAGATGAAATTAAAGAATTTTTCATACACTTCAAATGGATTAATAACTAAAAGTATAAATATACTTGAATAAGCATTTAATTTACATGCTGATAACAAATCAAAGTCTTGATCATGAGTTGCTAGTTTCAAGTATGGTGGCTTGTTGTAACAGGGATTGTAACTTTTGTAAGGATCTAAAAAATAAATAATAAGAAAAGTTTTATTTATTTATTTAATAACTAAATTTTATTAAATTCTAAAAAAATAAATATTACAGCTTAGAGGATAATACAAAGAATATTTAGATGTGTTTATGCAACTTTTTTACAAATTTCCAATTTTTTAAAAATTGTCCTTTTGGAAAATTTCAGCTCAAATAGTTTTTTTTTTTTTTTTTACAGAATTTCCCACAGACAGTTTCAGGAGGATGCTGCACCCTGCCTGCCTTTTGGTATAAAAAAACGTACTCTTCTTGCCCCTTATCTTAAATATATATATATATCATACCACTGGAATGCTGAATAGACCATCAAAATTTAAAAAAAAATCTGGTGTGAAACAACCACACGACTTCCATTACCCACTACTACACGTATTATATGCATTTTTGAGAGCTAATGTGATCAAAAAACATAAAAGTGACCTAAAGAGAAAATCGTTAGAGCCGTTTTTGAGATACCAGCTTTTACAAAAAATCAATTATTGACCAGAAAACAATAATTACATACAAAAGGATATTTAAAAGTGAGTTGATATGGCGAGTTTGAAAAAAATCCGTAAAGCCGTTTTTAAAGGAACGCGTTTGCAAGACCTGAAATTGAGCTATTTATACAGGACGCCTATCAATTTTCCTGAACTAACCAACTATATCATTCGAAAGGACATCTTATTGGGTGTTTATATAGCAAGTTTGAAGAAAATCGTTAGAGCCGTTTTTGAGATACGGACTTACGGTCCCACTTCCGGTTTTTCAATTTTCACCAAAATTTGGAAATTTCATCTGTACACCAGACGTATTTCAATTCTAAAGTTTCGTAGCTCTATCTTTATTAGTTTCTGAGCTATAATAGCCAGAAGATTCTCCACATACATACATACACACATACATACACACTGACCAATTGCCAAAAACCACTTTTTTGGACTCAGGGGACCTTAAAACGTGTAAATCAGGTGAAAACGCGATATCGAATTTTCAGACCGAATACAATACTTCCATTACCTACGGTAGTAGGGTAATAGAAGTAATAACAAATGAATCACCCCCCAAATCAAAGTAATTAAAAATGAAAATATAACAGCTGATTTTAAAAATATTAAAAACTTTAAAACTACAATAACTTCCCACCAGATAATGAGAAGCAATGAAAATATTAGCCAATAAAAATGCTGTTATGCAGTGAGGGATGCACCAAATAGTAGTTTTGGCCGAACATCAGGGTCATTATTATTTTTTTTTTTTCTTCTTGTTTAAAAAATGTTTTAAACGTTTAAAACATTTTTTTCTCCTCTGCACAACACAATTTCAATTAAAGTGGGCAAAAATAAACAAATCAATCAATTAAACAAACAAGGAAAATAAAGAAAATAAAAGTTAAATAATAAATGGCAAAAATAAATTATTTATTGTATTGTAATGACTTCAGACTAATGACTTTAAGACTCACAAGAGGGCGCTGTTTGTTCAGCACGGTGAAAAGTCTTTCGAATTGAAGAGAGACTTTAGTTTTGAGTTTGGTTTTAGAAGGGAATGATGCAACGGCGAGAATAGCGGGTGCCTGGCTTGAGTGCCGTTCATGTTTATTATTTTTGGTCCAAAGATTATCGACCATTTTATGCAATATGTGTTACGTGTTTTCGTTTACCTTTTATGTATGTGTGTTTGTGTCGTATAGTGTTTGTAAATGAGAAATAAAAAAAATCTGATGTGGGCACCACATGATTTCCTTATACACTTTTAGAAATATACATAATGTTAAAAAACATTGTCACTGAACCCGAAACAGTTGGCTAAAAATATTAAAAAAATAATAATAAAAATTCGACAACGCTGTACCGACTGAAATAGGCCTCTAGCACTAAAAAGAAAGAAAGAAAGAGAGAAGAGAGAAAAGAGAAAAAAAAATATATATACAGACACGACATTATTTCATTATTTAAAACATGAAAATCTGACATTGACAGATTTTAATTTAGTGCCAGAGGCCTACTGCTAAACTTGTTAATATCGACAAATTCTTCTTTAGTTAATTCGTGACGATCTAAATTCCATGATAAAGTTTTCATTAAATCAAACCAATGTGTTTCAGCTGCAGATACTGTAACAAATAACGTTGGAAGTCCAAACTGTCTTATAGCCGCAAAATGTTTTTTCTCTTTTTCCCAATGAGGGGGAGGTGTGCCTTGGGGGGGACTCATGTCAAAGGTGTGCCTTGGGGGGGGGGACTCATGTCAAAGTTGTACCTTGGGGGGGACTCATGTCAAAGTTGGGCCTTGGGGGGACTCATGTCAAAGTTGGGCCTGGGGGGGGACTCATGTCAAAGTTGGGCCTTGGGGGGGACTCATGTCAAAGTTGTACCTTGGGGGGGACTCATGTCAAAGTTGGGCCTGGGGGGGACTCATGTCAAAGTTGTGCCTTGGGGGGACTTCATTCAATAAATCCCCTTCAATAAACCGACTGAAATAGGCCCTTAGCACTATTAAGAGTGACGTATAAATAAAAATTCGACAACGCTGTACCGACTGAAATAGGGGTACCTTGGGGGGGACTCATGTCAAAGTTGTGCCTTGGGGGGGACTTCATTCAATAAATCCCCATTCAATAAACCGACTGAAATAGGCCTTTAGTACTATTAAGAGTGACCTATAAAAATTCGACAACGCTGTACCGACTGAAATAGGGGTACCTTGGGGGGGACTCCTGTCAAAGTTGGGCCTGGGGGGACTCATGTCAAAGTTGGGCCTTGGGGGGACTCATGTCAAAGTTGGGCCTTGAGGGGACTCATGTCAAAGTTGTACCTTGGAGGGGACTCATGTCAAAGTTGGGCCTGGGGGGAGACTCATGTCAAAGTTGTGCCTTGGGGGGACTTCATTCAATAAATCCCCATTCAATAAACCGACTGAAATAGGCCCTTAGCACTATTAAGAGTGACATATAAAAATTCGACAACGCTGTACCGACTGAAATAGGGGTACCTTGGGGGGGACTCATGTCAAAGTTGGGCCTGGGGGGGGACTCATGTCAAAGTTGTGCCTTGGGGGGACTTCATTCAATAAATCCCCATTCAATAAACCGACTGAAATAGACCCTTAGCACTATTAAGAGTGACCTATAAAAATTCGACAACGCTGTACCGACTGAAATAGGGGTACCTTGGGGGGGACTCATGTCAAAGTTGGGCCTGGGGGGGGACTCATGTCAAAGTTGTGCCTTGGGGGGGACTTCATTCAATAAATCCCCATTCAATAAACCGACTGAAATAGGCCCTTAGCACTATTAAGAGTGACCTATAAAAATTCGACAACGCTGTACCGACTGAAATAGGGGTACCTTGGGGGGGACTCATGTCAAAGTTGTGCCTTGGGGGGACTTCATTTAATAAATCCCCATTCAATAAACCGACTGAAATAGGCCCTTAACACTATTAAGAGTGTATTATAAAAATTAGACAACGCTGTACCGACTGAAATAGGGATACCTTGGGGGGGACTCATGTCAAAGTTGTGCCTTGGGGTTGACTCATGTCAAAGTTGGGCCTTGGGGGGACTCATGTCAAAGTTGTGCCTTGGGGAGGGGACTCATGTCAAAGTTGCGCCTTGGGGGGACTCATGTCAAAGTTGTGCCTTAGGGGGGACTCATGTCAAAGTTGTACCTTGGGGGGGACTCATGTCAAAGTTGTGCCTTGGGGGTCTCATGTCAAAGTTGGGCCTGGGGGGGACTCATGTCAAAGTTGTGCCTTGGGGGGGACTCATGTCATAGTTGTGCCTTGGGGGGACTCATGTCAATGTCATTTTGAAAAGATTTTGATGAAATTCTGGCAAAAGCAGAATTTAGCTTAGGACGGAGGACTATTAGTTTTTTTTTCTTCCCAATTATAACATCGCTTTCAAATTATTCAATTATATTTTCGATAAATTTTAGATTTCGACAAATGTCCAACTATCGAAAACGACAACGCAAAAATCGCTGTCTGAGACTAATAGGCCCTCAGTCCTAAAAATGAATTATCACCGTGTTCTGAGCTTTTCTGAAAGTTAGTTAAAAACTGATGCAAGATTTGTACTGGTAACGCTGCCGAAGACAGCAGGGACCCTTAGCAATTGGCTAAAAGTATTAAAAAAATGCATTTTCACCGTGTTCTGATCTCGTCTGAAAGTTTTAAATGTTTAGCTAGTCGTGAAGTTAGTTAAATAAATTTTCTGTTGAATCACATAAACGCTGCTGAGGGCAGCAGGTATCGGAAACAGTTGGCTAAAAATATTTAAAAAATGCATTGTCAACGTGTTTTGAGCTTTTTTGAAAGTTTCAAATGCCTAGCTAGTCGGGAAGTCAGTTAAATTGCATGAGTTCTCCAAACCGTTTTTGAGTTATTACCGTTTTTTGATATTTATGGCCAAAATCTATGTATTTTTGGTCATTATGAACCTAATTTTCCTAAATATCTCCAAAACGGAAAATCATACAAAGTCCAAAAAGGGAGGTGCACAACTAGATGTTATAACAAACCTATGTACCAATTTGCAACTTTCTACGACCAACCGTTTTTGAGTTATGCGACTTACACACACACACACAGACACACATACATACAGACATCAGGAAAAATCGTGTAAAGTCACTTATATCTCTAAAACGAGAGCTCGTGTTAAGACGACACTTGCAGGTGTACAACTAGACATCATGACAGTCACACGTATAAATTGGCAACATTCAGCGATCATTCGTTTTCGAGCAATGTGAAATACAAAATCCATTTCGCAAATCGGGATTACTATACTTCCTTATACTTTGTATAAGGAAGTAAAAATATTTCTCTAAAGAAAAGCAATCTTCTCTTGATGATTTCAAGCCTACGAAACATCACAGTCAAGTAATATGGTGGCAGCTAATGGCATACGTCCGACGCTACAAAGACACGCTACTAAAGGGGTAAGTGCCTTTATGTATGAAACAGTGCCTTGATTTAAAAATAATATAATAAATACCTCAGTCCTTGTATTAGAACGTGAGAAAATATTCTTTTTTTAAAAAGGTACTTTAATTCAGATTATGTATTTAAATCATGAATCATATAGCACTGCTTATCCCTATTCATTTAGTAAAAGTATTATTTTAAGATAAATTATTATTGTAGAGAAAAATGTGTATTATTAACCTGATTCATCCGTTGTTTAAAAGAAATAAAAAAGAAGGAAATCTTTCGTTATTTTGTCGATGTGTTTCAAAAAAGAAATAAATAAATAAAGTTGATGCATCAGTGAAAAATAAATAAATATATATTTTTTTTCTTTTGTTTGATGGTATATTCCTAATAATAATAATAATAAAAAAAAAAACTTACTATAGAGCAACTAAATGTTACTACGTTTTGCAGGAAATTTCGGTTTTAAACGGAATTGCAAATTTTGAGAACAGATTTAAATAAAGTACCTGTTCTGTATTTTATGGAAGAATAAATATTCTTGTTTAGTAATCTGTGGTTTAGAGCTTTGAGAAAAAAATAAAAATAAAGAATATATTTACATTTATAAAAGGATTTAAACTTATTAAAAACATTTTAAAATTACCTTACTAAATAATCCTTATGAGTGGCGATATATTTCGGTCCTCATCCGAGGCCATCTTCAAAGCCAGATGATATAAACAATGATCGTCGGTTGCTCCTTCTTTTATAATTTTGCCGCTCTTCTCCCTTTCACTTCTCTTCTTTTATCAGGGTCGGTTTCCATTCAGGTGGTATTATGCTATGCTCAATGTCGTTAATTGCGTTTTGCGTTGATATGATCTCTATGGCCTCTCTTTTCAGTGCGTACTTGTGCGAGTTGAAGGATGAAATTTTTTGAAAGTTAATAGAGTTAGTATCGATAGGATTATTGATGTTATGTCTAGAGAATGCTGTGGAAGGTTTGTTAAATTTAATGTCGTTGAGGTGTTCGTTTATTCTATCTTTAATTTTTCTCTTGGTCATCCCAATGTAGCTTACTTTGTTATGGTCGTGGTCTTGAAAATTAATTTTGTATATTCCGGCGCAGTTTGATTAAAGTGGATGGGATCTTTTTCGTTTCGGATTCGTTGGAAAATGTTTTTGTCTGGTTTGATGGGGATGTTGACGTTGTATTTTTTAGCTTCGTTATGGATTTTGACAGACGCGCCGTTACAGTAGGGAATAGAGGTGGTGAAGGAAGGTTTTGTTTTTTGTGCGCTTGTGATCTGGTTGAGTTGTTTAATTCGTTTTTTATAGAGTTTATCAACAAGTTTTGGGTTGTAGTTAGCATTTTTGGCGATATTTTTGATAAATTTTAATTCGGTATTTAGAAGTGATTTATTAGAACATATGAGGATGGCACGGTTTATATAGGATCTTAGGGCTGCGTATTTATATGGAAGGGGGGTGTTACATTTATTGTTTATGATTTCATTATTATTGGTAGCTTTGCGGAAAACGGTGGTGTCGATTGTGTGGTTTTGATTTTTGGTGATGTAGACGTCCGGGAAATTTAGGCTATTGTTTTTTTCGGTTTCATTTGTGAATTTAATGAGGGGATCAAGTTTGTTAAGGTCTGAGAGAATAAGTTCAGGGTTGGTATTTTGGGGGGTGATGGTGAATACGTCGTCTACATATCGGACCCAGAGTTTGCAATTTTTAATAATAATATTTGCGGTTTGTTCAAAAAGTCTTAATTTTAGTTCTGCAATAATCCCTGAGATCGGAGACCCCATGGGCACTCCCTGAGTTTGCTTGTAAATGTTACCATTAAAAAAGAAAAAGGAGTTGTATAGAATGAGATTGCTTGTACGGATTAGAGTATCACTGATTTTGTTATCGCCAAATTGGTTAATAATTCTTTCGTGGATAATTTTACTAATTTCGGTTATGTCTATGGATGGATAAAGGTCTTTTACATCGAAACTATTGAGGGTATCATGAAAGTGTATAGTGGTCCCGCAAATTTTTTGAATAAACATTTCTGTGGAGTTAATTGAAAAATTTGAGGGGGGAAGTAGAGACTTATAAATTTCTTTCATATATACTTCCAAACAATAGGTTGGTCCTTCTGATTTATTGACGATCGGTCAAAGTGAGGGGGGATCCTTATGGTCTTTATATTTACCAAATATATTTACCTATTTGGTAAATATAAAGACCATAAGGATCCCCCCTCACTTCGACCGATCGTCAATAAATCAGAAGGACCAACCTATTGTTTGGAAGTATATATGAAAGAAATTTATAAGTCTCTACTTCCCCCCTCAAATTTTTCAATTAACTCCACAGAAATGTTTATTCAAAAAATTCGCGGGACCACTATACACTTTCATGATACCCTCAATAGTTTCGATGTAAAAGACCTTTATCCATCCATAGACATAACCGAAATTAGTAAAATTATCCACGAAAGAATTATTAACCAATTTGGCGATAACAAAATCAGTGATACTCTAATCCATACAAGCAATCTCATTCTAAACAACTCCTTTTTCTTTTTTAATGGTAACATTTACAAGCAAACTCAGGGAGTGCCCATGGGGTCTCCGATCTCAGGGATTATTGCAGAACTAAAATTAAGACTTTTTGAACAAACCGCAAATAATATTATTAAAAATTGCAAACTCTGGGTCCGATATGTAGACGACGTATTCACCATCACCCCCAAAATACCAATCCTGAACTTATTCTCTCAGACCTTAACAAACTTGATCCCCTCATTAAATTCACAAATGAAACCGAAAAAAACAATAGCCTAAATTTCCTGGACGTCTACATCACCAAAAATCAAAACCACACAATCGAAACCACCGTTTTCCGCAAAGCTACCAATAATAATGAAATCATAAACAATAAATGTAACACCCCCCTTCCATATAAATACGCAGCCCTAAGATCCTATATAAACCGTGCCATCCTCATATGTTCTAATAAATCACTTCTAAATACCGAATTAAAATTTATCAAAAATATCGCCAAAAAAGCTAACTACAACCCAAAACTTGTTGATAAACTCTATAAAAAACGAATTAAACAACTCAACCAGATCACAAACGCACAAAAAACAAAACCTTCCTTCACCACCTCTATTCCCTACTGTAACGGCGCGTCTGTCAAAATCCATAATGAAGCTAAAAAATACAACGTCAACATCCCCATCAAACCAGACAAAAACATTTTCCAACGAATCCGAAACGAAAAAGATCCCATCCACTTTAATCAAACTGCCGGAATATACAAAATTAATTTTCAAGACCACGACCATAACAAAGCAAGCTACATTGGGATGACCAAGAGAAAAATTAAAGATAGAATAAACGAACACCTCAACGACATTAAATTTAACAAACCTCCCACAGCATTCTCTAGACATAACATCAATAATCCTATCGATACTAACTCTATTAACTTTCAAAAAATTTCAGCACAAGTACGCACTGAAAAGAGAGGCCATAGAGATCATATCAACGCAAAACGCAATTAACGACATTGAGCATAGCATAATACCACCTGAATGGAAACCGACCCTGATAAAAGAAGAGAAGTGAAAGGGAGAAGAGCGGCAAAATTATAAAAGAAGGAGCAACCGACGATCATTGTTTATATCATCTGGCTTTGAAGATGGCCTCGGATGAGGACCGAAATATATCGCCACTCATAAGGATTATTTAGTAAGGTAATTTTAAAATGTTTTTAATAAAGAATATATTTATTATCGAATTAGAAAGAATAAAAATGTTGCTGAATGATTCATAAGAATTAATGTGCATTTCCTGTCACATTTTTATTTCTGATACTTTATTGATTTAAATTGGATTTATTTTTCTATCTCTTTTTACTGATTTTAATATTTCTTTGCTAAATAATACAAAAAAGAAAAAGAGTGAATAAAGAATAAAAAAGAATTTAGTTTTGCTTTCGTGTAAAATGATTCTGTTCTTGTTTGAAACAAAATATTTTAGTTACGGTTTGAAGTAAAATGATTTAATTTTGCTTTCAAATGAAATGTGTAATGTTTAGATGTTCATTTTATTTATTAATATTAATTACTATGGTAATTTATGTTACTTAAACCTAATTTTGTGGAACTTACCTTTTTTTATGATAAAGAAAAGAGTTTCGGTTTCGAAACGAAACTATTGTTTTTTTTTGGGGTTTGAAGAAAAATATTAATTATTCTGTTTCCTGAGAAATATGTGTGCAAAAAGAATAAAATAGTTTTGCAAATAAATTAATTTATTTCTGTTTTGAATTGAAATAATGATTGTGTAGGAAACAAGTAGTACTTGGTATGAGAACATACTTGGTTAAAAATTTTGTTTGGGTATTTTTTTTTGAATAAACAATTTATTTAATAAAAGAAATTTGTGTGACTGAAAATTTTAATATTTTCTGTTCTTTAAGAAGAAAAGAACTGTACACGTGGTTTTTTATGAAAGAAATATATATTAAAAAAAAAAGAGTGTTCTCTTAAATAGAGAAAAATAAAATATTTTTCATAAGTTACAGATACCATTAATTGGGTTGGATATTATTATTTTTTTTAATTAATTACAAAGGTTAATTACCCTCAATATCTTATTTTATTTGTGTGTTTGATTGATTTTTTTTTAAAAAAAGGGGGTAATAGAAAAAATAATAATAATAATTTTTCTAATTATTTTATTTGTTTATATCTTATTATCGTTTTGAGAGCATTCTGGTTTTGTTTGGGGTTTTGAAACATGGCATTTTTAGCTAAAGCTCGAAAACATGAATTGATTCAGATTTGTAAGGAAATCGGTGTCGAAGTAGATACTTCCAGTAGAGTTATTGACATCAAGAAATTAATTTTATCTAGCAAAGTCCTATAATGAGGAAGAAGTAAAATTAATATTGGAAAGGCTTCTTGAAGATAAAAAACTACAAGAAGAAGAGAGACTAAGACAAGAAGAAAGAGAGGAAAGAAGGACCCGAGAAACTCAACAATATGAACTTGAATTAAAGAATTGGAAATTTCAAAAGAAAATCCTGAAAGATTATTATAACCAGAAAGGGTGATTGAATCGGTTCCAAGAATACAGTTAACCCAAATTACCCAAAGATTTGATGAAAAACATGATGAAATGGGTTTATATTTAATAAATTTTGAAAGAAGAGCGGAGATGGCACGAGTTCCAAAAAAGGATTGGGTGGCCTACCTGTTAGCAGTTTTACCGCCAGAACTTTCCAATATGTTGGTCAGAGAGTCGCCAACCGATGCGACAAATTATGATTTTGTTAAAAATATCATTATGAAAAGATATAAATTAAATAGTGAAAAATTGAAACAATGTTTTTATAAGCACCACAAATCGTCCGAAAAATCTTGGAGAAATTATGCCCAAGAGCTGTCTAGTTATTTTACGGAATGGCTCACAGAATTAAAGATAGAGAATTTCCAACAGGTGAAAGACCTAATAGTGACTGAGCAGTTGAAGTTTCGAGTGCCTGCTGATGTAAGAGATCATTTTTTATAAAACTGGCTTACATTCATGACACCTATGGACTTAGCTGAAAAACTAGATGAATTTGAGAGTATTAGAGAAAGCTTCAAAAAGAGGGATTTGCCCAAAAAGAACTTTTTCAGCTTTCGAAACCAAAGTGAAAACTTATGTAATGATAAGTCTAACGATAATAACAAAGATGTTAAGCCGAAATTTCATGCAAAACAAGAAACATCCCAGGAACATCAGAGAAATAAAGAATTTGATAAAAGAAAAATTGCTCGTTGCTATGAATGTGGATCTACTAATCATCTTAGACCTCAGTGTGACAAATTAAAGAAAACTCAAGAACTTATCTCACATATTATAGCTGAGGCAGGTTCTGATGAACCAATGACACCTTATACTAGTTTAGGTAAAGTGAATGGTGTTGAGATGAAGATAATTTGAGATACTGGTGCTTCATAAGATTTGATCAGCAGCAAGTATGTGAAACCACATATGTACACAAATGAGAAAGTGTATATTAGAAATCCATTAGAAGTGGATCCTATCTGTTTACCACTTGCAGAAATTAAATTGGATTGTAAAATGGGACACTTAAAAACTAAAGCAGCTGTCCTACAAAATTCCTTTTATGGTGACAAGTATTTGTTAGGAAATAAAACTGCTGCAATGTTCAAAGATTGGAAATCAAAAGAAAATGTACAAGAGCATAAGCTAAAATCAGTACAAACAAGAAATCCTAAGAAATTTTTAAGAATGAAGAAAAATATTCAAAATAAAGATGTTGCTCATTTTGACCAAAAGTTGATTGAGAGCAAATCTGAAGATGAAAAGAAAACTGAAGAGGTAGAAGAAATCCTGCCAGAATTTTCATGGCCAGAACTCAATAAAACCTCTCCAAAAGTGTTTGTTGAAGAACTGCAGGATATAAAAGAAAATAAAAATAAAATAGAAAATGAAGTTGTTCTTAAAGATAAAATAAATTTTGACCATCTCAAAACCGAAAATTTCAGATTGTTAAATGAAGTTATATGTTTGAAAGGGGAGATGGAAGAAAAGAAAATTAAAGAACAAGAACGGATTGGACTCTAAAATCCACTGACTGGAATAGCTCTTGCCAAATGGCCTTTGAAGAACTAAAGGAGAATTTATCTCAAAATTGTATAAAGCTATTCATGTTCCTGAGAAAAAGAAAAAGAAAAAAAAAGACCAAATCCCAGACTTTTACTTTGGGAACTCTATGCAGATTATTTAATTAGGAGGTTGTTGAGTGTATAGAATTACAATCTCTGAATGCTGATAGATTAAGTCTTATCCCTTAGTTTAAAAAAGTTTCTGTATTTGTTTAATTATTGCTATAAATCGTATTTGTTTAATTATTGCTATATACATCGTATTTGTTTAATTGCTATATATATATATATATATATGGTATATATTTGTTTTCACTATCTATATTTTACTTTGCATATCTATTTAGTGTCACAGGTATATTGTGTAATAATATTTAATTTTCTATTTGGTATATATATTTTTGTATATTTTAAAAAATAGTTAAATAGTGTATTTAATCTGAAATAGGGATAAGTCTGGTGCATTTAAATATAACCAGGTACTGTTTCTGCATAGAATTGGTGCTTGCTCGTATTTTTTTTTAATTTATTACTTGTTTTAAATTAATTACGATATTAAGAAAATGGACCAATATGTTGAACATTGTGACTATTGATTTTGAATATAGACTTATCCTAATGAAGTATCATTTAACCAAACTTTTCCCTCTACAATAGTGAAAAGTTTCTTCCCTGAAGGGAGGAGGTCTGTAATGACTTCAGACTAATGACTTTAAGACTCACGAGAGGGCGCTGTTTGTTCAGCACGGTGAAAAGACTTTCGAATTGAAGAGAGACTTTAGTTTTGAGTTTGGTTTTAGAAGGGAATGATGCAATGCCGAGAATAGCGGGTGCCTGGCTTGAGTGCCGTTCATGTTTATTATTTTTGGTCCAAAGATTATCGACCATTTTATGCAATATGTGTTACGTGTTTTCGTTTACCTTTTATGTATGTGTGTTTGTGTCGTATAGTTGTTTGTAAATGAGAAATAAAAAAAATATTTCTCTAAAGAAAAGCAATCTTCTCTTGATGATTTCAAGCCATCACAGTATACAAAGACGTTTAACTGTTATTAAGAGCTTTAAAAATAGTAACAAGTTTGGAAGCTTTATCAACACCCAATCGGTTTCTTGGTTTGCTTTGTACAAAGCCAGAAGTCAAAAAGATTCTTTCTAAACCAGCAGTTGAACAAACAGCTATATGTATTTGGTTAATGAACTGCATCATATTTTCATTATATGTTTTGAAAGACTTGTCCACCAAGATAAGGGTGTTACATCTACGAACTGTTTTTTTTCTTTTTTAATTCTTGAACAGAGCTATCACTACTTGGAACTGACAAAACATTTTTTCCTTTTTGCATCACATCAAACATATAGTTGGAAATTGGAGGTGATTTAGCCTTATAATTTAACACATTGATTAAGTTACATGCACTGAAATAATCTATCATATGAGGTATCATAGGTGTGCCCCCAGAGGTCTTACATGACACAAACTTCATTCTTCTCAAATAGAAACCACACTTTTCTTAATGTAATCAGATTTGATTAAAAAAAAAAAAAAATCTGTTTTAAATCGTGCATAGTTTTTTTTTTTTTTTTTTTTTTTTAAGATTTTTGAGAGTTTCTGAGAGTTTTTTTTCTACCAAGGGAGGCCTGAATGGTATTCTGTAATAAAAAATTTGGAAATTTGAAATCATCATAATAAAAAAAGCAATTTCACTTAAAACAATGATTACAAAAGTGTTGTACATTCAAATGATCTCTTACATGAGGTATTACAGGTGGGCCCCACGAGGCCTGATGTGGCAAAACCACAAAATTTTAAAATGAAACCCTTTTTTTTTTTTTTTTTTTCAGAGTATGGACTGTAGTGCCCTGCATTTTACGTCTATAAAAAGTCTTGAACTTCCAAAATATTTCAAAAGCAAAGCAATTTTGTTAAACACATTAATTTCAAAGGTTTCTTCTATTGAAATGATTTGACAAATGAGAAAACATAGGTGAAACAAACTCTTTTTTCAAATGGAAACCATACTTTTCTTTTACGCTAAATTATAAATTTTCTGGAAACTATACTTTTACTTAATACGATACTGTGAAGAAAAAGCATATTTTCTATTTGAAAAAATATAGTTTGTGCCACATGGGGTCTGAGGGCCCCTGGGGGGCACTCACTCATATGTTTCTTCATTTAATGGTTCATCTGAATGTATGACACTTTTTGTGTTCAGCAAAATTGCTTTTTTATTACGATATCTTGAGATTCTCAGATTTATTTTATTAGAACATAAGAATTAGGGCCTAGGGCCCCATACTCACCAAAGTGAAGAACAAAAATCAAAACATGATTTAAAAGAGATTTTTTCCACTTAACACGATTCTCTGAAGAAAATGTATTATGGTTTCCTTTTGAAAAATGAAATTTGTTTTACATGGGGCCCCTAGGTGCCTTGTAGCCCCACCTATGATATCTCATTCGATATATCATTTCAAGCTATGGCACTTTTATAATTATTGTGCTCAACGAAATTACTTTTTGAGATTTTTTGAGATTTCCAGATTTTTTATAACAATATAAGAATCGGGTGTAGGGACTCCCTATTTGTCAAAAAAAAAAAAGCAATACATATTTTAATACAGTTTTTTTTTCTGCTTAACACAATTCTGTGAAGAAAAAGTATGGTTTCTACTTGAGAAAATTGAGCTTGTGTCATGTAAGTACACGAAATAATTTTGTATAGTTATTACTTATCAACTTACATAAAGTATGTCTCCGAAATCCCATACCTATAAGAAAAAAGAAAAATTCATTCAATTTTATATATATAAACAAGCATACTGACAAGTTTCATGAATTTATGATAAAACTTAGTTCAAAGATATGTGTAAAAATAGGAAGTTTATGACAGAAAAAAAAAGCACAAAGCCTGTTCAAGATTTACATTTTGCATTAAAAAAAAAAAAAAAAAAAAAAAACTTTTTTTTTTGTGTGTTCACGATTAAAAATGATTTTGGAAATACGTTATGAAAAAAATTCATTTAAAAAATAATCTCTGACTCCTATTTATAGCTAAAGAAAATTCGATCATTTTGTGTATGGTATCAGGAAAAGACATCACCTGAAAGAAACACCCCCCGGAAATAAATTATGAAATTTTTGAAACTTCATATTTATATCTTGTAGGTCAAATTACTAACAAGGTTTATTTATGTTCAAAATTAAAAACGAAATTGTAAAAATAAATCACAGTATATTTTGGCCATCAAAAACTTTTTTCTAGACTATTTTTATATAACAAATGTCAACATGGACAAACATACGTGTCGTTTTTCAAACGTTCATTGGAATGTGATGCTTTCAAATGATGTTTTGAATTTAAAATTTTAAACTAGTTGGTAACCAAGGGCTGAACGTTAAATTGTTGTAAGTAGATTTTACAAGTTAAAGCTAGAGCTAATAGACTGTATGCAAATTTAAAGACTAAACTTTTAGATTTGGGATATCTTTTAATTTTAACTTTCTTTACTTTTGTTTTTAGTAATGTACAAATGAATGTTGATAGTCATACACAAAAATTTTATTTATATGCATATTACTTAGCATCGGTATATTATTATCTTTAAGTTTATAGGTTGTTTTCTCATAAACTTGTTAGGATCCCTTAGAAAGATTTTAAACAGAAAAGAAATATATATATATATATATATTTTTTATCCATGTAGCATATCCTTAAATAAATAACTGGCTGCCGAAATGTCAGTGGAGGCCTCCATGTAGAGCCTCAAAAAGTTTTTCGGTTCTGTCTGTGTGTCTGTCTCATGATAGTGGCTGCAAAAATCACTCTATTGACTCGCAATTTGGTACACAAGTTCATTAATCAGACAGAATTAGCTGTATAGTTTTGGGCATGTATTCTATTAGTAGTTCGTGTACAGAGACACGCTAAAGTGTTTCTTATCATCATCAATGTTGGAAAACCCCCGAGTTCTTTCAGAAAAAACCCAGCCTAATGGATTTTTTCAGGGTTTTGGGGGTTTTATCAGAGTTTTCAAGAATATTTTCTTTCTTGCCGCTTTTAAACATTAATATAATATTCATAATAGGACAATTTAAAAAAATAAATTTTAATTATTCATTAGAATCAAAATTTTAAAATTTCTAGCCTTTTTATAATTAAGTTAAAGAATTTTTTTTTTTTTTTAATTAAACAATTGTACTTTAATTATCTAAAATTCTGTTTATCTGCCCTTTACAACAAAAACTGGATTTTAATAATTATTTAGTGTTGCTTCATTAATTTTTTTTTACTGAATAGATTTCCATAAAATAATTTTAATTATTGTTCCTTATACATTACTTAACAGTGTTGCCCTGTTAAAGGTTTCAGAAATTTTTTAAAATTTGATTTTTATTTATTTATATTTTGCCTTCCTCAAGTCCCGAGAAGCAACTTTTTTTTCTTGCTCTTATATTTTTTATCTATAATTTCTTATTGTTTTTTAATAAGATAAAATTTTATATTTATTTATTTTTTCATGTGGAATTTTTTATTTTTTATTTTTTTTTTTTTTTTTTAAATAAAGCACTTCCAATATTTCAGAAAATTCTTTGTTCATGTTCTAATAATGCATATAATATTTGTTTTATATTTATAGATAAAAGTGTCATTTTAAATAAGGATTTTGAAAAAAAACCATTTTGGTTTTTTCAAGTGGGTTTTATTGAAAAAATCCACCCGGATTTTTTCCGGGTCGGGCAAAATCAAGCCAACTCTGATCATCATGGCCTATGTACAGAATTTGCATGTATTACAATAGCAGCTACAAAAATCCTCTGATTGACTTTTAAATTGGTACACAGGGGCCATACAGAAATAGCTGTCACAGGTCATAATGATAAAGAATTTTTCTTAGTGTCCCTGTAAAAAGAATATAAGTGCTAGATTCACTAAAATAAATAAGGTTCATACCAATACATACATACCAATTTTCAGTTCATTCCAACAAGGCATTTAGACGCTATCATATTCACTCACATATAATATGCACATCACTGTAAAAATACCAAAAATGAACTCAGGCTCAGGTGACATTGAAATGTGAAAAATCTCAAAGTCAGATTTTTGACATGATTACAATATTTTCTTTACATTCGTATGTTCGGAAAGTAAAAAGTATGAGCGATGAAGAATTTGTTGATGCTGCTTTATATTACGAGATTCAACTAATATTCACTGACAGACAGACAGGTTTAAAAAATCGACTCCATATTTGAAAGATTTCATTATAACTCAAAAGAATATACTTTTCTAATATTGTACAATTTGTCAGATAAATATTATAACTGTGGTGTAGATGCTTTTGATGAATATATTAAGAGAGTGAAAGGATAACAATTAAAAACAGCTGCTAAAGTTGAAGATATAAAAGGACCTTCACAAGTTCTTTAGTTTATACAGCACTGATTCATTGCCAAATACCATAAAGGTTTTAAAAGTCTTCATAGCTCATGCAATTAGTATTGGTAGGTACTTTTCAAAATTAAAGCTTATCAAAATCTACCTATGGTCTAGAATGAGCTGAACAAGGTTGATTGGTTTGATTATACTATCTATAGAGCAATATTTTATACCTTGCAGATAAAACTGATTTTGGTCAAGTAATTCAAGAATTTGTGAAGAAGAAGGCACATAAAATCGAACTGTAAATAGTTAGTTTTTACAATCATCTTCGTAACATGTATGTTTCTATTTTTTTTTTTTTATGTATTACAATTATAAAATAAATCTGAGCAAATTAATTGTGCCACAGTTTAGCTTATTTTGCGCTAATCACTTTTGGCGACCAATTGGTTTGAAACGCCTGAAAATTCTGACTGTAGCAAATCTCCGCTCATTTTAGACTGTTTCACTTTTAATTTGTTTTTCTTTAAAAAATTCTAACTGTAATAAGCATTACCAGGATGTTGGTGACACTTGAAATTTTAACAAGGGAAAATTTAGACTTACAGTCGCCTGCGGTGCCCTCGACATGAGCAATCATAAATAGCTGATTCGCTCATCATGAAAACAACCATTGACACTCTAAACTCATTGTATTAATGGTTGTAGGGTTTAAGGCCACTTGACTATGCTAGGGTCCTAAGCCTATAGGTGGAATGCCCTCTGTGGGTGGTCTTTCTAAGGGGTGCTAGCCTGTATTTACGTGAATTTCAGAGAAAACCACAGAAAACTCAGAACGGCTAGGTCAATGAGCATGATATGGGATCAAACCCATCACTTCCCATCTACCAGCTTTGAGCGCAGAACCGCTCAGCTGCTGGTGGGCCTGAGCCATTAAACACCAGCTCTTTACTACTTTATATACTACCAGAAATTAAAAAATATACATAAGTTATATTAGTAAAATTATTTATTATAGCTAAAAACAAATGTAAAAGCTTCAAATGCCATAACAGTTCTGATCATGGCAAAAACTACCACACTATTTCCAACCCTTAAAATTTTGACCAAGCAAAACTCTCATTTGCAAAAACCTGGCAGACACCTACAGCCTATTCTCGCACCCCAACCATAACCAACCATGTTGTATTAAACATCAGTTTATTAATAATGTAATTTACCATCAATTACATGCAAAGTTTTTGCCAATGTTTTAATGAAAGTATTTTTCAATGTATTTTGTTAAAATCTTTATTATCTGAGAATGAGTCAGTTGTAATTAAAAATATTTTAAAGATTAAAAAAAGTTTCTGGGATTTGAAACATAAATCATATAGAAGTCTAGTAATAAGGCAACACACATAAAAATTCTAAAATGTGCATAAAACATTTAACAACAAAAAGTTAATTAATTTTTTTTCACAATGCATCAGCAACTATTCTACTACATATTCGATTGCCAAATTTTGTTGTTTTGCAATGCATGGATGGCTACACTATACATGCAAATACATATACAAATGTACATACATACTCTTCTATTATTATAAATACAGTGAACTCTCGCTAAAACGGACAATCAAGGGCCAGCAGTTTTTGTCCATATTAACAAGAGTCCATTATAACAGGAGTTCATAAACTGGAGTTCTATGTGAACTCTAAAATCACTATTATGTACCCATACACAGTATAACATGAATGAAAATTTGTTTCCTTAAACCCTTTTATTCATTAAAAATATAAAAACATGAAAACCGATACTTACTTTCAAAACTTCTTTTCTTCATATAGTACAATTTGATAACAAAATCCTTTGCTATGTCTCCACAATAGAAGTGGAGACAGGTGCAAATTGTTGACCTCAACTGTCACTGTCAATCAATACTATTTACCTCCCATAGTGTAATAGCACAGAGTGAAAGAAATTAACCCTTTTATTATTAAACCTTTTCATGTTTAAAAAAAAAAAAAAAAGAATTTGAAAAGACTTTGGGAACTGACTCTTTTTCGGAGCAAGTAAGCTTTGAGAGAAAAATTGTCCATCTTAACGAATGAATTGTACGTATAAAGCGATGTTTATTACATGCAATTCCTATAGGCCTTAGCCGGGGATTCTGTTTTTGTACATAATAACGAGAAATCCATCTTAAACAGGGCCGTCTTAACGAGAGTTCACTGTATCTATATACTTGCATGATTCATATTTTGGTATTTTACAGTGTTTTTAGATTTTTTTAAGGGGTGGCGAAATAAACATCCACTCCGGGCAGCACTTCAGCTAGGTATGCCACTGTGAACAACTCTCTCAAACTCTGTCAAATCGCCAAATGTACTAAATAGATGGCAATCCTCAAATAGAAATGTATCTAAATTTAATTGATACTAAAAATTTTTAACAGTTGAATAATAGTAGGTAATAAATTTAATTATTATTGTTGACTACTATTTTTTTTTATTATGCTACAATTTGATATATTTGGATGAACATTTGTTACCATCTGTGCAAGAAAAAATAAAATAAAAAATATAAGAATTCATAATTCCGTAAAAATAATATATTTTTTAATAATCATTTGATAAATATTAAATGTACCTCAGAAAATTTAGTAATAGTACAGTGTTAAAAAAAAAAAATTATAAATAACAAATTTATACAATTAATTTGATGTATGTAAAGATATTTTGAAAGATTTTACCTTTATTCCTGGATTCATGCTCTTCTGGGTTTAGCACACCATCTTGATAAGCTACAAAACAGTCTTTTGAGTCAGTAATATACCTGAAATAACTACTTGAAGTCACAATTTCCTCACATAAATATGACCACAGTGTAAAGAAAGTTGGTATTATAAAAGTATCTACAGCAAAACATATAACAGCACTTCTGATATGAGGAAAATTTTTTACAAGCCGACAGAGAGAAGCTGAGCCGCTATTGGCCTCATAAAATAGAATTAAATTTGTCACAGAAGAATTATGATCTATAGTTTGTGAAATAGATTCTTTAACATTCCACGACAATTCTTTTAGAGATGAGCAACTCTGTAAAATTTTAATTAGTTGCTTGTATTTAATCCCACAGTTAATAATAGAAAGAGTCTTAAGATTTTTACATCTCGATATAATTTGAACAAAATCAGTGTTTCTGGCATACATACAAGAATCAAAATTCAATTTTTGAAGGTATTTTACTCTTTCTCGAGTAAAACATGAAAATATTACGTCATAACTGGCTTTTTGGCACAGAGAAAAATTGGCTTCCCTGAAAAATAAATAAATAAAAATATAAATATTATGTAATATGTTTACATGTAAAACAAGATTAATTTAAAAAAATTCAAAATAGGAAAATTAATTTATTTTATTTAATGTATTTGGTCCTTTTTAGTCTATTTACTGAAATTGAAAATTTTACAAGGGAAAAAAAAATGAATGACACAAAAAATATTTTAATTTTATTTCTATTTTGACTGTAAAATTTATTATTTTATGCTAAATGCTTAAATTTTTTATGTTGATACTTTTTAATGCACGTTGTATTCTTTTTACATGCAATAAAAGTTTTAAATAATTAAACTATTCTGGACATAAAAAAAAAAATATTTTACAGTGAAATTTAAGTATCCAGCCGAATACCGAATATTCGGTCGAAACTTTAATTGAATATTTGGTATTCGTTATTCGGCAAAAATCACTATTCAGTAGGTACAACTCTAATATATACATAATACAAATTTTTATATAAATATGCATGGATACTATATAAGAACAAAAATTTTTATTTAACCATTAAATGCATAGCAATGCAGATCTGTACCGTATGTTTAAAATTAAAACCTCATAATCTCTTTATGTAGCAACCTTTGCATAGTTTTTTTTTTTTTTTACCAAAACTATTTCTGAATGCAACAACTAGAATCTTTAACAGTTTATTTTTTTTATCTGTGACAATTTTCATTGTTTTTGCGCATCTGAGTACAATTTCATTTCGGCAGGTGTTACGAATTACAATTATTTATATAAAAAGTAATAAAATCATACAGGAAAAATTGTTTGTAATGAATAATATTTATATTTTTGCATATCCTACTGATAAACTTATGCAAAAAAAATGTAGTTTTTTTGGTGATGCAGAAATACATTAATATGCAAAATCAGTTCTATCTACATAAGTTCACTAATCCTAAAGTGAGTCCTAAATATTTTTTTTCTTTTTTTTTAATTTTTCCCATTGACTCCATCCCCATTTTCCAGTTGATTTCAAATTTTATTCATTAAAAAAAAAAAAAAAAAAAAAAAAAAAAATGCATTTAAGGGTTAAACACAACACTTAAATTTTCCACATGAAAAAAGTTAGAAAATAGTTTCAAAAAGTTATTTTCCATAAATATTAGGGTGCAAAATGTGCTTTAGCCCATTGCTTGGTAACTTTTTTAAAAATCATCTATTCGGCATATTTTTGCAGCATTGCTTCATGATTTTATAGGAACTGGTGTGTTATCCTGAATTCATGATCATGAATGCCTGTTTCAGAAAATATGTCACACCATGTACATCCCCTTGACTTATGTACAATTGAAGAAACTCGGAAAAATGAAAACATATTAATTAATGAGGAAAAAAAAAAAAAAAAAAAAAAAAAAACCTCTGGCTATAGGAGACATATATATGTTGAAACTTGTACCAGAATTCTAAAAAAAATTAAAAAAGTTAAAAAATTAAAAAGAAGAATTAGAGTAAAAAGACTTGGATGCAAAAGACAAAAAATACCTTTTACAGTGTTTACTTAGATTTTTTCTAATAATGCAATTTTAAATCTTTAATATTTTAACCAGGAAAAAAAAAAAAAAAAAATCTTTTCTACAGGAAGTCAAAATTTCCGCAACCTTTCCAGATTATCCAGGTGTGGAGATACCCTGATTCTTATTCACACACTAACTACCTGACAGATATATCTAGTCACTGAGCTGTTCTTTTATCCACAATATATCAGTAAGTAAAAATTATATAATTATGAATTTTTTATCATTTTTCAGATTTGAAGATTTTAAACAATAGCCATAAGGGCTAAAATCATGTGCATAGCTAAAGTTTTAATCTCAAGTTGAATTAAGCAATATTTTATTGCATAGAAAACACTGTGCAGTGAAAACATTACAATCTTGCTCCTTTCAAAGACGGTCAAGATGGTTAACATAAATAACCATTTTTCAAATGCATTCTTCTATTTCAAACTATTCATAAACAAGCATTTTTCATTCATGTCATATTATACTTTATTTCTCTCAATACATACAATACAAAATTTCAAACAATAGAGCTACCTATCAACATATTAATTATCAAATCAATCCTTTTATCCTTACAAAAATTTTCGAAAGTCCTTACTATTAAAAATAGTGCTAATATTAATAGTTATAATCAATTATTATCTATTCAGGAGCAGATTTAATATTGTGGCGAAAAATAAAAAAGGATCACCAAATTACCTAGAGGCTAGAGAACATATTTAATTCCTTTCCTTCTAGTTATTCTAATAATGTATATTAAGAGAGCAATAAACAATATGAAAAAACATTTCGTACAATATATATTACGAAAATATACACGCATATTTTTGTATTACGTTTTTGGTAGCCAAAGACGACAGATATAAAATCTATGCCACAATTCAAGAAGAATCTACAGTGTCTCACAAAAATAATTGGACACTTGAATTTTTTTTATATATTTTATCAATTATCAGAAGTATATAAAATTAAAATAGAAAGAACTGTTTGTATTTTGAAAGTATGTTAGCATTCTTTTGATAGTAAATGTACTTTCAAAAATTAAATAATAAGCATAAAAAAGAACATCTTATACAGAAAAAATAATCTTACAAAAATAATCGGACAGTTGAAAGGTTACGAATTAAAATCGTCTGCGTTAAATACAAAATGCACATTTATGAACTTATTTTGATTAAACAGGTTTAACAATTTTTAACTCATTTGCTTGATATAATCAACAAAATTTTACAGAATTTATGTTATTTTAATGTTATGTTATAATGGCTCCTTTGGGAAAGCAAATATCATCAAAAACTCGTAGATTAGTTATTGATTTGCATATAATAAAAGACAAATCTATTTAAAAAACTGTAAATTTACTTAAGTAATACAACAGTTTTTATATAATTAAACATTATAAGAAACATCATACAATTGAAAACAAAAAAAGGACCTCGAAGACCATCTAAGTTATCTGATGGGATAAAACACATTATTCAGGGAATATTATATGAAATCCATGACTGAGCGCTCCTAAACTTGCTGCAGAAGTATATGAATAAATATGAAATGTCTGTTAATCCAGAAACTGTAAAAGAGTAATCCGATCTAAAGGATATCATGCACAAGTAGCAAGGAAAAATTTTTATATTAGTAAAAAGAACCGAAAAGGTTTTGGTCAACGCTTCTCGTCAATCTCATATTAATTTTTAGGAGTTTTATTATGTTTCGAAATATACACAATGTGTCAGAAATCAAACATCAATCAAATCAATATTAAAAATCAAAATGATGTCCAAGATGATCAATTAGGAAAAAAAAAAAAAAGGTACAGATAGATAAATTTACCTCAATGTATCAATTAATTCATTGAATTTCGAATCATGTTTTGAAATCGATACGAGATCTGCCGGTGTCAAATATTTATAGATGTACAACAACACGTCCACAGGTAAAAAAGACAGGCGGGTTATTTGATTTTCAATATTCGAGCTTAAAAGTACTCCTTCATTGGATTCAGAGTCATTCTCATCTCTGGATTCGCTGTTCCTAATTCTTACTAATTTACTACGTTTAACTTTTTTCTTTGGGGGCATTTTATTACATTAACAGTAAATGAGAGTTCTTTTGACTTGAAAAGTTTAGTAGTTTTCTGTTTGTGTTGTTCTTTCTACTTAGGTTGGTTGGTAGGTAGGTGGAATGCATTTGCGCAATAAAGTATGGGATGTTTAGAAACGAATGCTCTGTTGATCGATCGGAGTATCATCACTGAGTTGGACTAATAACTGAAGGAAGAGAAGTGGTGACGTAAGCAAAACTCATGGGTACTTTAAGACTACTATATAACAGGCTGAATCATTCGCCGCCATTTGTACGTCAAGTCCGTCATTGCTAAACTTAAGATTACTATATAATAGTCTTATATAGTCTCATATAATAATCTTATATCGTAGGCTGGGATTGCGGTGCCTCGCTCAACACTATCTTACGCACAAACTCTGTCTTAAGATGTAAACAAAACGCAAGTCGTATTGCAGTGTCTCACTATCTTACGACAACCTGAGAGCTATCTTAAGTCGAATCGTAACTCGATGCGCGCGCAATCACAACATAGCTCGCTCTGCGTCTCCCATTGGCTGGCTGGCTTTCTCTTACGAGGACACGTGGAGGACTTACGCTTGAGGCACCGCAATACCAAGTTAAGATCGTTCTTAACCACGCCCATCTAAGAAAGTTCGTAACATTTAAAATAAGACTTAAGAACGAGGCACCGCAATCCCAGCCGTAGTTCGTCACTGCCAAACCTAAGAGTATTATATAATAGTCTAATATAATCTCATATAATTGTCATATACAACAGTCTTAGTTTTAGCCACGGAGTAATATTAATAGGAGTTGAAGGTCCAATGGGAGAAAGCTACGAAACTGTGATCTAAATTTTTGGTAAATATTGAGGGCGCCACTTGTCATTCCTCCCTACTTCGGCGCGGATATACTGTTGTTTTCGATAGAATTTTGCTGAAGTACATTTAAAATTTTTTATTTTAAGCAATTTAATTTCTTTGTAAGTTCTTAAAACTGCATAATTCAGATGTTTCAAATAAATACTTCGTTCCTAGTTGTAAAACAGGCTATGATAGTGATAAGAAAAACAAAAAAAAAGCCCTAGGAGAAAAATAAATTCAGAGTTCGTGTTTTCTGCACCTAAAGTAAGTTTATTTTTTTTCTTTACAAAATTTCATCCATTCTCCTTCCTCCCAATTGTCTGTTTTAGCTAGCTTCGGTTCATAAGAATCGTCATTTTTTAAAAGCTTTCTTTCAAAGTAAAATTAGTATAAAATGGCTCTTAAAAAAAACATGTTGGTTAGAATACTCTATTTAATGAAATTTGCTTTCAATCGAAATTTTTTCAGCTTGATATTATTTTTAAAAAAATAATTAAAACGAGACATTTCCCCATTGAATAACATTGCGGAAGCTGGAGAGAAGGAAGGATTGCACGCTGGCGCCATCTGTAAACATTAGAAAACAACATCACAAAATTTCAGCGTTACCTTCTTCTCCTGTCTTTTTACTCCGTGGTTTTAGCAATGACGGACTTGACGTACAAATGGCGGCGAATGATTCAGCCTGTTATATAGTAGTCTTAGGGTACTTATGATTTATGAACATGGACCTCATGGATCCAATCAGCTAATGCAAAACGGCAATAGAATTTTTTTTTTAATAATTCATTAAAAATATATAGGATTATTTTCAAGAGATTTCAAATTTCATCCCCTTATTTGGATTTTTTTAATCCAAGGGGACACTTTACATTAAAAAATGAGGACAATTCTGAGAATAAAAAATTGCTTCAAAACTATTTTCTGTAAGGCGACCAAATTTTTGAAACCCAGTTTGAAGACAAATACTCGAAGCGTCATCAAATTGAAGGGCCAGTCGAGGACAGAGCTAAATTATGCTTTAATTTGAGGACAAATGAGTAAGTTCGACGACATTTGTCCTCAAATGATTTTCAAATTGCTCAGGACATAGGCCGAAATTCGAGGACTGTCCTCATCATTCGAGAACATTTGGTCACCTTAATTTCATGTGGTTTGATCATAGATATACAGTCGGCTGCAAAATTATTCGAGCACTAGCCAATAATTCCTATATTTAAAAAGTACACTTAAGACTGTTTTGCTAAGTAAATCCTTGACGAATCATGTTCTTAGAGTGATTAAGAACATGACTCGACAAGGATTTACTTAACAAAGCTGTATTAAGTGTACTTTTTTTTGTCAAGGATTATTGCTAGTGCTCGAATAATTTTGCAGCCGACTGTACACTGGTTCTCATAATTATAAGGACACCCGTTTTTCTATATTAACTAAACACTGAACACTATTATTTAAACAAATATATTTTTTATTAATTTGAATTTCATTAATAGACTATATTTATAATGTTTTATCGTTTTTCTATCTTAAAAAACTTTAAATACGGTCAAAAAGAGTATTTTTCAGGTGTTCACAAATAAAAGGACAACTCGAATCTTAGTAATATTTTCAGTTATTCTTTAAGTTAATATTTTATGGGGTCTCTTTTTAAGGTGAAACAGTCAGACATTCTCTCTCATATATATATATATATATATACATTTTTATTTATTTATTTATTTATTCAGTTTCAATACCATTTCATACAGCATAGATTATAGTCTGAATACATTTAAACTATTTAAAATTGCTTTCCACTTGCATGCACATTTCCAATATGATAAGTTAAGGTTTTTTCAACTTTTAGGCCACGGGAAAGGCAATAATACAGAAGTTTCTTTCTTCAAACTATTTCCTATTTCTCTAAAAATAGAGCAAAAATGTAAGTCTTGTTGAAAAAAATATTATTATACCCCAAATCTAACAAAAATCTGAGAATTCCACATTTAAACTTTGCGGATGTTCTCTTGATGTAATAGAAAAAATTACTAAATTCATTC
This sequence comes from Salticus scenicus, assembly GCA_963930645.1. Lineage (NCBI taxonomy): Eukaryota > Metazoa > Arthropoda > Arachnida > Araneae > Salticidae > Salticus > Salticus scenicus. Next base: position 1,106,122 of record CAWVNO010000709.1, on the reverse strand, counting down.
TACCTTCAGTAGAAACAGCTCCCCAGAGCACCATAGATCCACCTTTAAAATGCCCGATTCATATCTGCCTTTAAAAAATCTGCTCTTTCTTTCGATATCTCCAGATCGTGCAGTAACTGTTAAAACCATTTGGTTAATCAAGAATAAAATGTTTTTCATCCAAAAATGCAACATTTTACCATTTAATATTGTCTTTATTCAACGTTAACACAGACGTTCTTTTCCCCATTAAATGCTTTTTGATTATTACAGGTTTTTATTCATTTTAACATATTATTAATTATTTTAAACATGCATAAATGTGGACCCCAACCTTTCGTTAAAAATTACGAGCAAGTTCAGCAGCAGTCATTATGAGTAGAACAGTAAGAGGAATTATGAGTCTTCGATCTCTGTAAAACAACTCTGATTTTGTATCAGATCTCTCTCCTATCGAACCAGCAGTTCAACGTGATCACATTTCTTTCAGTAATTTTAGATCTTCGAATTTCATTAGAAATTCGGTGGATTGAAACTATCCTTCCACTTAAAAAACACATTTTTCATACTTCACTACATGAAAGTCCTTTTTTTTCGAGGAATTATCAGTAATGTCCGTCCAAGAAAAATAGATGGCTTATATATGAATTAATCTAGCCCAGTAGTTAACAAATTCGCAGGTCAACTGTAATTTATCCGCTTGTAAGTTAAATAAAACGAAAAAATCTTGATTGTCCCTATAATTATGAACATCTAAAAACGTGGAGAAAAAAAAATATTTTGCATTATTTTTTATTTATTTTGTTTCATATTAAAAAAATTATAGCAGTTTTGGTTTTTAGAATACTAGATATATGAAGTGCACTTAGTATAATCTTGTTCACAATTATTTTTACATTAGTTATTTCAAAACATAAAGTGTCCTTATAAATATGAGAAGGAATGTAGTAATGTATATAGATCTATCATCTGCATGCTATCATGCAAAGATTTTTGATGCCGGAAAAAAATTTTGGCCTCGGCAATACGCAAGCGAAGTGGGACGTCACTGACCGTCCGTAGATGGAAGAAAAAGATTTTCTGTGTAATCGCCCACTAGATTTTTTGTAAAAAATTATTAAAAATCGAGGAAAATTATTTCCCGATTTTGATCCCCATGTATTGGTATATATATGTATTAGTTTCGTATGCATGTGTTAGATTGAGTTATTTTGCTGTCAAATTGACAATATTTTAAATTTAAATTTCAAAACTCTGTCATCCTTGGCGGGTTTTTTTTTTTTTTTTTTTTTTTTTTTTGTATTTGTATCAAAAACGTAATACGAAAAATACATTTAATACATTCCAGATGTATATTTTCGTAATATGTATTGTACGGAATACGCAAGCGAAGTGTGACGTCACTGACCGTCTGTAGAGATGCAAAAAACCCGGGAGTTTTGGGGAAAAAACTGGGAAATTTGGGAACTTTGAGAATTTTGCGGGGGAAAAAATAAATTAGAAATCTCTAAAGCAAATAATAAGTTGTTTACTTAATATAAATGACAATTTTAAGGACTTTGATATACTGATAAGCTTATAACATTATTTTAATTTATCATTTTATTTTCAATTTATCAGAAATGCAGCCAAATCATAATTTGAAAAGAAACTTAAGCTTTCTTTATTAAATTAGCACTTAATATAAATGTATCGGTACAATGTTGGATACAATTTCCATATTATACAAGCTGAAGAATTAAGGAAACCAATGTACATAATCCTGTAATAGTTTGAGAAGAGAAATAATTAAGGTTTGAAAACTTCTTTAAAAATTTCGATTTTTAAAGAATTATTTAAAATAATGAAGTGGTTTTTAAAAAGAAGGGATGACATTTTATGCAATGGACTTTATGCATTACACGTCACTGCGGGTATATAAAAGTCTCTAAGCCAATCGTTGAGCTTGAAATTTTTGTTTACTGCTTTATTAGCCAATGCCAGTTGCTGAGATAGGTAAATACCCGCAGCCGTTGCCACTCGTGCATAAGGTCCATTACTACAGTGGTATAGTTTCTTTTACAAGTTATTTTCAGAAACTTTTCTAATTAGAGTTTGTAAAAAATTGATGTTAAATTTCGTACAATGAAAATTTTTCGATGAAAATTAATATACATATTGTTTTCTTGATTTTTATGCATTTAAAAAAAAAAAAAAAAAAAAAAAAAAAAAAGTTTCTGCATTTCTAACACAAGTGGGGAAAATTTTTCGAATTACTTATATATTTCTCTAAAACATATTAAATTTAAGAATTCTTCTTCTTCTTCTTCTTATTATTATTATTATTATTATTTGTAATTGAAAAAAAAAAAAAAAAAAAAAAAGAAGAAGAAGAAGAGAAACAGTTTAAAAATTATCAGGTAACAAACTAATTTCTTAAATACTTCATTTGCGCTTAATGAAATATAAATTTAGTTGGGTTTGTTTCCTAAAATCTTAAATGCAGTTCTCTAATTGTTTCATAGAACATTCATAAACGAACTATGAATAGAAAAAATTAAATGTTACTGATTCTTATTAAGAATGGAAAGGATATCTCAAGAACATAACAAAATAATATTAATGAATAATGACAGAAACTTACTGTTAGTGTCAGCACCACATTAATTATAATTAACTATTTTCTTCGTTTTCGGAATAAACATCGAAGATGCTCGAATTAGCGGGGGGAAAGGGAAACAAAAAGGAAATACATGCAGGAATTAAAGTTGAAGTTAATTTAAAGACTGGAGGCTAAGTAATTAACAAAAGTTATAAAAATATTCATAATTTCAAAATTCCCTGTTTTGGGGAAATTTCAAAATTCCCAATTTTGTCTTAAATTCCCAGGAAAAAACCGGGTGTTTTGAAAGCCTTGCACCTCTAACCGTCCGTGGATAAGGCTCCTACCTATATATACAAGCTGGCGCATCAGACATATTGTTGCCTTAGGGTTGTCCCATGTACCCAGTGTTTTCCGTAGATAAAAAATCTGATGTGGGCACCACATGACTTCCTTATACACTTTTAGAAATATACATAATGTTAAAAAACATTGTCACGGGACCCGAAACAGTTGGCTAAAAATATTTTTAAAAAATGCATACGTAAAAAAAAAAAAATGTGCCTTGAGGGGACTCATGTCAAAGTTGTGCCTTGGGGGGGACTCATGTCAAAGTTGGGTCTGGGGGGGGACTCATGTCAAAGTTGGGCCTTGAGGGGACTCATGTCAAAGTTGTACCTTGGGGGTGACTCATGTCAAAGTTGTGCTTTGGGGGGGACTCATGTGCCTTGGTGGGGACTCATGTCAAAGTTGTACCTTGGGGAGGGGACTCATGTCAAAGTTCTGCCTTGGGGGGGACTCATGTCAAAGTTGTGCCTTGGGGGGACTCATGTCAAAGTTGTACCTTGGGGGGGACTCATGTCAAAGTCGTGCCTTGGGGAGGGGACTCATGTCAAAGTTGTGCCTTGGGGGGACTCATGTCAAAGTTGTGCCTTGGGGGGGGACTCATGTCAAAGTTGTGCTTTGGGGGGGACTCATGTCAACGTGTTCTGAACTTTTCTGAAAGTTTCAAATGTCTAGCTAGTCGAGAAGTCAGTTAAATTGCAAGATTTGTCCAAACCGTTTTTGAGCAATTACCGTTTTTAGATACATTTTGCCCATTATGAACCTAATTTTCCTAAATATCTCCAAAACGGAAAATCATATAAAGTCCAAAAAAGGAGGTGCACAACTAGGTGTTATATCAAACCTATGTACCAATTCGCAACTTTCTACGTCCAACCGTTTTTGAGTTATGCGACATACACCCACACACAGACACACATACATACAGACGTCACGAAAAATCGTGTAAAGTCGCTTATATCTCTAAAACGAGAGCTCGTGTTAAGACGAAACTTGCAGGTGTGCAACTAGACATCATGACTGTCACACGTATAAATTGGCAACATTCAGCGATCATTCGTTTTCGAGCAATGTGAAATACAAAATCCATTTCGCAAATCGGGATTACTATACTTCCTTATACTTTGTATAAGGAAGTAAAAATGCATGCATACGTAAAAAAAAAAAAAAATTGTGCCTTGAGGGGACTCATGTCAAAGTTGTGCCTTGGGGGGGGACTCATGTCAAAGTTGGGCCTTGGGGGGACTCATGTCAAAGTTGGGCCTTGGGGGGACTCATGTCAAAGTTGGGCCTGGGGGGGGACTCATGTCAAAGTTGGGCCTTGGGGGGACTCATGTCAAAGTTGTACCTTGGGGGTGACTCATGTCAAAGTTGTGCCTTGGGGGGGACTCATGTCAAAGTCGTGCCTTGGGGAGGGGACTCATGTCAAAGTTGTGCCTTGGGAGGGACTCATGTCAACGTGTTCTGAACTTTTCTGAAAGTTTCAAATGTCTAGCTAGTCGAGAAGTCAGTTAAATTGCAAGATTTGTCCAAACCGTTTTTGAGCAATTACCGTTTTTTGATACATTTTGCCCATTATGAACCTAATTTTCCTAAATATCTCCAAAACGGAAAATCATATAAAGTCCAAAAAGGGAGGTGCACAACTAGGTGTTATATCAAACCTATGTACCAATTCGCAACTTTCTACGTCCAACCGTTTTTGAGTTATGCGACATACACCCACACACAGACACACATACATACAGACGTCACGAAAAATCGTGTAAAGTCGCTTATATCTCTAAAACGAGAGCTCGTGTTAAGACGAAACTTGCAGGTGTGCAACTAGACATCATGACTGTCACACGTATAAATTGGCAACATTCAGCGATCATTCGTTTTCGAGCAATGTGAAATACAAAATCCATTTCGCAAATCGGGATTACTATACTTCCTTATACTTTGTATAAGGAAGTAAAAATGCATGCATACGTAAAAAAAAAAAAAAATTGTGCCTTGAGGGGACTCATGTCAAAGTTGTGCCTTGGGGGGGGACTCATGTCAAAGTTGGGCCTTGGGGGGACTCATGTCAAAGTTGGGCCTTGGGGGGACTCATGTCAAAGTTGGGCCTGGGGGGGGACTCATGTCAAAGTTGGGCCTTGGGGGGACTCATGTCAAAGTTGTACCTTGGGGGTGACTCATGTTAAAGTTGTGCCTTGGGGGGGACTCATGTCAAAGTCGTGCCTTGGGGAGGGGACTCATGTCAAAGTTGTGCCTTGGGAGGGACTCATGTCAACGTGTTCTGAACTTTTCTGAAAGTTTCAAATGTCTAGCTAGTCGAGAAGTCAGTTAAATTGCAAGATTTGTCCAAACCGTTTTTGAGCAATTACCGTTTTTTGATACATTTTGCCCATTATGAACCTAATTTTCCTAAATATCTCCAAAACGGAAAATCATATAAAGTCCAAAAAGGGAGGTGCACAACTAGGTGTTATAACAAACCTATGTACCAATTCGCAACTTTCTACGTCCAACCGTTTTTGAGTTATGCGACATACACCCACACCCACACACACACACACACACAGACACACATACATACAGACGTCACGAAAAATCGTGTAAAGTCGCTTATATCTCTAAAACGAGAGCTCGTGTTAAGACGAAACTTGCAGGTGTGCAACTAGACATCATGACTGTCACACGTATAAATTGGCAACATTCAGCGATCATTCGTTTTCGAGCAATGTGAAATACAAAATCCATTTCGCAAATCGGGATTACTATACTTCCTTATACTTTGTATAAGGAAGTAACAAATAGCAGCCATTATTTTTATCGTTTTGTATTACTCTGGAGTTATTTTTTTAATCATTTTCATAATTTTAGCTCGGTAAATTCTCATATGAGAGATTGTTTAGTGATAAATTGCTATAATCACTCAAGAAAACAACATAAAATATTCAGATTTCCATAAGATAATTTAGGAAGAATAAAATAATGTAACTTTTATTTATTTATATTTTTCTCTGTGTTTTTCACATGTTCAAACGTAAAAACACAAAGAATGTACTATTTTAATCATAATATTTATGATAATAACCATAAATTAATAAAAGAAGACCTTTTATTACTGTGTGTTTGAGTTTTGGCGACATTTTCTGGGGTCGCCAAGCTTGTTTAATTTCCGAGTCGTAATTACATTTATTTTAAGTTTCGTTTTTTTTAAATGAATAATATATACTAGAAATAGCTGAAAAAGTAAGTAAATAATAAAGAATTTCCAGTTTTAAGCAGTAAGCTCATTTTTTTGTTTCAAAAATTTATGATTTGTATTTGAAACAAACAGAAATAGTCCTAACAACACATCTTATCCCCAGTAAATCCACAAAATATCCTGAGGATGAAAACTGTGTTTAAATTTACTGCGTTTAAATGCGTCGTTAGGGATATTACTTGTTGCTTATTGCTTTTGACCGATCGTAGCTTCAGATCAAGATTTCTTAAAGTCGCTACTTAAGCGATAAGGACACCAAGCGGGAATGCTGTCCTCCTCTGAGGCAACAAAATGGCGGCAATGCGCCGGCCTATATACAGTCGGTAACAAAAGTGTCCGAACACTAGCAAAAATTCCTATGTAAAAAAGTACACTTGATATTGTTTTGTTAAATAAATCCTTGTCGAATCCTGTTCTTATTCAGTCTAAGAACAGGATTCGACAAGGTTTTATTTAGCAAAACTGTATTAAGCGTACTTTTTTTACATAGGAATTTTTGCTAGTGTTCGGACACTTTTGTTACCGGCTTTATTGTCAATGGGCTCTTCCCAGCGTCGTCTGCTCAATCACGTGATAGAGGAAAACGAATAACCGAATTCTGAGAATCGAATTCAATTAAACATTGTTCTTAAGAACAAAAATGTTAATATTTAATATAAAATAAAATAAAAGTAATATTGTGCATTTGTAAACAGTAGAATAATTGTATTTGTAAATTTAATAATTTTTAAAGAGCACTTTATGTGTTTATTTATTTTTACCTATCCGCGATTGTAATGAAATGCTCGCCCTCTGGTGGGCTAAGGTGAAATTACAATAAACATGGTTTAATTCGAATTCCATACAGCCGCCATTGCTTGCCGATATTTAGTTTCACATATATTTATTGAATAAAAATGAATAAATACGGTAAAAAAGATAACACTTACTGTTGTGTGCTACAATCTAACTCCAAAGGATCAAGAAATCCAGAATTGAGCTTCCATTTATTTCCAAATGACAAATTTAAAATTTCAGTTGCTTCGGCTAATGGAAGTAAAGAATTAATCAGATGATTTGAAATTAATATTTGTTCAGCTTCAGTTAAAAATCTACTTACGATCGAACTTTGAATAAACAGAAGTATTTTTCCAAAAGCAATCAATTTTCCATAATGTAATGGCGGAGAAATTATAGTACGAATATTAAGTAGAATAACATAAAGAACATTAATGGAACACACGTGGCTATGTTTACTAACAACTGCAGTGTTGAGAAAGCGCCATCTATCGATCATTACAATCGCGGATAAGAATCGATTGTTGTATATTGTAGAGTAACTGTAACATTAACTGATCTAACATTAAATAATAGCTTCTTGTGGAATGTTTACGGATTATAAATTGAAATTTTAAAATGTTTTCATTTAATTTAATTGCATAAAGGTGTTACAACAAGTTAATTAACTTAGTTACTGGTCTAAATGGATTTACGTAGTACTGATATTGCACTGTCACTGATTTAAGTACGAAAAATCAGAGTATTTAAACATTGTCTTCATGAACATCAATAACAGGTATAAACTAAATGATGATTGTAAATGTATACAGCAAACAAAAGATGATGAATAATGATATAAAATGGATTAAAAATGATTATGTATAAAAAATAACACAGATTAAATACGATTGATCAAAAATAAGAATAGAAAATATGTTATTTCAGCAATCGCTCTACTAGATAAACAAAACTTCGTCTGCTATTTGTTTTTCCTCTATCATGTGACCTCTTACGCCAGGTGGGAAGAGTCCATTCCGTGGATGCAAGAAAAGGATTTCCTGTGTAATCGCCCATTAGATTTTTTGTAAAAAATTATTAAAAATCCAGGAAAATTATTTCCCGATTTTAATCCCCGTATTTGAGTATAGATATGTATTAGTTATCGTATGCATATGTTAGATTGAGTGTTATTTTGCTGTCAAATTTACAAAATTTTGCTTTAAAATTTCAAATCTCTGTTTATCCTTGGCGTTTTTTGTATTTGGCGATCAAAAACGTAATACGAAAATATACATGCCAGATGTATATTTTCGTAATATGTATTCTACGAAATATTGTTTCATATTATTCATTACTGTGTTAATATAAGTTGTTAAAATAACCATGATTTTTGGAAGGAATGAAATATATTCGACAGATTATTTGCTGATATTTTTTTTTTTTTCGCCAAGGATGACAGATATGAAATCTATTCCGCTGCAACATAGGAGTATCTTATATCAGACACTTTATTTAGACATTTGAAAACAAATTTGACTTCAAATTATGATAGAATATTTATTATTTTCCTTTTAATTAGTACATTAGTTGGATATTTATTGTGTAAATATCATCTTTTGAAATGAAATGTTTATGTTTTCAATCGAATATGGAAGTTTGCCATTTTTTTTTTCTAGAGTTTTGAAATTTAAAATTTAAATTTTATCAATTTTACAGCAAAAACAACTTAATCTAACTCATGCACACGATAACTAATACATCCAAATTAGATCCCCATCCAAATATGGGGATTAAAATCGGGAAATAATTTTCTTCGATTTTTAATAATTTTTTACAAAAAATCCAATGGGCGACATAGGAAATATTTTTCTTACATCCACGGACGGCCAGTGACGTCATCACTTCGCTTGCGTATAGTGTAAGATTACTATAAAACAGATTGAATCATTCGCCGCCATTTGTCCCGTCCGTCATTGCTAAACCTAAAACTACTATATCAGACTATTGTATGAGACTATATAAGACTATTATATAGTAGTCTTAGGTTTAGCAATGACGGACTATTATATAAGACTATTATATGAAACTATATAAGTCTATTATATAGTACTTTTAGGTTTAGCAATGACGGACTTGGCGGATAAATGGCGGCGAATGATTCAACCTGTTATATAGTAGTCTTATGTTGGGCCCTCCGTGGCCGAGTGGTTATGTCACCACACTACTAATCGCTTTCGAGTGAAAGAGAGCGGGTTAGATTCCCGTACTGCCTTGGGTGTTTTTCCAATTCTTCGTATTGTAATTCTGTCATGTGCTATCTGTCTTTATCTGACAAAGATTTACAAGCGGGCTTCGAGAGTCAAGCATACAAATCTGATGTATATGTTATCAATAAATAAATGGAATATTGTTTCATATTATCCATTACTCTCTGAATATATATATTTTTTATTTATGAATTTCCTCAATGCTGAGGTTTCCTTTCAACGAAAAATATCCTTTGGTTTTTGTCTCCATCTTTCTCTTTCCTGAACATCTTCCTCCACTATTCCATTCTTTGTCATGTCCCTCATAAGTTTGTCTTTCCACCTTTTCCGCGGTCTTCCTCTCCTGTTTTTCCCTTCAGGTTTCCAGGTCAGTACAAGCTGTGGTATTGCATTCACATTCATCCGTTGTACATGCCTGTACCACTGTAGCCTCTTCTTGTCTATTTTTGTTATGATATTCGTCTTAACACCCATTCTTGCTCTTATTTCAATATTGGTCTTTGTTTCAAGTCTTGAAGTTCTGGCCGATCAGATAATACTACTATATCCATTTCATATCTCTACAGCACCATTGGAAGCGTCTCAGGTTTTGCTGATAGTCCTTGTACGTACGTACCAGCATCCTATATTCATAGTCCTTTTTCCCTGCCAAAGCAACACATCCTACAAGAAAGCCTCCGCACAGGGTGTATGACGTCACGGTAACGGACCTCCGTTCGTTGCGATGGTTAATTCCAGTGTTATAAAACATGGGCAGGGCAGTTGTTATTTTAATATTGATTATGTAACTGTAGGATTTAAACCTTTAACTCCTATCATTGAGCATTATTATAGTCTTTTCTCATTGTGAAACATAAAACAATCTGATAGAGAGAAATTATATTATTGAATGAAATAAATAAAATACGTTAAGTCAATTTCTTCTGAAAAATTTAAAATATTCATTTATTATTTTATATTGCCAATTAAAAATTCTTTTATATTTCAAATTATACAGTATTAACGTATCCCCCCCGCCCCTCTTTTTTTTTTTTTTTTTTTTTTTTTTTTTTTTTAAGTTTTGGTGTTTAAACGTTGCAAAAAAAAAAAAAAAAAAAAAAATCAATACATTTATTTGAATTTAAAACAGAACTGATTGTGAAACAATCTCCGAATCAAGAATTTTATCCATATGAAATATTTCCTTTATAGTTTAATTATCAATCTAATATAAACGGGATTTTAGAAATTATTATTATTATTTAATTATAGTGAAGAATTTTGTGTAAGATAATACTTTTCGCGTTCGTTTGCACGTGGATTATTATTATATTGTAACAAACATTTCGTTAAAAAAAAGATAGCTTGCTTTATGATTTTATGATATATACATATAAGAAAACGTTTTAAAAATGCCACATAAGTGTGTGGTACCCACATGTCGAGGCAATTATAAAATGAACCTCGAGTAAAAGCTTTTAACTTTCTATGGGATCAAGAACTCAAAAAAAAAAAAAAAGATATAGAGCATTAAACGGAAAATTTTTCAGACAACAAAACGTTCTAAGGTAAGCCAGATTCTTCAATTATTTCTTTAAATATTCCATGTAAAAAAGTACCCTATGTGTTTTACACAAATTTATAATGTCTTTATTTTATCATGTAAATTTTATAACGAAATATTATACTAAAAATTAACGTAATATAATAATAATGATGTATGATAATAATTAATTATCTTAATGTATAAAGTGATATAAATTAGTAAAAATATTGAATTATAACTTAAAAAACTTCTTTGCAATAGCAATCTTAAAGAAAATTTTGTTCAGAACATTTATTAATAATTTTGTAAAATAAGGTAAATTATATCTAGGTGATGAAAAGTATAGTGAAAAGACAAATTGTTTAGAAATTTACCAATAATAATAAGTAATCGAAGTTTAGAAAATAATAATAATAAATAGGTATAATAATAGCAAAAAATACTTTTGAATATTTATCGGTAAAAATGTTATGATAAATTATGATAAAATACTCTTAAAAAAAAAAAAAAATGTATATGTCTATGTGCATGTATATTATTATTACGATACAAAGTATTTCTATTTCTTATAATATTTATAATTTTTTTCTTTCATATAAATTAGTTATTTCTGTGGGAATACCCTTTTAAATTTTATTAAAAAAAATTATTTAGTTAATATTCTAAATTAAGCAATTTTTTTTTTTTTTTTTAAAGCTATTGTATAGCTTTTATCGCGGGCTTTGAGCGCGGCGACCGAATCAAAAAATTCCGTAACGAAAAAAAACCTAACACAGTTCGACAGACTTCGGTAGACTTCGGCTGTACGAAGCTCGCACGGATCGAGACGAGCTGTTCCGAAATCGGACGAATACGTAAGCAGCTGTTTGTGAGAAAGTATATAGGTGTATAGGTATCTATCATCTATGTACAACAGTGAATAGCTGTACGCGTAAAATTTGTGTATAAAGTAGATCAGATAAAACTTGAATATCCCCATTCGACTTGCAAGCCTTTAAAACCTATTAAATACCTTTTCTCTATTAAAATTTGTTTTCTTATCGGTCACCACGCTCAAAAAGTGTAACTTGAATTAATATCACAGAAAAAACTTGAATATCCCCATTCGACTTGCAGGCCTTTAAAACCTACTAAAATACCTTTTCTCTATTAAAATTTGTTTTCTTATCGGTCACCACGCTCAAAAAAGGTAACTTGAATTAATATCAAAGAAAAAACTTGAATATCCCCATTCGACGTACAGGCCTTTAAAACCTATTGAAATACCTTTTCTCTATTAAAATTTGTTTTCTTATCGGTCTCCACGCTCAAAAAGTGTAACTTGAATTAATATCAAAGAAAAAACTTGAATATCCCCATTCGACTTGCAGGCCTTTAAAACCTATTAAATACCCTTTTTTAACCGACTTCAAAAAAGAAGGAAGGTTCTCAATTCAAACCGTATGTTTTTTTTATGTTTGTTATCTCATAACTCCTGAACGGATGCTCCGATTTTGATACTTTTTGTTTTGTTGAAAAGGTCTTGGTCTGAAATAGGTCCCATTGTAATATCTTTACGGTCTAAAGAAAATACAGGGTGTCCCAAAAAATTAGTCCCAACTCTTTTAACTGTTAAACGGCTGCAGCTATAGTGATAAAAATGGTATGTAAGTACAGCAAAGTGGCCATGCAGTACAAGGTTAAACCGCTTGCAGCGCTACCTGGTGGAAAAAAGAGGAGTTAGTGTTCCTATCTCGAAAACGGTTCTAGAGAAAAAAGTGAATTACAAAGTTGAAAAGTATCATCGATTTAGTACGAAAAGATAGTTTAGACATTGATGCTAAAAATACAATGCTAAAAACGTGCATTTGTTTGTTCTCAATTTCTTACACTATGCACACTTGAGCTACATTGCACACGTTGTAGCGTAGCTGGTGAGACATACGCTATATAGTTCAAAATACGGTTATTTGATACTTTTTATTTTGTTGTAAAGATCTGGGTCTGAAGTAGGTCCCATTTTAATATCTTTACAATCTAAAGAAAATAAAGCGCCATCTGGTGAAAAACAGTGGAATTAGCGCTCCTATTTCAAAAACGGTTCAAGGTGGGAGAAAAGTTAATTACGAAGTTATAGAGCATCATCAATTTACTACGAAAAGACAGTTTTTAGAAATTATTGCTAAGAATAGAACGCTTAAAACATGCAGTTGTTTGTTCGCAATTTCTTACTCTGTGCACACTTGAAATACGTTGCACACTTTGCAGCGTAGCGGATGACACGTATACTCTGTGGTTCAAAGTACTGTTACAGTAAGCGGTCACATCGATTAGCGCTAAGTCGTTTTCAACCAACTTTAGAAAGGAGGGTGTTCTTAATTCGAACTATGTATTGTTGTTGGTGTTTGTAAGCTTATAACTTCGTAAGAGACGCTCTAATTAACCGACTTCAAAAAGGAGAAGGTTCTCAATTCAAAGCATATGTTTTTTTGTTTTTGTTTTTGTTTGTTAGCTCATAACTTCTGAACGGATGCTCCGATTTTGATACTTTTTGTTTTATTGTAAAGGTCATGGTCTGAAATAGGTCCCATTGTATTATCTTTACGATAAAAAGAAAATACAGGGTGCCCAAAAAAGTCAGTCCCAACACTTTTAACTGCTAAACAGCTGCAGCTATAGTCATAAAAATGATATGTAGGTATAGTAAAGTGAATATGTGCAACGCGATTCAACCGCCTACAGCGCCACTTTGTGGAAAACGGTGGAGTTAGCGATCCTATCTCGGAAACGGTTCAAGACAGGGGAAAAAAGTGAATATTAAAATTGCAAAGCATCATCGATTTAGTACAAAAAGATAATTTAGACATTAATGCTAAAAACGTGAATTTGTTTGTTCACAATTTCCTATTTTGTGCACACTTGAACGACATTGCATATGTTGTAGCGTAGCGGGTGACATTTATCCTATGTAAAATTCAAAGTATTGTTATTGTAATCGGTCACATCGATTAATGCATAGACGTTTGAAACCGACTTCATGAAGTAAGAGGTTCTCAATAAAAACCATGTTTCTCATTGTTGTTGTTGAAATTTGTTAGCTTATAACTTCGTAAAAGATGATTTAATTTTAATACTTTTTTTGTTTTCGTAATGAACTTGACCTGAAATAGGTTTCATTATGATTTCATTAAGATATAAACAAATTACAGGATACTCACAAAAGTCTGTTCTCACTCTAACTGCTGAATGCATCCAGCTACACTGGTAAAAGCAGTATGTAAGTATCGATGTTGAAACTTCTGTCTGTCAGCTGCAATGCATATTTTGCTCTTTGTTTGAATTTTAAGCTTCGCAATTTCCAGCGCAGCGGGTGACACGTATTCACTGTAAAGTTCAATATATATATCTAACAGAATTTTTGGTTACGAATACAGCGTATCCGTTCTTTACGTTTCTAAAGACATTTTAATTTAACGTATGTTCATTCAATAGATAGTTTTTTGCTCATATCCGATAAAGGCAAGAAAAGTGACACAACTTAAAAATGCAGCATTTGAGAAAAATCAACTTAAAAATAACTTGACTAGAATAAAATGGCATAACTGTCTCTCGAGTGGATAACTTTGTAGACAGAGATGTAACTTTTTTGTTCACATTGGGTGCATTTCATGCACTTTTCAGTGACATAAACCATTTTTTGAGTTATGTCACTTTTCTTAGAAGTTATGATATGTGAAACTGCCGTGGAACGTCTTCTGATGTTCTGCTATATGAAGAAGTTTTCACTGAAAAGAAGAAAAATAAAATCTTTTTGTAAAAAAAATAGAACCGACTCCAAAAAGCAACTACTATTCAAACAACTAGAAAAAAAAAAATGGTACGAAATGAAACTGTAAATTGCGCCTAAAAGTATAAAATAATTTCCTTCGCCAAACAACCTATAACAGTACAATTAATCATAACTTTTGAAGTCGGCGCAAAATTAAATAAAAATTGATACCTTTATTCAATACAAAAATCAAATCCTATTCAAAATACACATCTTACATTGTCACCTGCAAAACGGCTCCGAAAACTACATTGATTTAAGAAAACAAATAAGATTTCGTAAGCAGCAAAAGTTGGCGATGATGCTGGTATCTGACGTCCTTGATGAAAGAAAATCGCAAAATTATCTGGCGAACACATTTAATTTCTTTGGGATATCATTAATATTTTGATAAGGTGTATTAAGAGAGCAATCAAGAATATTAAACAATACTTTATACAATACATATTATGAAAATGTACATATTGGGTGTATATTTTTGCATTACGTTTTTATCGAAAATTCCAAAAGCCACCAAGGATGATAGTTATCAAAGTTATACCAAATTTGCAAATGAAACTCTAACTTCGTAGAAACATAAATACCGCATTGTGAAGAATGTTCACTGTTCTATGTAGATGCTACTAATGGACCAATTGTATACAGTGATAAAATAATAATGGAAACATGAAAATGGATCATTCGAGACAACAGCATTTGTTGCTACCGATCTAAAAACAAACCTTTAAGAACTTATTAAATTATATTTAATTTTGCGCCGACTTCAAAAGTTATGATTAATTGTAATGTTATAGGTTGTTTGGCGAAGGAAATTATTTTATACTTTTAGGCGCAATTTACAGTTTCATTTCATACCATTTTTTTTTTCTAGTTGTTTGAATAGTAGTTGCTTTTTGGAGTCGGTTCTATTTTTTTTACAAAAAGATTTTATCTCTATTAAAATTTGTTTTCTTATCATTATTGTTATCTTATCATTATTGTTATCTTATTCTTTAATATCAAAGAAAACCTTGAATATCCCCATTCGACTTGCAGGCCTTTAAAACCTATTAAAATACCTTTTCTCTATTGAAATTTGTTTTCTTATCATTATTTTTATCTTATTCATTAATATCAAAGAAAAAACTTGAATATCCCCATTCGACTTGCAGGCCTTTAAAACCTATTAAATACCTTTTCTCTAATTAAAATTTGTTTTCTTATCGGTCACCACGCTCAAAAAATGTAACTTCAATTAATATCAAAGAAAAAACTTGAATATCCTCATTCGACTCGCAGGCCTTTAAAACCTATTAAATACCTTTTCTCTATTAAAATTCGTTTTCTTATCGGTCACCACGCTCAAAAAGTGTAACTTGAATTAATATCAAAGAAAAAATTTGAATATCCCCATTCGACTTGCAGGCCTTTAAAACCTATTAATTACCTTTTCTCTATTAAAATTTGTTTTCTTATCGGTCACCACGCTCAAAAAGTGTAACTTGAATTAATATCAAAGAAAAAACTTGAATATCCCCATTCGACTCGCAGGCCTTTAAAACTATTAAATACCTTTTCTCTATTAAAATTCGTTTTCTTATCGGTCACCACGCTCATAAAGTGTAACTTGAATTAATATCAAAGAAAAAACTTGAATATTTCCATTCGACTTGCAGGCTTTTAAAACCTATTAAAATACCTTTTCTCTATTAAAATTTGTTTTCTTATCATTATTGTTATCTTATTCATTAATATCAAAGAAAATCCTTGAATATCCCCATTCGACTTGCAGGCCTTTAAAACCTATTAACTACCTTTTCTCTATTAAAATTCGTTTTCTTATCATTATTGTTATCTTATCATTATTGTTATCTTATTCATTAATATCAAAGAAAAAACTTGAATATCCCCATTCGACTTGTAGGCCTTTAAAACCTATTAAATACCTTTTCTCTATTAAAATTTGTTTTCTTATCGGTCACCACGCTCAAAAAATGTAACTTGAATTAATATCAAAGAAAAAACTTGAATATCCCCATTCGACTTGCAGGCCTTTAAAACCTATTAAATACCTTTTCTCTATTAAAATTTGTTTCCTTATCGGTCACCACGCTCAAAAAGTGTAACCTGAATTAATATCAAAGAAAAAACTTGAATATCCCCATTCGACTTGCAGGCCTTTAAAACCTATTAAAATACCTTTTCTCTATTAAAATTTGTGTTCTTATCATTATTGTTATCTTATTCATTAATATCAAAGAAAAAACTTGAATATCCCCATTCGACTTGTAGGCCTTTAAAACCTATTAAATACCTTTTCTCTATTAAAATTTGTTTTCTTATCGGTCACCACGCTCAAAAAGTGTAACTTGAATTAATATCAAAGAAAAAACTTGAATATCCCCATTCGACTTGCAGGCCTTTAAAACCTATTAAATACCTTTTCTCTATTAAAATTTGTTTTCTTATCGGTCCCCACGCGCAAAAAGTGTAACTTGAAATTATATCAAAGAAAAAACTTGAATATCCCCATTCGACTTGCAGGGCTTTAAAAACCTATTAAAATACCTTTTCTCAAAAAATAGAGTTAGATCATTCAAATTTGGTACATCGAGGTTTTCGATACCTACAAATTGATTGCGGATATTTTTGATATATTCTCATTGCGGATATATTCTCATTTATTCAATAAAAGAAAAAAATTTGTTTTCTTATCGGTCACCACGCTCAAAAAGTGTAACTTGAATTAATATCAAAGAAAAAACTTGAATTAATATCAAAGAAAAAAAAATACTGCATAAATAAAATAAATAAATAATTATAATTGCATAAGTTAATAAAAAATGCTATGCAATAGCTTTACCGCGGCAGTCCTCGAGTGCCACACGTATTTTTTTTTTTTTTTTAATTTCCTTACTTAACAGTTTCATTTAAAAATAATTACTCCTTCAAATTATTATTCTAGTAGTGCAAAATATGAATTGAAATATAATTATAATGTGTTACATCTGAATGTTTAAGGATTAATCTATTTGAGGCATTTATATATCACGTATGTTGTTTAATAAAATCTGAATAAATATTTTTTTTCTAAATGATTTGAACATAATTTTGATGGAAACAATTTGTTAAATAGAAAATATGACAGCAATAACAAATAATAATAATGACAATAAAATAAAATTAAATTAAAAATCCATGTGATATAAATTATTATAGTTTTTAAAAATGCAAGAATCTCACCAGTTTTAAATTATTAATGATGATCATGCTAATGCTAACTCATTAGTCACATTCATAATTTATATTTCATTTTATCATTAATAAATAAAAAACTTTGAAGAAAAACTCGTGCCTACTTTGTTCTCCTGAGGAAGCGTCACGATTTCTTTTTTTAATCGGAAACAACTGTTGCAAATTTTTTCATTTTATGGTGTTTATACAAAGTTTTTTACTTATTATTTATTATTACCAGTTCTGTGGTGCTTTTTTTTTTTTTTTTTTTTTACAAATTTGTCACGAAATATGTTTAAAAGATATTTTACATTAATATATATAAAATACTTATTTATTTATTTAAAGTATATTCTATATATAAAAATAAAATGGAACTGTTTTATTTCTATTAATTGATCCTTTTAAAAATATGCCTTGTTTGATAATTAAGTAATGATTTCTTTCTATCTTTCTTTTTTTTTTCTTTTTTCTTTTAAATATAAAATAACTCTGTTTCTTTTATAAATTTTAAAATATATATTAAGAAGACAATAATCAAATATTTACATATCTTAATAAGCTAAAATTAAATTATACAAAACTCAACTCTGTTTATATTTTAACAAATCGTACTTATTCATTTTCATCTCTTACTTTTAAAATCTTCAAAAGGAATTGAAAATGCATAATGAAACTTGTTTATTTTAATTGCAGAATAATATTTGTTAATCAAGAATTATTTAACATACTTCATTGATATAAAATAAAGGTTTTTAAAATATAAAATAAGATATAAAGAAAAGCAGAAATTAAAAAATTTTAATTATTTTGTTTATGTTTTTAAAGTTAATTCAAATAAATTATTTTATTTAATTATTCCATTAATAATTAAGTGGTGTCATAAACTGAATTAGAAAAAAAAAAAAAAAAAAATGAGTATTTTTTTTTTTTTTTTTTTTTTGCGAGCATGGGATTTTTTCTAAAGCTTTCAAAATAGTATACTTTAATTCAAGGAAATTATATAATTAAATTTATTTATACAAATTTCAAGGAGAGAAATAAAAAATTAAGGTAAAGGAATCAACCTCAGTGAAAATTTCAAATCTAGATAATTTACACAGATACAAATAAGTACAAAATATTTCCATGAATATTTCTTGTCACGCATAAGAGAGATTTATTATTATTACATATTTTTCTTTCATCATTTAGAGGTAATTGTTAGTTAGATTTTTTTTTTCTTTTTAATAATTTTTTGCTGAATATATTTTCTCATATAAAAATTTATTTAGTTATTATATTTCCTGATTTCAGGAATCGTTAACTTACCATATTTCCAAATTTCCTGATTTTTTTTTTTTTTTTTCTAATCAATTTTCTGTTACTGCTGAGAAAATTCTATTGTATAATGAAAGTTTATGCATAACTTTTGTAACTGACAGGTAATTTAGATTAAAAAAAATAATAATAAAATAACTTAGAATATTAGCTAAATAAAATACCTTTTTTTTTTAAATTAAATTTAAAAGTATATTCTCACAGAAATAAATAATTTATAATTTATATTAAAGAAAAAATCTATGAACATTATGAGAAATAGAAATATTTTGTATCGTAATAATAATAATAATAATAATATACATGTATTTGTACATAGACATATACAGTTTTTTTTTTTTTTTTTTTTTTTTTTTAAGATTATTTTATCATAATTAAGCATAATATTTTTATCGATAAATATTCAAAAGTATTTACTGCTATTATTATATCTATTTATAATTATTATTTCTAAGCTTCGATCATTTATTATAGGCAAATTTCTAAACAATTTGTGTTTTCACTATACTTTTCATCACCAAGATAAAATTTATCTTATTTTACAAAATTATTAATAAATGTTCTGCACAAAATTTTCTTTAAGACTGATTGCAAAGAACGTTTTGAAGTTATAATTCAATATTTTTACTAATTTATGTCAGTTTATATATTAAGATAATTATTACCATACAGCGTTATTATTACATTACTATTTCGTTATAAAATTTAAATCATAAAATAAAGACATTACAAATTTGTGTAAAACATATAGGGTAATTTCACCTTAAATTCTTAAAGAAATAATTCAAGAATCTGGCTTACCTTAGAATGTTTTGTTGGCTTTAAATTTCTCCATATCCATTTTTTGGGGGAGGTTCTTAATCCCATGGAAAGCTAAAAACGTTTACTCGAGGCCCATTTTTTAATTGCCTCGACTTGTGTGTACCGCACATTTATATGGCATTTTTAAGACGTTTTATTATATGTATATATCATAAAATCACAAAACAAGCTATCTTTATT
The DNA here is from genome assembly GCA_963930645.1 of Salticus scenicus. Lineage (NCBI taxonomy): Eukaryota > Metazoa > Arthropoda > Arachnida > Araneae > Salticidae > Salticus > Salticus scenicus. The sequence continues at coordinate 1,086,064 of CAWVNO010000709.1, read as the reverse complement.
TTGTAATGAAATGTATATTAAAATATAATAATAATCCACGTGCAAACGAACGCGAGAAGGCCACAGATTGCCGATTACTGACGACCGACAGTGGAATTTTAGTTCATAGTACGTACAAGTACAATGCTTGCAGGACTGGTTTGGTTGTGAAGGAGGACGTTTAAGCGTGACGTCAGTGCCTCAATTTTAGTCTGTGCGTTGGCTTTCTTGTAGGATGTATTGGCCAAAGACGTTTCCGCCTAGTCAATCCACTGTTTCTTCCAGTTTTAGTTCCCCATCATCATAGGTATGGGGAACTTAGGTAATCGTGAAAATTTTCGACCTCAGTTTTTTGACGTTTTTATACGTTTTCAGGTGTGAGGAATCCGAAAATGACAAAATTTGTATGGTGTCTGTTAGTGTGTTAGTCCGTTAGTTTGTTAGTCTGTGTACACGATATCTCACGAACAAATGATCGCAGACAGATCAGATCAGTTTTAAAATATTACTTTCGATACTGGCAAGAATCCTATTCATTTGCAACATTCGAATTAAAAAATTTCACAAGTTGTTGGAAATTTACAAATTTCTTAACATGGCAGTATAGGGCAAAATTTCACATAAACGTCAATTTTGAGCGATATTTTCATCGTAAAGATGTCAGACTACTTTTGAAATGTTATTTAGGACACTGGCATGAATATTAATGACTATGAATTTTCCAATATAAAAATTTCGTAAGTTATTGGAAATTTACGAATTTCTTAACATGGCAGAATAGAGTAAAATTTCACATAAACGTCAATCTTGAGGGATATTTTCATCGTAAAGATGTCAAAGCACTTTCGAAATATTATTTAGAATTCTGGCATGAATATCATATACTATGATTTTTCCAATTTAAAAAATTCGTAAGTTATTTGGAATTTACGATTTACTTAACATGTCTGAATAAGGCAAAATTGAGCATAAATTTCCTTTTTGAGGATCATAAATACATTAGAAAACTTCAAAATTACATTTATGATATTTGTTTGAACATGATTGAATACAAATATTCTAATAGGAAAATTTCGTAAATTATTCGTAATTTACGATTTTATCAACATAGCGAAATTGTAAATTTTTCATATAAATATTAATTTTTAGGATTATTGCATTGGAAATAGTAGCATGAAAACTAAACAACGGAATTGACCCTGATAAAATAAATTAATAGATTAGAATAAGATAAGTATATCGAAGTGAACGGTGTATAGCCTATTAGACGGGGATTTCATTCTGTCACTGTATCAAGCTTTGGTCAAATTCATTTCTTTTAACATGATTATAATATATGTCTCGCACTAGAAATTTATGAGAACATAAATATGATGGGGAACTGAGCAGAGTCCACCTATGCCAACTAATTTTTTGGTTTCGTAGCAAGTTGGTCTTTTACATCAATAGGGGAGCTGGCCCTATGTGATAACCCCCAACCTGGAGGACCAGGGTGTTCCTTTTAGTCAGGCACCTACCCTCAGACCTGTCCGGCGTGGGAGGCATTACCGGTGGCTAAGCCAACGCTGGCATAGCTCTTTAGGTTTTTGGTGCACGCAAGCCTCACCGCCCCGATAAGGCAAGAACACCATCGGAAGATTGTTAAAATAACCATGATTTTTGAAAGGAATTAAATATGTTCGCCTGATAATTTGGTGATTTTTTTTTTCCGCCAAGGATGACAGATATATGAAATCTATTCCGCTGTAACATATGAGTATCTTATATCAAACACTTTATTTACACATTTGAAAACAAATTTGACTTCAAATTATGATAGAATATTTATCATTTTCCTCTTAGTTAGTATATTAGTTAGATATTTATTGTGTAAATATCATCCTTTAAAATGAAATGCTTATGTTTTCAATCGAATGTGGAAGTTTCTCATTTTTTTTTCTAGAGTTTTGAAATTTAAAATTCAAATTTAATCAATTTTACAGCAAAAACAGCTTAATCTAACGCATGCACACGATAACTAATACATATCTATACTCCAAAATGAGGATTAAAATCGAGAAATAATTTTCCTCGATTTTTAATAATTTTTTACAAAAAATCCAATGGGCAATGAACATAGGAAGTCTTTTTCTTGCATCCACGGACGGCCAGTGACGTCGTCACTTCGCTTGCGTATTGTAATAGAATAGAATGTTGATAAATTTTCAAAATGTCAAAATATTGCGTGCCTTTTATTTCTACTAATAAATATATGAAAGGAAATGGGATAAGTTATCATAAAAGTAAATTATGTTTGACTAAATCATGAAAAATATGATTTTTATAATCAGTTGCTTTGTTATTATTATGAAATAAAAACTGTTTTGATTTTTAATGGAATACTTTTAGTTCCCCATCATACTATAGGTATGGGGAACTTAGGTAATCGTGAAAATTTTCGACCTCGGTTTTTTGGCTTTTCTACACGTTTTCAGGTGTGAGGAATCCGAAATTGACAAAATTTCTATGGTGTCTGTCTGTAGGGTGTCTGTTAGTCTGTTAGTGGGTTAGTGTGTTAGTCCGTTAGTTTGTTAGTCTGTGTACACGATATCTCAAGAACAAATTGTCGCAGAGAGGTCAGATCAGTTTTAAAATATTACTTTCGACACTGGCAAGAACCCTATTCATTTGCGACATTCGAATTTAAAAACTTCGTAAGTTATTAGAAATTTACGATTTTCTTAACATGGGAGAATAGGACAAAAATTCACTTAAACGTGCATTAAATGAAAACTTTTTACTGTAAAAATGTCAGACCAGTTTTAAAATATCCGTTTTGATGCCGGAATGAACATAAGTAACTATAAATATGCTACTTTGAAAATTTCGCAAGTTATTGGAAATTTACGAATTTCTTAACATGGCAGTATAGGGCAAAATTTCACATAAACGTCAATTTTGAGAGATATTTTCATCGTAAAGATGTCAGACTTCTTTTGAAATATTATTTAGGACACTGGCATGAATATTAATGACTATGAATTTTCCAATATAAAGATTTCGTAAGTTATTGGAAATTTACGAATTTCTTAACATGGCAGAATAGAGAAAATTTCACGTAAACGTCAATCTTGACGGATATTTTCATCGTAAAGATGTCAGACCACTTTCGAAATATTATTTAGGATACTGGCATGAATATCATAGACTATGATTTTTCCAATTTAAAAAATTCGTAAGTTATTTGGAATTTACGATTTACTTAACATGTCAGAATAAGGCAAAATTGAGCATAAACTTCCATTTTGAGGATCCTAAATACATTAGACAACTTCAAAATTACGTTTATGATATTTGTTTGAACATGATTGAATACAAATATTCTACTAGGAAAATTTCGTAAATTATTCGTAATTTACGATTTTATCAACATAGCGAAATTGTAAATTTTTCATATAAATATGAATTTTGAGGATTATTGCATTGGAAATAGTAGCATGAAAACTAAACAACGGAATTGACGCCGATAAAATAAATTAATAGATCAGAATAAGATAAAGATATCGAAGTGAACGGTGGATAGCCTATTAGGCGGGGATTTCTTTCTGTCACTGTATCAAGCTTTGGTCAAATTCATTTCTTTTAACATGATTATAATATGTCTCGCACTAGAAATTTCTGAGAACATAAATATGATGGGGAACTGAGCAGAGTCCACCTATGCCAACTAGTTTTTTAAAGTTTGATATTGTTTAAGATTTTATATTAGTAAGTAATATAGAATTTTCAATTTTCAAAATTCTTTTAAATATAGTTAGGAGCGGCACAGGTAAAGAACGTTAGTTTATATAAAAAGAATTTAACTTTATACATTAACTAAATTAATAAATATAGTAAAAAAAGAAAAAAAGGAAAGGATAGAAAAGAAAAGGAAGAAAGAAAAAGGAAAATGAATTTGAAACTGTATCTGCAGTTTTGCATTCATCTTTAGTACATAAATTATTCATATATTTTCTTTGCTAAATTATCCGTGTATATTCACACGGAAAAAGACGGCCATTAACTGGTCATAATGGCCATCTATCTCGGAGTAAAAATAAATAAATTTTTCCCCCTCCATGATCAATCTATGTCTTATTACTATATCTACGGGTTTGATAACACTTTTATCGATTCTTAAAACTCAAGAAGAAATTTTCACTTTGATATTTGCCATAACTATTTCAAAGGAAGTGATTTAGCAAGGAAGAATAAATTTCAGCAAAGGCAAAAAGTGACCAGAAGAGGAATCGAACAAAGGTTTTTTGGACCAGAGCGGCCTAGATTCTAGAACTCTATCACCTTTAGTACATTGCACCTGAGCAATCCTGTAAACATCTGATCGGCAACTTTCAAGTGAACAGATTGTGGAGTGCTAGTCAGATGTCGACAAGTAGCTCAGTTTATACAGAAATGAGGCGTCATGCTAATAGGTTCGATTTAGAGCCAGGAGTCCTACAACGAACACTTTGAAAAGCTTATGACGTCAGAACTTTATGATGTCGAATTTGGAGGATCTCACCAAAATGTTTACGACAATCACTTTTGGCCCTACAATGAATTGATCGGAAACTGTGAGTGGAAGCCAAATTGCGAGTTTCAGCTTCGAATACTAGCTGACCAATCACAGTGAGTAAATGATCGAAAGTGAATATTCTAAAATTGTGGTGTATTTAACTGTCACCGCATAATATGACTTTGAACTGTAATTGTCACTCGGAGGAAGGATAGATATGGAGAGGGCGAGAGCTCGTTCAAGTGAAGCCTCGACTGTAACCGGTTCAGCCATATTGGAACACCCAAAAAGTTTCCGAAAATCGTACAGTCGGTAACAAAAGTGTCCGAACACTAGCATAAATTCCTATGTAAAAAAAGTACACTTCATACGGCTTTCTTAAATAAATCCTTGTCGAATCCTGTTCTCAGTCTGTGTAAGAACATGATTCGATAAGGATTTATTTAACAAAACCGTATGAAGTGTACTTTTTTTTACATAGGAATTTTTGCTAGTGTTTGGACACTTTTGTTACCGACTGTAACTATAATCATACGCATGTTTAATAATCTATAAATATTAATTATAAAATTTTTCGGAATATGTTACTTTTTAATGCTTAATAAATTTCATTTTTTATGATTAGACAGCATAGAAATATTCAAAGTTTTGTATATATATGATATATATATATATATATATATGTCTGCGCGTGTATGTGGAGGGGAGGGGGTGTTAAATGTCTATCTTAAATATAAAACAATTTATTATAAAATAAATTTTCATAGGTTAATTCGTTGAAGTTTTGTAAATTTTAAGAAATTGTACTTCATTAAAATAATAATAATAATAATAAATGAATTTTATTGCAAATTCAGAAAATTTTCTGCAAGTTATTTTTACATATTTGTCTAACTTAACTTGGCTAAGTAGATTGAATTCTATTTGAGTGAGCTTTTATTTTTCTTTCCTTGTAATTATTATTTTAATAAGTTTAAATGCAGTAGCTTATAAATGATAATGATGACTTTAAACGGTAAAATTAAATTATTTTAATCTAGCTCATATTCAAAATTTAAAGCTCAAATTAGTGTTTCCTGGCAGGAACTTTAATGGAAATTTGTAGATTGATTTTTTTTTCCCTTGCAGATATAATGCTAAGCTAAACAGTTTGTTGAAATTTATAAAATTTCTTGGAAAACAAAATTATTACTAAGAAGTTTTTAAAATTTAAACAAATATTGATAATTCTTAGAGATAGAAAGCTAAATAAATAAATAATGTATATCTGAAAAATTAAATTTATGTAACTTGTAGAATTTGTTGTTTCAATAACTATTTTCTGAACCTCTATTAAAAAGTCACCTTTCTGAAGGACCAGCAGAAGTTACGATGAAACCATCTCTTAAAAAATGGGGAAAAATACAGATTAGCAGAGCCACCTGCAAGGCAATTTACTCCAAAATGTAATCAGTACTAACTCATTTCAAGGTCTAATTAAATATAAAATTTTGGGGGATTCCATTCTTCTTATGGATACAGAAGATAAAATAAAATCACGTAATACTGAGGTTTATGCTGCTTTTTAGTAAGGACTTTCACATTATAAAACAAAAATATTTATCTAATTTACATAATTTACCTTAAAATTCGACTGAAGAGAAGTTAAACAGGAAAGTATCCTGATGTCGTATACCATTTAATCCTTTAACGTTCATTGGTTCCGACCTGAAACCAAACACTTAGCATTTTTTTATTCAACGGTGTTAAAATTAGAATTAAGGCTAATTGACTACAGAAGGGTTTTAACCCTGGTGGTGCGTGCCCTTCATTGATGGTCTTCCTAACGGGATCTAATCCCTATTTACGCGAGTTTCGGAGAAAACCACGGAAAACTCCGAGCTACTAGTATGACGAACGTACCTGGGCTCGAACTGGTGGAGATATAAGGCACTGTGAGAAATTGAATTTAATATTTTTTAGACCTGGTTAGTAAACAGTGGATTTTGTACTCCTCATATTAAACTCATAAGATATGTATATAGAATGCATGCATGTAACAATTTTTCTACTGTATATATATGTAATACATTAATAAATAATATTAAAAGATGATGAAGTTCCGTTGGTTTACACGGGATGGTGCAACGATCCTCTTATGTAGTAGTGAAATAGAAGTCCAGACATCTTATATAAGAAAATAGGAGTCCATTTGAGTAACGACTATCCTTTATTCAGTTCTAAAGGTAGTGACAATATATGATGATGCAGTCATGGGCCGGTACGAAGACATCCGGAGCGGTATATCCCGGTAAAAGGTGCCGATGGTCGGCACTTTCGGCGAACCCCGAAGGGCCACGCGAGTTTAGCTAGTACGACTATTACATGATGGAATATTAGTCGACGTGAATTTACTAGACAAATGATGGTCTTAAAAAGCCACGAGTTTTCGCGTGCTCCCGTTTTTATACTGCATATTTTGGCGGGAACTGAAACTATTCTTATGAATGCTTATTGGATAATTAGCTAATCTAAAATCCGCCTACCTTTTACGATTGGTTGACCCGGGCATCCAGGATTTATTATTTTGCAATGCTTTACCGTTTATTCCGACTATTGCATAATTTTGATTACGAAATTTCTTCTAATCGCGATTCCCGCGCTACGACGTGCTTTGCTGAAAAACTAACTTTACAGGGGCGCTAAAATAGAACTCTCACAGAGTTGTTCTTAAAATTAAGATTTATTCTGAACTAATACTATTAAGATATCATTTAATATTAATTTAAATATTAATTTAGAATCTTGCTTATTTTATCCTTTCATATCCCCCCCCTCCAAGCCGACGCTCCCCCATACTTGCCTGCAAGTATGTGGGAAGTCCCTCAGAAGTAGAAGATACTCCAGGAGAAAGTTAAACTTAAAATGGAAAATTTGACAAATTATAAAACTTAAGTTTTTGAAAAATTTATTTAAAATGGAAAATTTTATTTTTTAGAAAATTTTGTCTGAAAAATTTTATTATGGAATCATTATTATTGGTATTGTCACGAGAAAAATTCTAAAAATAAAAATTTAGCTTATAAAATCTTAAATTTGGCTGCATTAAATTTTAACCAACTCAGGATGTCTTTGGCCTGTACATGATAAATACAAAATATTAATACAGTTTCTGAAGAATACAAACATATGTTATGAAAATAACTGGACAGAAGATACACAAGACTTTCACGATTAACATTGAAATATTCTATACTGTTGTACTACATTACAACCTGACAAATTTATATAAATATGGTATATAAACAATATAACATCATGACATCTAAAGTACACTAAAACTTAAAACATATGAAAATTTATACAACATAAGAAATAGGACTTTTATTTTAACAGAACCTGTAGGCCACAATGTATTCAAGTCCTGGTATCTAACAACACTGCAATATGACGACACCTAAATATTTCTTCTAGTATAATAGTGACATTATTAACATAGAAATACAATAAAAGAGACTAAATATGTAATATGAATAAAACGAATAATAGTATATGAAAGTATAAAAACACTAGACAGTTTTTTTTTTTTTTTTGTTTGGAAAACTTAGTATATGTTAAATTGTACAATTAAAACTCAACTTGAAACCTGAAAAAATATTATATTAGAAAATATCAACATATAAAATAGGAAAGAAGAAAAAAAAAGCAAATAAAAAGAATTTATATCATAGGTCTGTAGGTGAGTATCCAATTTCAGATAGCGTCTCCAGATTTTCAAATTCTGCAGTGGCTTCAACGATTGGATACCCCCCGTGACCAGGGATCATGGTAAGTACTTTAAATCTAAAGTGTTCTTGCAAACATAATTTCACTTGTATGTAACTAAGTGGCTTTTCACTTTATATTTGGACAAGATTAAAGCCCGACATTAATTTAGTGACTGAGCATCGAAAGTCTTGCTCAGTGACTTTTAAAGTCCCTAACTTAACCTTTTAAAGTTTAGAATTCCCTTTGACATCTTATAATAAATAAACAAAACATAAAAATTTACTATTAATTACTACTTCTATACACAAGGGAAGAGGAAAAAAAAAATATTTACACTAATATAATACAAGTTAACAGTTTGGTTTAACTACAGTCATTTTATTTGAATGCTAATGAGTGAAGTGACTTTTTGTTTATTTCACAGGACGAATTTGTAAATGAGTGTGAGTTGAGAGCGCTTGGCCCGGACATATTAGGAGAAATGTAACAATGAGTATTTTATTTAATTGTGAAGTTTTCATGGCTTTTACCACAATTTTGCCTGAAACAACTCCAACAATTATTTAACACTGCAATTTTGTTGAATTTTCTTTATGTCGAATTGCGAATGATAATAATAATTTTTTTTTAAAAAATGACATCTTTTCCCGGAGACTTAATTTTATGAGTATTAATTTAGTTTCTGTTTTTGAGGTTTCAAGGCTGTAGGATTATTTATACTCTGATCAGGATATCCAGTTGATCAGAGCAATTTAATGTATTGCGACCGGTTCTATGCCAAAAATACCTCAGAAATATTTAATACTCATATTGTTGTCTCGGTAAAATTGATGCTTGGACTCGTGTTGAGATAAAATAATGTTTTCTAAAAGATAAGTAATGTGTGATGAATATGATGCAACTTTGATGTATGATGCAACTTTTAGTTAGCAATGCTCATGATGAGGCTGGATTGTACCAACGCAATATTGGTCCTGTGAAATTTGAAAACAATGACTGTAGAAACTCTTAGTTAAAAACTCTTTACACTAAATACATAGATGCACTTTGATATGTCTGAGAAGTGATGTACCCAGTTATAATAAAATGTTTAACACGTAATAAAAAATAAGAGTATAAAATGTACACATTATATCAAAAATGCCTTATAAAAATGAAAACTTTTAAGCATGTAAAAATACTAAACAAAACACTGATAATAACACTGCCTGAATATTAAATTAATTAACTATAAATTTTATGAAGATAAAAGCAATGTTAATATTTGAAAATATAAAATTAGCAACACACACATGCAAAAATAAAAAATATGTACACCATGCACTCATAGGCAAAAGTATTAAACAGAAATAGGTGAAAAAAATTTCTTAAAAATCAAATGTAAATATTAACAGATCCAATAAAACTCAATAATTTGTTTTATAACAGAAGAATAATTTAATATTAAATTTAATGTTAAATTTAAATTTAATTTCAAAACAACAATTGATAATGCGCCTTTACCAACAGCTGAATGAACTATAAAAATTTTCTAGATAATAAATGAAAACAAATAATCAAATAATTTTAATTCCACAATAATACTTTTAAAAATTAAAACCTTAATGAAAAATTAACACTTTACAGAAATATACTGAAACTCTTAAAAATTATAAAAAATTAGCATTAACTTAATATGAACATTTAATAAAGATCTGTATAATATTTATTTATTTATTTTTTTTTTTTTCAATATAAGTAATACTGAAAATTTATTTTCTCTAAATTTAACATATAAAATATAATAAATAATTTTGCAACTTTAACAAAAATCCCTAAAAATTTTCAATGCAAACTTATAAATAAACTTTTCGATGGTAAATAATATTTATTTATTTTTTATTTTATTATTATTATTATTATTATTATTATTATTATTTTTTAAGTAGCATAATTAATTTTTATTAATAGAATTCAAACTTGAACTTTTAAGATTTGATATAAATTAAAACTGTACTTACGTAATCTGTACGGAACAAGAAGAAAAAAATAAAGAAAACAAAAATTTTCCCTACTCTTTTTTTTTTTTTTCTCTAATAAATTCAATATTTAATAAATATCACAACTTTTAAATTAATACTTCAGAAAACTCAATAAAAGCATTAACTTAAATAATAAATTTCAAACCTTTCTTAAAATTATTTTAAAAAATTTATTTAAAAAAAAATATCATCACCATTATTGTTATTATTAACTTTTTTTTTTTTTTTTTAATTGCAAATCATAAAAATCGCGGAAATAAAATAGGTCAAATATTATTTTTAATATTGAGAAACATAAATAATTTTTATTAATACACCAATCATTAAATCAAAATTATTTTACTCACCCGTCTTCTTTCAAAAATAAAACAAAATAAAATAAAATAAAAAGTATTCACGAATTATTTAAAGAAATAACAAAAAAATCTTTCATTGTATTAAACGCATTACTACGATTTATTAAGTTTATTATTATTATTATTATTATTATTATTATTATTATTAGTCTTGCCACACGCAATAGTCATCTGTTTGTTACATCACAGCACTTGAAACACGACACTTAAGAGAGCAATCGAAACAGCTTGGATCAAAACTGGCGTAAGTCACACGTTTTTCAGAACGTAATCGGAAACATTTGAAGCAAAGTGATGTAAGTTAAGTGTTTCCTTATTTTTTTTTCTAAAGGCACTGTCAGGCATCTTTCACACAAAACTGGTGTAAGTCAGTATTTTTTCTTTCTAATAGCATTTCAGTACAAATGATGTTACTAATGTTGCTTGCTTTTTGCGTGAAATATTCAATCTAGTTTATCGCTATTTAAACGATGCAAAAATTTTTGAAGAATTTGTTTTGGGAAATAATGCAGTAACACACACAAAATTAATATCCATCGATCTTTTATCGTCTGGAAATTCTTATACTGGAAGAACTTTTCATCGATTCTCCGCAAAACAGGTACACATAATCCTAGTCGGCTTTCTGTAATACATTAATAAATAATATTAAAAGATGATGAAGTTCCGTTGGTTTACACGGGATGGTGCAACGATCCTCTTATGTAGTAGTGAAATAGAAGTCCAGACATCTTATATAAGAAAATAGGAGTCCATTTGAGTAACGACTATCCTTTATTCAGTTCTAAAGGTAGTGACAATATATGATGATGCAGTCATGGGCCGGTACGAAGACATCCGGAGCGGTATATCCCGGTAAAAGGTGCCGATGGTCGGCACTTTCGGCGAACCCCGAAGGGCCGCGCGAGTTTAGCTAGTACGACTATTACATGATGGAATATTAGTCGACGTGAATTTACTAGACAAATGATGGTCTTAAAAAGCCACGAGTTTTCGCGTGCTCCCGTTTTTATACTGCATATTTTGGCGGGAACTGAAACTATTCTTATGAATGCTTATTGGATAATTAGCTAATCTAAAATCCGCCTACCTTTTACGATTGGTTGACCCGGGCATCCAGGATTTATTATTTTGCAATGCTTTACCGTTTATTCCGACTATTGCATAATTTTGATTACGAAATTTCTTCTAATCGCGATTCCCGCGCTACGACGTGCTTTGCTGAAAAACTAACTTTACAGGGGCGCTAAAATAGAACTCTCACAGAGTTGTTCTTAAAATTAAGATTTATTCTGAACTAATACTATTAAGATATCATTTAATATTAATTTAAATATTAATTTAGAATCTTGCTTATTTTATCCTTTCACATATATATATATATATATAAGAAAGTAAAAATAAAATAAAAGGACTAAACATAGAAGTTTGATCTTATCCATCTTTTTGATAGAGATTTTCACATTTAAAAGCACAAATATTTATCCTATTTATCCTAAAAGGGATTAGGACTCTTTAGAAAGACTCCTCTGCCCAAAGAGGGCATGCATCCTTAGACCCAAGTCTTTAGAGTAGGTAACTGGTCTTAACCTAAACACCAATACCACCTTTGAAATTAGTTAATATTCAAAAGAAAATACAGTCGAACCTTGTTAACGGGAATCTAAAGGGTGATAAAAATTTTTTTCATGTTATCAGTAGTTCATACTATCAGTGTTTAATCTTTATATAACTAAACTAATCTTCATTTTGACGGGCATTGTGGAAACAGTTCATGTTAAAAGTAATTCATGTTAACGAGGTTCAACTGTATATAATGAACTTTAAAGGGTTAAGTCACTTTTGACACATTTTTTGTTTCCTTTCGTCACCTTTTAAAAAGTCTTTTTACACTTATATGCCTGCCTTTCCTTGTAAGCAAGCAAGAAATTACAGCATAACAGAGCCGTCTGTTGGGAGATTTACAACAAAGTGTTATCAGGATAAATTCCTATGAAGATCCAACTAAATATAAAATTTTATGAAAATATATGCAACAGAAGATGAAATATAGCTTTATCTTAAATGGGGATAATATGCATACTAGCGCCATCTGCTGAGCGATTTACTCCGAAATATAATCAGTACCAATTCATTTGAAGATTTAATTAAATATAAAGTTTTGTAGAATTCCGCCCATTATTTAATGAGATACGGCACCCACAAAATTTTGATAACACAAGCACGATACACAGACAGACATGTATTTTTAAAAATGGTCAAATCATTTTCAAGACATTGCAAACGTGTGAATGCATCAAAAACCAGATTAAAAAAATTTTCACGAATTCAATACTCTCTTTTTCTGAATAGAATAAAGTAATAAAAATAATTATTTTTATCATTATCACAATTTCAAATAGAAAGCAACCTATATTCTTGCCAATATATTTTATATTTGAGAAAATTTTAAAGAATATATTTCTTATAAGTTTTTAGCTTTTTTAATGTGACATTTAATAACTTTAAATAAAGTTATTCCAGGCCACTGTGTAATTTTACGGCAGAAAAAAAGAAAAGGAAAAGAATATTTAACGCTAAAATGCTCCTTTATTTTATTTCATTATTAAGAAAAAAAAAGATTGATACACTAAACAAAAAGCATATTTCTCATATTTTTTTTTTTTTTTTTGAAGGATAAATCATGATTTGTGGTAATTATTTTACTAAATAATTATAATTTTTTCGTACGTTTATCACTCACGGCAATAGAATTTAAGCGAATGTTTACAGTTATTTCACCTTTTCTCCATTGAAAACGGGTTCTCGCCCACTCCATTCTTATCCTTACTCCGAGAATTGTCACTACAAAAAGACTTAAGACTGTAGTAGGTAAGAAAGGAGAGTTGAGAGTCAGGCGGGGGGTGCACTGGTGCACCGGACAGTCGTGCGGTGCCGCACCACCCCCTGAGGGGTGCGGATGACTTGGTATTGACCTTGAGACATTCTCTAACTTAATCGTAAAAGATGACGAGGGTATTAATGAGGAAATTTAATTAAAAAAATTAATTAGTGATTTTTTGTAAAAGGTGACGATGGTTTTAAAGATATGTTTACGGTAGAATGAAAAAAGCATGCTATTGTTTGTGAGTCATTAGGAAATTAATTAGGGAGTTAATTAAGAAATTAATTAAGAAATTAATTAAGAAATGAATTAAAAAAATTAAAAAATAAGGAATCGATTGAATTTAAGGATGTGGATGTGAATATACTATGAAAGAAATAGAGAGATCTGACTGGGGTTCGAACCCGACACCTTGCAGTAAAAATATTTCAGTAGTTTTCGCGAATGTGTGACTGATTTTTCTATTACATACCTGTACAGATCTTTTTCAACCTAAGAATACAATAGTTTGAGAATAATTCAATTGTTTAAATGATATTAATTATAGAATAATAATTAAGAAAAATATTTATTAAGGATCTTCTTGTAAAAAATCATCAAATATTTTCCGAAAAAAGACAATGAAAGTAAAAATTAAGTATAAAGAATGAAAGAAAGTTTAGAAACATAGATTCTGACTGAGATTTGAACCTGCTACCTTGCAGTAAAAAGAATATTTCAGTAGTTTTCGCGTATGTGTGAGTGTTCTTTAGAAATATGCCTATGCAGATCTTTTTTAACCTAAGAATGCTATTGTCTGAAAATTAATCAACCATAAAAATGATATTAATTACAGAATAATAATTAAAATAATAATTTAAGATCTTGTAAAATTCACTAAATATTTTATGAAAAATGATAATGTACGTGAAAATTAAGTTAAAAGATGTTTAAAATCTCAAATGTATAAGTGAAATTAGATTAGGATAAAGACGAGAATTGTTTTTTGAAAGATAACTAAAAAAGAGTGATTAAAATTTATTATTAATTACTTAATTGAAGAAAGTTTGTTAAAAAAAAAAAATAAAAAAAAAAAAATAAATAAAAAATACTTTTTACCACAATGATTTTTTAATTATGAATAACTAGTATCCATTTTAAACTGTATATATTTTTTCCATTATAAATATGATATCTTAACACAAAAAGATCGACTTCATTCACCAACGGTGACTTCACAATGTTTGCGGAAAAGGAGGTATTCGGCCATTTCTGAGAATTCGGTTGGGTACGGTATTGTCAAAAGAGAGGGAAAGAAAATTCCAGATTTTGCCACAACTTTTCACACGTTTAAATATGTTTACTGTTGGATATACTAAAAATTATCTGCTATTTTTAATTATGTTCAGTCCATTACTTTATAAGAACAATACTCGAGAAAAATGTATGTAATATGAAATTAAAAGTTAAAAAAAAAAAAACTTTAAATGGAAATTTTGTTTAAGAAAAAAATATTTGAAGTAAAATTCATCTTTTAAAAAAAACAAAAATTAGTTGAACAATGTAAAAAACTTCATAGAATGTAAAATTAAAAGTTTATCATTCTCGAAATATTCACTGTTTGAAAAAAGTCTTAACAAGTTTAAGAAAATATCGTAACATATTGTATTATATTTTACCTATATCATTTTTCAGAAGTTACTTTAGTGCAAAATAATAACTGATGTCGAAAATTTCTCTACCTTAAACAGTTATACTTTACATATAACTTTTTGGAATCTTCTTATCACTGTCATCGAACATATGTGTATACTTAAAAATTTTTACAAAGTGGTATTTAATTATAAATTTTCTTAAGTTTGCTATAAATTTCCATATACTCGTTAAAATATTGTAAGGATTTTTATTTCAAGTTTTGTATTATAGTACTAGAAATCTTCCAACATTCTTAAAATAATATAAGTTTCTGAACATAGTGATAATTAGAAATTACCATTTTTTTAGATTTAACGCGATCTGGAATCGAACCTGACACTTCCCTAATAACAACGTTAGATTTTTTTTGTAATTCATTCCCAACATTAGTTATTTCAAGCTATATTTGCTAAGAATTATTCAATAATCTATGTCAAATAAAGAGTTTTAACTACTTTAACAAAGTGAAATGCCCCACGTCATATGCTACCTTTCATCCAATTTTTCTTTACAGATAGCAAGTTTGTAAATGATGAACGCTAACTTTGAAAAAATTCAGAGCTGAAAAAATATTAATATATATGTTTTATAAATACATTCATGTTCACAGATGCATACTTAAGTTTTCTAAAGTGTATTTAAACATACTAAAAAAATATTTTAACCAAGTATTGTAGATTACAAACATATGTATATAAACTGAAAATGTTTTTGTACAAAGTATTTTAGAAATTTAGATAACTTATTCTTGAATAAAAATATAAGAAACTTATTTTTACAATAATGAGATTGAAAATGTATGATAAAATTACAAAGTTATCAGCATAAGAGGCTGTAGGTATTCGAAAAAATCATGAAGTATGGAATTTTAATGTTACACATGTGTTAACAACACATGTTATTTTACAAAGTACTAAGTTTTTTAAAGTCATTTAGTTTGAAGTTTTTCAGACATATGCTTCTAAACTGAAATTTTTGTGAATGAAAAATTTTTTACACAAAGTATTTTAGAAAAAATATCATCTCAGAAATTAACTTACTTATTTTTAGAATAAAAACATAAGAAACTTATTTTTACTAATGATAAGAATGAAAATGTAAGGTAAAATCTCATTCATATAAATTTAAGAGACTACAAGTATTTGAAAAATCATGAAGTATGGAATTTTAATGTTTCACACGTGTTAATAACGCGTCTTATTTTACAAAGTACTAAGTTTTTTAAAGTCATTTAGTTTGAAGTTTTTCACACATATGCTTATAAACGAAATTTTTTGTAAATGAAAAATTTTTACACAAATTATTTTAATACAAATACTATCTCAGAAAAATTAACTTTTTGTTCTTAAATTGAAAATGTAAGCTAAAAATCGAACACGTATCAAATTTAGAAGCCGCAGATGTATGAAGAAATCATGAACTTGAAACTATTAACAACCTTCCTTCTTTGAAAATACTAAACCACGAGTTTCGACAAATCTGTAATCAACCGTTAAAAAAACATAGATCTTAGAATATTTTTCACCCTAAAAAGTTTAACGTAGATGCTACATCCATAAAAATACAGAGTGAAAGTGTACAAATTATAGGCTTAGACATGTTGATAAACTAGAATTTTCCACAAGATTCGAGTATTATAGTAAGGTATGAGATAATATTTGGGTAAATTTCCACTAATATTGGCGATAGTTATAAAAATTTGGCATGAAGTAAGAAAATTTGGCGTTAATTCTTAAGTAAAACTGATGAACGAAGAAAAAATTTGAATTAGTTACAATCTTTTCTCGCTGTAGAGTTGTCTATACTTAGTAGTTTTTAAACATTTTTAAAGTTTTCCTTTTAGAGTGATTTTTTTATACTTTGCTAAACTGAAGTACAAAATGGATAATACTTTACAGTCTGAGGAGACTCACGTTTCTGTTCAACACCCCCCTTCATCATGTTTTGAGGATGAGAAGTTATCGAAACTTTTTATTTGTCCAACTTGCAATAAGTCATTTTTAAAAAAATCCTATCTTACTAGACATGGGAAGGTTCACAATGATATTAAACCTAATATTTGTTACGTGTGTGAGAAAGGATTTGTTACTTTACATCGTTTAAAAAGACATATGGAAACCCATAGAAAAATTTCCATAAGATACAAATGTGAATATTGTATTGAAAATTTCAACCGCAAGTGTGATTTATTTAAACATAAGAGATTATTTCATCAAAAAGTCTTACCTAAACATCTATTTATTATTTGTAAAGATGCTTTTGAACACAAGTATGAATTAGAAAAACACAAGAGGGTGCATTATCGTAAACCTGAGTATATATGTGAGGAATGTTCTGTAACCTTTCCAACTAAACATGCTTTTTCAAACCATAAGCGAAAAAGTCATAAAAAGACTTTACATGCATACTGTTGCGACGAATGTACTGATACTTTTTCAAACAAACGGCATTTTTTAAAACATAAAAGAAATATGCATAAAAAATCTTCAATGCAAACTAGATGTGATGAATGCAGTGAAACTTTTCAGTGTAAGTATGAATTATTGCAACATAAGAGAAAGAATCATCTTAAAGACTTTAACATACGTAGAAATTGCAATGAACGAAGTACTAACAATGAATTACCAACAGTTAATAATGACTGTGAGAATCTGGACTTGTTAAATTTTTTGGATAATTTTCACACTGAATGTATGAATGGTGTTTTTGACTTACCTTCCAACAACTTTCAGAATGAAAATATAGACTTAAAATTTTTTTTGAACAATTCGAATATGGAACATGCAAGTGAAAATGATGTTGATGGTTTATCTACCAAAGTTGAAAATAAAGACTTAAATAATTTTAACCTGATACAAACTGATTTACCTCTAGTAAACTATGACAATGAAAGTCTGAACTTGTTAACTTTTTTGTATAACTTTAATCCCAAATGCTTGAATGATCTTTCAGCTAACAACGAAAATATGAATTCGAATAATTTTAGTGCGAAGGAAAATGAGTTAGTGACAGATAACTTTAACAATGAAAATCTAGAGTTGCTAAATTTTTTGAATAACTTTAATGTCGAATGTATGAACGATATCCCAACAATATAGATTTGCTGTCTTGTATTATTGTGAATGAATTTCAAATAAAAAGATTTCAATGAAAATGGTTTGTTTTAATTTTTATTACAAAATCACCTTTTATATAATATTTTCTATTAGAATACACTAAGTAAAAATTATACACGATAGTAGTTTTATAAACTATCAAACTTACATCCAAGAAGAAAAAACTTGTAAAATTGTTTTACCACTCAACTGTAAAGCACTTGTGAAAATCTTAAATGAATTTATCATATTAACAATTTTCCGGAAAAACTAACTTATAAAAATTTTAGATATAATTATGAAGTTAGTATTTTCCTAAGTCTCACGTTTGAATCTTACTTTGACTATACATATTCAAAGTGATTTGTACTTTAACTAAAATTGCAATCTATAATCTGAAGAGTGTAAAAGTAATTTTAGAGTAAAAACTTAAACTTTTGTATATAGATACATTCACGATTCTATTTTAACTTTTTATATTTTTAGAATAAGGAAAATATTTTGTAAGAATTGTGAAAGCTTAATTTTAGAAGTTTGTGAAATTTTACAAAATTTTTTTAAATATTTTTGTCAAATGTTTTTCTTTATGTCACATCACTTAGAAAAAAATTAATTGTTTTTAGTAGAATTGCTAACACAAAGCATTAAGTTAAAAAATTTGTAGATAAAACTTAAAAGGTATGAAAAACCATATGTGAAGTAATAACAAAAAATATATACTTTCAAGTTTAGACATGGTTGAACAAGCTTGAGGAGACACTAAAACCTGTTGCTGACGTCATAACGCGTGTGACGGAAGATTATAATCATTGGATATAAGTTCCCCCTAATACACTACGTCACGAACCCATGATGTGACAAAAACAACCATTTTGCTCACACTTCTCACCTTTGTTGGACTTATATTATTTTACTCTGCATATTAACAATAATCTGTAAAAAAAACTTTGTCGTTTTTACACTTTGTTGTAAAAGTTTTCGTCTAAACATCAAATGATATATTTTAGACATCTTTTCAGTATAAGGAAAGTTGATACTTTTCTCATGTATAATAAAATTATGATTAATCGAAATCCCGATATGACTTAAACCACTGTCCTATAGAAATATTTCAAACATATGTGTTTAATACAGCGCTTTTTTATCCAAACGAAAGCAGTGAATGTGATTTAGAAATATTTCAGTCATATATACAGCCTCAAGTTTGTGAAAAACTCAAGTCTGAATTTAAAAAAAAAAGCATGCTTTGAAATGGTATATGGTCACGAAAGTATCCTTGGAACGTAAAAAACCCGATGAAGACATGGAAGAGACACATACATATTTTAGAAGTTCCTGTATTATCGAACTTATTGAAGATACTATTGAGCAGCATATTAGCGAAGGATATGCAAAAATTAATATGTCCTTAGAAGAATTCATCCAAAAATTCACTATTTGGAACTAAAAATGGTTAAATACCATCCTCTAGCTGCTAGTAGCTATATTAAGCTACCTTCAAAACTTGCTTAAAAAGATTTGGGGCGTCACATATTTCTACAAATGTGACGGATGGAGGTGGGACCCCAAATAAATAAATTTAAAAAATTTCTATATATCATTCAAAAATAAAACTTAATCTTGAAAAATAGTAGTGTGAATTCGTTTAAGCTCATACGTAAACACTTGTACACATATATGTACCTTCGTGAATTAATATGCACTAGTTTTATATATCACTGAGTTATGTTTTACTAATTTCAAATTTATCCTTATCTGTCACGTCACAAATACATAAATTAACAAAAAGTACTTATGTTTACCCACAATTCTTGACTTATATTATTTTACTTTGTGTATTAAACTGACGACCTGTAAAAAACTTTGTCGTTTTTATACACTTTGAAGTAAACATTTTCGCTCTAAACATCGAATTATCTTTTGCAAACATGAATTGATATGTATTTGTTTTAAATATTACTAAGTTACATTATACCAAAGTATATTTTCTAATATTTAAACAATTTTCATTTTACAAAAATTAACTTGTATGCATTTCTAGGTCTTTAATAAAAATCTTTTAATTTTTTTCTCCCAAAGACTTTAAACTATTGGAGATGTTTGTACTTTAAGTACAATCCAATACTATTTGCATAACAATGTGGAACATCATATGTTAAGAAAATCTTAAATGTTGACTAAGTTGCAAATCTCAGTGAAAGTATTTTAAGATTACTTTGCTAAAATTTACTAAGTATTATAATATTTTTCAGTTATTAAACGAAAAATTGTGTAAAATTTACTAAGTGTTTCACTAAAGAAGAGAATTCCACAAAAAAGTTATATACTCAGGCTCACACATATACACTAAGCGACAAAATAAAAGCCGCACTGCAGAAAAAATGACTTATACCTTTTTTATTTGTAATAACTTTAAAATTAATGTTTGAAACAAATAAAACTGTCTTGTTTGCATAATATCAAAGGTATGAAATGATACCTATGTATATTTTCGATTTAATAATTCGCTTTATTGCACTTTACGAAGTACTTTTTTAAAAATCTGCATAAAACTTTCTTTTTGAACGTAATGCAATAACTATATACTTTGCATTCTATTACGATTTATTATATGAAATAAACAAGTTATATTTTAATATATGAAAAAAAACTATTTATTTGTTAGATCTAAGCAATTTTTTGTTAAAAATATGTATTCTGCTTTGGGTTAATTCCACCTTTATATGGAATTATTGCATTAATGCGCAATGGCATAGTTTTATACAGTGTTTTAATATAAATCTCAGAAATTTCAATGTGCCAAATATCACAAATAAATTTTTCTAGTTCTGGCAGAGGTATAAGCTGCAAATTTCGAATCCTCTCCCCTCTCCTCCGCCATTTTATAGAAGAAACATTTTCGAGCGGATCGCGATTTTGACCATTTCCATGTCTAGTAAAGAAGTAATTCTACTATATCCTTTGTTGTATTTAACTTAAAGTGAAAAAAAGTATGATTACTTACAGAATTATAGGTTCTCAAAAGAATGTATAAGAAAGTTTGACAATTTGAAGTAAATAAACTTACCACAGACGCCGTGTAGTAAGGTGCCTCATTATCTTCAAATGCTGTTTACGGAAATGTCTAAGATACCTCCAAAATAGTCGGTCAGGCATCACTTTTATGCAGATTGTGTTTTATTTCAAGTTAATTGATCCCTTGAGCATAAAAATTTCCCCGAGTGTTTGAAAAGTTATGCACCTCCGTATCATAATGTACGGAGAATGTGTCACTGTTTTAAAAGTGCGATTTTCAGTAAGTCGGTCACATTTTCGTCTTCATTCTAGCTTTTTTCAACTGCACGAAATAAAGAAAACTTGATTCATCAAAGAAAACCAGTTCAGCCTAATAATTAACCGATAATGTTTTTAAATTTTGGTCAACTAAAGTATTGTTTTTTCTAATTCTTTTCCTTAATAATGGCTTTTTTCGCAGATCTTCCGTTCTTTAACCCGCTTTGTTTAATTGTTCCCGCATTGTTTTTGGAGAAAGTAATTTACTATACACTTTTTTAAAATCTTTTTTAAGTTCTGAACATGATACAAATCGATTTTTTAAACATTCGCATTTTAACTTGCGGTTATCTTGCTTGGATGATCTTGCTTTGGTTATCTTACTTGCAACATGACCGCCTAAAGCCAAATTCCCAGTTTAAACGGCCAAAAAAATTTATATTTTGCTAAAATTTTACCAATATTTCGTTAGCATTTAATTATTTTGCCATCTCACGTATTAAAATATTTTTTGATTTTCATTTAAAAATTAATACTTTTTGTGGCATCGTTAACTGCCTTATTCTTACCATTTTTGAAATAAATTCTAAAATTACAATTTTCCTGACAATTGCATTTTGTTTTTAACACTAGACTCAAAGCTAAAGTGTATGTGGAGGACAACATAGTAAAATCTGTTCGAAAATTTGCTTTTTAAACGATAAAATTGGCGGTTGTAGAAGGCGAAAAGGAAAACATCCAAGTGCGGCTTTTTTTTTTTGTCGCTTAGTGTATACTCAGGTTTACGATAATGCACCCTCTTGTGTTTCTCTAATTCATACTTGTGTTCAAAAGCATCTTTACAAATAATACATAGATGTTTAGGTAAGACTTTTTGATGAAATAATCTCTTATGTTTAAATAAATCACACTTGCGGTTGAAATTTTCAATAAAATATTCACATTTGTATCTTATGGAAATTTTTCTATGGGTTTCCATGTCTTTTTAAACGATGTAAAGTAACAAATCCTTTCTCACACACGTAACAAATATTAGGTTTAATATCATTGTGAACCTTCCCATGTCTAGTAAGACAGGATTTTTTAAAAAATGACTTATTGCAAGTTGGACAAATAAAAAGTTTCGATAACTTCTCATCCTCAAAACTTGATGAAGGGGGGTGTTGAACAGAAACGTGAGTCTCCTCAGACTGTAAAGTATTATCCATTTTGTACTTCAGTTTAGCAAAGTATAAAAAAATCACTCTAAAAGGAAAACTTTAAAAATGTTTAAAAACTACTAAGTATAGACAACTCTACAGCGAGAAAAGATTGTAACTAATTCAAATTTTTTCTTCGTTCATCAGTTTTACTTAAGAATTAACGCCAAATTTTCTTATTTCATGCCAAATTTTTATAACTATCGCCAATATTAGTGGAAATTTAGCCAAATATTATCTCATACCTTACTATAATACTCGAATCTTGTTAAAAATTCTAGTTTATCAACATGTCTAAGCCTATAATTTGTACACTTTCACTCTGTATTTTTATGGATGTAGCATCTACGTTAAACTTTTTAGGGTGAAAAATATTCTAAGATCTATGTTTTTTTAACAGTTGATTACAGATTTGTCGAAACTCGTGGTTTAGTATTTTCAAAGAAGGAAGGTTCTTAATAGTTTCAAGTTCATGATTTCTTCATACATCTGCGGCTTCTAAATTTGATACGTGTTCGATTTTTAGCTTACATTTTCAATTTAAGAACAAAAAGTTAATTTTTCTGAGATAGTATTTGTATTAAAATAATTTGTGTAAAAATTTTTCATTTACAAAAAATTTCGTTTATAAGCATATGTGTGAAAAACTTCAAACTAAATGACTTTAAAAAACTTAGTACTTTGTAAAATAAGACGCGTTATTAACACGTGTGAAACATTAAAATTCCATACTTCATGATTTTTCAAATACTTGTAGTCTCTTAAATTTATATGAATGAGATTTTACCTTACATTTTCATTCTTATCATTAGTAAAAATAAGTTTCTTATGTTTTTATTCTAAAAATAAGTAAGTTAATTTCAAAGATGATATTTTTTCTAAAATACTTTGTGTAAAAAATTTTTCATTCACAAAAATTTCAGTTTAGAAGCATATGTCTGAAAAACTTCAAACTAAATGACTTTAAAAAACTTAGTACTTTGTAAAATAAGATGTGTTGTTAACACATGTGTAACATTAAAATTCCATACTTCATGATTTTTTCGAATACCTACAGCCTCTTATGCTGATAACTTTGTAATTTTATCATACATTTTCAATCTTATTATTGTAAAAATAAGTTTCTTATATTTTTATTCACGAATAAGTTATCTAAATTTCTAAAATACTTTGTACAAAAACATTTTCAGTTTATATACATATGTTTGTAATCTACAATACTTGGTTAAAATATTTTTTTAGTATGTTTAAATACACTTTAGAAAACTTAAGTATGCATCTGTGAACATGAATGTATTTATAAAACATATATATTAATATTTTTTCAGCTCTGAATTTTTTCAAAGTTAGCGTTCATCATTTACAAACTTGCTATCTGTAAAGAAAAATTGGATGAAAGGTAGCATATGACGTGGGGCATTTCACTTTGTTAAAGTAGTTAAAACTCTTTATTTGACATAGATTATTGAATAATTCTTAGCAAATATAGCTTGAAATAACTAATGTTGGGAATGAATTACAAAAAAAATCTAACGTTGTTATTAGGGAAGCGTCAGGTTCGATTCCAGATCGCGTTAAAAACTAAAAAAATGGTAATTTCTAATTATCACTATGTTCAGAAACTTATATTATTTTAAGAATGTTGGAAGATTTCTAGTACTATAATACAAAACTTGAAATAAAAATACTTACAATATTTTAACGAGTATATGGAAATTTATAGCAAACTTAAGAAAATTTATAATTAAATACCACTTTGTAAAAATTTTTAAGTATACACATATGTTCGATGACAGTGATAAGAAGATTCCAAAAAGTTATATGTAAAGTATAACTGTTTAAGGTAGAGAAATTTTCGACATCAGTTATTATTTTGCACTAAAGTAACTTCTGAAAAATGATATAGGTAAAATATAATACAATATGTTACGATATTTTCTTAAACTTGTTAAGACTTTTTTCAAACAGTGAATATTTCGAGAATGATAAACTTTTAATTTTACATTCTATGAAGTTTTTTACATTGTTCAACTTATTTTTGTTTTTTTAAAAGATGAATTTTACTTCAAATATTTTTTTCTTAAACAAAATTTCCATTTAAAGTTTTTTTTTTTTAACTTTTAATTTCATATTACATACATTTTTCTCGAGTATTGTTCTTATAAAGTAATGGACTGAACATAATTAAAAATAGCAGATAATTTTTAGTACATCCAACAGTAAACATATTTAAACGTGTGAAAAGTTGTGGCAAAATCTGGAATTTTCTTTCCCTCTCTTTTGACAATACCGTACCCAACCGAATTCTCAGAAATGGCCGAATACCTTCTTTTCCGCAAACATTGTGACGTCACCGTTGGTCAATGAAGTCGATCTTTTTGTGTTAAGATATCATATTTATAATGGAAAAAATATATACAGTTTAAAATGGATACTAGTTATTCATAATTAAAAAATCATTGTGGTAAAAAGTATTTTTTATTTTTTTTATTATTTTTTTTTTAACAAACTTTCTTCAATTAAGTAATTAATAAGAAATTTTAATCACTCTTTTTTAGTTATGTTTCAAAAAACAATTCTCGTCTTTATCCTAATCTAATTTCACTTATACATTTGAGATTTTAAACATCTTTTAACTTAATTTTCACGTACATTATCATTTTTCATAAAATATTTAGTGAATTTTACAAGATCTTAAATTATTATTTTAATTATTATTCTGTAATTAATATCATTTTTATGGTTGATTAATTTTCAGACAATAGCATTCTTAGGTTAAAAAAGATCTGCATAGGCATATTTCTAAAGAACACTCACACATATGCGAAAACTACTGAAATATTCTTTTTACTGCAAGGTAGCAGGTTCGAATCTCAGTCAGAATCTATGTTTCTAAACTTTCTTTCATTCTTTATACTTAATTTTTACTATCATTGTCTTTTTTCGGAAAATATTTGATGATTTTTTACAAGAAGATCCTTAATAAATATTTTTCTTAATTATTATTCTATAATTAATATCATTTAAACGATTGAATTATTCTCAAACTATTGTATTCTTATGTTGAAAAAGATCTGTACAGGTATATAATAGAAAAATCAGTCACACATACGCGAAAACTACTGAAATATTTTTACTGCAAGGTGTCGGGTTCGAACCCCAGTCAGATCTCTCTATTTCTTTCATAGTATATTCACATCCACATCCTTAAATTCAATCGATTCCTTATTTTTTAATTTTTTAATTCATTTCTTAATTAATTTCTTAATTAACTCCCTAATTAATTTCCTAATGACTCACAAACAATAGCATGCTTTTTTCATTCTACCGTAAACATCTCTTTAAAACCTTCGTCACCTTTTACAAAAAATCACTAATTAATTTTTTTAATTAAATTTCCTCATTAATACCCTCGTCATCTTTTACGATTAAGTTAGAGAATGTCTCAAGGTCAATACCAAGTCATCCGCACCCCTCAGGGGGTGGTGCGGCACCCGCACGACTTTCCGGTGCACCAGTGCACCCCCCGCCTGACTCTCAACTTTCCTTTCTTACCTACTGACTGTAACTGGACAGTGGTGGTCCGACCATAGAATAATAATAAAGGAAGAAGGAGCATAAGTGTTTCTCACGGATTAAAAGAGAAGGATGTATTACTAATGTTACGGAAAGGTAGTAATTTTCATCTTACAGATAGAGGGCGACCAAATCTCGAAAATACACCAATCAGCGCGTTTTTACATTTCTGGTTGTTCCTTCGTTGGATGACTGAAACCGAAGGGGCGGGCTTTCCCTTTCTTCCGATGAGTTTCAAAGATATTACACCAGGCGGCGATCGGATCGCTTACTCTGTTCGGCTGAATTAATGCGGAAAATAAAGCTCCGTTCCCCACGCTGACCGCCCTATCTAGTTTGTCATCCTGTATCCTAATCCGTGGTGTTTCTACATAAGCTGTTGTGTTGCCACAACAAACAGCGATAATAGCGCTGAGGATGGGTGCCCTACT
This sequence comes from Salticus scenicus, assembly GCA_963930645.1. Lineage (NCBI taxonomy): Eukaryota > Metazoa > Arthropoda > Arachnida > Araneae > Salticidae > Salticus > Salticus scenicus. The sequence continues at coordinate 1,059,295 of CAWVNO010000709.1, read as the reverse complement.
TCAAGGTTGAGAGGAGCAAAAGTAGCTTTCGCTGGCATTTCACTAGAAGGGGTTTGTAAGCATTAAGAGTATTGGCGTGCTCCTTCTTCCTTTATTATTATTCTATGGGTCCGACGGCCAGGTGTATTATTATTAAAGTTTATCCAAACTGGACAGTTAGTTTGGGATTGAATCGCCAGCGAGGCCAGCGCGCGTAACTTGTAGATAACATGTTAACCTAAGTATTATTCTTATTTGTGTAATTAAGTGTAGTGTATCGTGATGTTGATTAAAGTAATTGTCAAGCGTCTTGAGTGATGATAAGTATGAACTCACGCACGCAAACAAATTTTACAGTGACGACGTATGATGGTTTTGATTTACAACTTTTTGTTTCGGTTTCATCGATAAGAAGAATGCCAATTTTTTAATGGAAATCTAAATTCTTGGATAAGGCTTTACCTAAAGACGGCTCAAGGTAAAAAGTTTTATTTATTTTGAAATCAGAAGGAATCATTATGGAACAGCAAATAGCTGAGTTACTGAAATAAAATCAAGAATTACTAAAAGTGTTGTAAAATAAAGATAATTCATCTAAAATTAAAGTAACTGTTCATTTCGGAAAATTTGATGAAGAAAATGAAAATTTTGATAGTTTTATTGAAAGATTTGAAACGTGCTTGGATGTACAGAATGTTCCTGTCGCGAACAAGGCTAAAGTTTTTGTTTCAGCGCTCAGCGCTAAATTATTCCAGCTTTTAAAGAATTTGCTGGCACCTGACATTCCTTCTGACCAATCTCTTGATCGATTAAAAGATGTACTTAAAAAACATTTGACCCCTAAACCCTTAATTATACCCTCTAGGCATAAGTTCTTAAATCGAAAGCAAAACGAAGGGGAAAGCATTAATGTATGTATTGCTAAGCTCCGAGCATTATCTATACATTGTGATTACGATAATAATATGTTAAATATTATGTTAAGGGACGTATTTGTAAGTGGGTTACGCGATAAAATGATTTTAGATCGATTGTTTGAAGAAGATAACATTGATCTTGAAAAAACTTTACAGATAGCTTTGGCCGTGGAAAAAGCTTTTAAAGGGGCAAGTGATATTATGGGCCATGGAATTAATTCAGTGCAAGCATTTAAGAAACAAACAGATAAAAAATCTAATTTTGTTAGAAACCAAAATAAATCCTTATATTGCTCACGATGCACAAGTACAGACCATGTAAAAGAAAAATGCAAGTTCATTTTTAGTAAATGCAAATTTTGTAATAAGGTGGGGCATATCCAAAAGACGAATTTTTCTGCTAAAGCAGCTAATTCAAGTCCTGTTAAGCAAAAACAGGTCACCCTACAAAATAGAGTTAAGAACAAGAATGAAGTTCCATTATATGAGTTAATTACTAATGTTAGTGCATTACACGAGGAGAAACCGAAACGACCTTCAATAATGATTAATTTAAAACTAGAAAACAAAAATTGTTCTATGGAGTTAGATACGGGAGGGGCAGTCAGTGTAATGAGCGTAAGGACTTTCAGGAAAATTTCAGATAAACCGATTAAATCTACTAATGTAATTTTTAAGACCTATAAGGGATATTCATTGGTACTCTTGGGATATGTTACTGTAAAAATTCAATGTAAAAATCAAAACTTGAATTTGAACTTAAGAGATCTTAGATACAATCTTAGGTCGTGAATGGCTGTATAAAATCCATTTGGATTGGCCAGCTTTTAAAGCAGTAAGAACAAAATCTGTAAAAAAAATTAAATGACCTTTTAGAGGAATATAAAGATATTTTTGATGATAAATTGGGAGAAATTAAAAACTACGAAGTTAAACTCAAACTTAAACCAGAAGTAAAACCGGTGTTTTGTAGGGTTAGTACCCTTTGCGTTATAAAGTAGAGTTGAAAATGATATTGACAGACTAGAAAAAGAAGGTATTATAGAAAAGGTTGAAAGCTCAGAATGGGCAACACCGGTACTTCCAGTTGTAGAAACTGATGGTAGTATAAGGCTCTGTACCGATTATTCAGTAACCCTAAATCCTAACTTAATTGTACCGCAGCATCCTTTACCACGATTGGAAGAGATTTTTGGTAGTTTAAATGGGGGGAAACAATTTACTAAGTTAGATTTTGAACACGCATATTTATTTACAAATGGAAGTCCACCCAGAAAGTCAAAAATTAATGACAATAAACACACATAAGGGATTATATATTTGTAAAAGGCTTATGTATGATTTGAATGGGGCGCCTGCTATTTGTCAGCGCTACGTTGATTATTCCAGGGTATGGACGGAGTTAAAGTTATTATGGATGATGCTAGAATAACTGGGAGCAATAAAATCTCACACCTCAAAGTATTAAAGGAATTTTTTAAGAAATGTAGAGAACGTAGGCTTAAACTTAATTTTAAAAAAAAAAGTATTTTTTTTCAAAACGGAATAAATTTTTTGAGATGCAAAATTGATGCAAATGGGTTACATAAAAATAAAACAAATGATAAGGTCGCTGCTATCTTAACCCTACAAGGCTCAATTTTTTTTAGTGCGCGACAAAAATATATAGGTTGTAATTAGTGATCAGAAGATAAGGAAAACTTATAAAAATAAAACCATATTACGAAAAAATCAACTTTTTAGCTCAACGTACCGTATGTGGAACATACATAAAAATATAATTTACTAATACGTTTACTATTGTAATATAAAAAAAAAAAACCTTACCTCTACAAAATATACACTTCGTTATAACACACAGTATTTTTTTTTTCGAGTCAAAACTGTTCAATAACTATTTTTTTATTTTTGAATTCAGACAAACGACTAACGTATCACTTTCATTCAAATTTCACACTGAGTGCACTATAACAAAAACACGAACGACATCTTTAGGTAAAGATTCGTATTACTACATAGCTAAATGTCAGTAGCTTCTATCAAGATGTCAAGAGATGTCGCTACTAATCGTTTTATAGCTATAGGAACGATTAAAGTCGGTGTTCCACATATGGAACTGGGTGCCTTGTAGGGTTAAATGCACCAGTTCCCAAAAGTTTTCAGGAGGTAAAGAGTTTTTGGATTTAGTAAATTTTTATGGTAAATTCTGCGAAAATGTAGCCATTATGGCAAATCCACTTAAAAATTTTACAAAAAAGGATACAAAATTTGAGTGGTCGAGGGACTGTCAGGAAGCTTTTGAAAAAATCAAAAAAGAGATCTGTTCTCCTAAAGTTTTGGTACATTATGATCCAAACCTACATCTGACTTTAGTTACTAGATGCTTCACCAGTTGGAATAGGCTGTGTATTATCTCATGTATTTCCAGATGGTACTGAACGACCCATTGCATTCGCTTCCAGAACACTGACAAGTACAAAAAAATATGCACAAATTGATAAAGAGGCCCTAGCAATAGTCTGGGTTGTACATAAATTTTATTTGTATTTAAAGGGTCCAAGATTCACCTTAATAACAGATCACAAACCCCTGATGGCTATCTTTGGTTCAAAACGTGACTTAACAGTACTAACAGCGACAAGACTTTTGCACTATGCTCTTATTTTACAACCATTTGAATTTAACATCAAATATAGAGATACAAAAGTCATGGTGACGCAGACTGTCTTTCTCGTTTGCCTACATCATCAGAAGAGTTGGAAATAAGAGATGCTATTTCCATGCATCAAATGGAACAAATAGAAACCTTACCTGTCATATCTAGAGATCTAAGGCAAGCTACCCTAAAAGATCAAGAGCTAGGTCCACTTTTAAATGCTCTTAGAGAGGGCCAAAATTTGCAGGGGATGGAAGCCCAATATACAATACAAGATGGTTGTATAATGTATGGCTAAAGGGTTTGTGTTCCAAAGGTCTACCAAAAAAAGGGTTCTTGAAGAATTGCACCAAGGACACTTGGGTATGGTCAAAATGAATGCGAATGCCAGATCTTTTGTATTTTGGTAGAATATCGACAAAGATATTGAAGAGGCAGCCCATAACTGTACTGAGTGTGCTAAGAATAAAGCTGATCCAGCAAAAGTAAAGGTTCATCACTGGGAATATCCTAGTAAACATTGGGAGAGAATGCATATTGATTTTTCCGGCCCCATATTTGAGCATATGTTTCTATTAATCGTTGATGCACATTCAAAGTGGTTGGAGGTCTATCCCATGAAATCAACTACTACGCACAAAACCATAGAGTGTCTCAGAGACTGTTTTAGTCGATTTGGATTACCAGTTGTGCTCGTTAGTGAGAATGGTTCCCAGTTCACTTCACATGAATTTCAGAGGTTCATGTTAAGTAATGGTATAAAAGCAATCTAAGCACCCAGCAGAAACAGCAGGCAATTCTTCTTCCGAAGTGCTGCATGAAGAATCAAGGTCTCCTCCAACACCAGCAGAACCACCAACTGATGTCTGAGTCCGCAAGTGACACCGTCACCAGCTAAGCCAAATATCCCTCCACCCAAGAGTCCGTTCCAGAGAAAGAGGAACCACCACTTAGACGTTCCGAAAGAATTAGGCGACCACTCAAAAGGCTTGACCTTTAAGGGGGAAGGAGATGTGGTGTATTTAACTGCCACCGCATAATATGACTTTGAACTGCAACTGTCACTACAAAAGAAACTGTAACTGTAACTGGACAGTTAGTTTGGGATTGAATCGGCAGCAAGGCTGGCGCGCGTAACTTGTAGATAACATGTTCGCCTAAGTATTATTCTTAATTGTGTAATTAAGTGTAGTGCATCGTGATGTTAATTAAAGTAATTGTCAAGCATCTTGAGTAATGATAAGTATGAACTCACGCACGCAAACAAATTCTACAGATTCTACAAAAATATTGTCAGACATTATTTAATAAAAACTAATGATTTAAAGAACAAAAAGAATGCACATAAGTGATACTTTTTTAAAAAGAACTTTCGAAATTATTATTTTTTTGTGTGAACACCATAGACATTTAACCATTTGTTTTAAAGATATTTGATTAGGAAGTTTACGAGTGATGACAGGTCTGTTACTTTTACCTTAAAACGATAAAACAAAAATAACCCTAAAATTAAAGACTAAAGAATAACTTTTTGAAAATAATAAATTTTGACATCTTCAGAGCTATAAATTCTAAATTAAATCATGTGAATTCATCTTTCATAATAAAATAATAGTAAAAATGCTAATTTAAGGACTGTGTAATAAATAACTTAAGAAGAATTTCGTACGCCAAGCTGTGGCTTGGCGTACGAAATCACTTGACATTAATAACATGTTGCTTAATGAAATGACAACATTTCGTGAAGGTGGCGGTCAGTACTCACTGACAGACAGCATCTTTAGAGCAAGGCCATCCGTCCAGGCAGAGCCGTTGGCCGAAACAATGTCTACCGAAGCTAGGACGCTAGATCAATTCTGCCGTCGAGCAAACGTAAGATTTGTGCAAATGTTATTAGAGTAAGCACACAATCTCTAAAGGGAATAAATCCGTAATGATTCACGTGGAAGATATTATTCTGCAGAACCCAGGGGACATCCGACGAAGAACCATTCACTTAAGAACCTTCGGGAGAATAGGGGGGGAGGGGAGAGAAATTGGGTAATAGAAAGAAGCGAGGCAGGAATTTTTTTCTGACTTTAAAATGGGTACAGTAATGATTTCATTCCTAGACCTAGGAACAAGACCAGCAGACTAGAGGTTGTTATAACAACCTAGTACTTTTGTGATACTGTCATTGTCAAGGCACTTGAAAAAAGCATAGGAAAATTACATCTTTTCTAGGGTTCGGCGGGAAGATTTGCGCAAAGAATGCTAAAGTTCTAAAAGCGTAAATGTTTTCCAAATATTGCGGTCCTCATTGGTGCTAAAGTACAGAGGGGTGCAACAGTCATTTGGGGGGGGGGGGGGGTAAAAGTGTAACCAAAGACGTTATAAACAGCTAATCCCCTGTCCGAAAATGAACTTGTTACTGATACGATTATAAGATTCCTGGGTTATTCTTCCGGTTCTGAAGAACTTTGAGGATTTTGAAAGTATCGCCAGATTGTCCGCTCATTTTACAGACCTCGAACTAATAATTACGCTTAACATCATTAATTTCTTTATTTAGACAGGCAGCAAAATGTTTATAATCACTCAATAGCCCGGACTATGGTATTTTGTCGCAAACGGAGGAAATCGTGTTTCAGACCAAGGAAATTACAGTCGGCAGCAAAATTATTGAAGCTCACATTCACATTTTTCATATCCACTCCTCAAAACTGAAATTGCAACACCATGAAGTAATGATGTGATTAAGTTGAAATTTTCAGCAAATGCAAATTATACTGTGTAAAGCAAATGATTAAAATTTGAAAGCCACCACACGTGCGAGCCTCTGGACTGCTGCTGAAACCGTATAAATAAAGGGCTGTAGCGGCATGTTTAAAATAGTCTATGTTTATCTCTTTGTGGTAAACGTGAGATGTGATGTAATTACGCCTCGTAGACGACAAAGGACGAAGTTTGAACAACTTATGAAGTTTGAACGAGGGAGAATCATCGGTCTTCGTGAAGGAGGATTTTACTATCACGTAAAAGCCGCTCGTGTGCAGCGTAACAGCAGCACAGTGATGCGAGTTTGTAAGTAGTGAACATAACACCGCTACTAGAGGTCGCCCACCTTTCGGTTTAGAGCGTGACCCGCTGGAATCCCCAGGCAAGCCCGGGCAGCGGGGCTCCCACAGCAAAAAAACCATAGAACCGGACAACTCGAAAATCCGGGAGTGGACGCCGAAAAATGACGTCAATGCGCGATGATAGACACTTGGTCCGCATGGCGCTGATGGAGCGTACAGCTTCATCTAGACAGTTGGCAGCGCATTGATCCACTGCTACAGGTGTATCACTGTCTGCTTCGTGAGTTCGTCGACGTCTGCTGTGCCGTGGACTGCGTGCACGAACTCCTTTATACAGGATCCCCCCTCACGCGAAACCATCGACGCTTGCGGCTGCAATGGGCTCATGCACATAGAGACTGGCGTGCAGATAGGCAGCAAGTAGTGTTTTCTGGCAAATCCCACTTCAGTTTAAGGCATCATGATTGCCGCATTCATGCTAGACGCTATTCCGGTGAACGCTATCTTCTGGAGTACATTATCGAGCGTCATAGTGGACGAACACTCAGAGTCATGGTCTGGGGTGCGATTGCGTATCATAAACGATCTCATGTGCAACAAGTTCTGGGTAATCTTAACATCAACGAGTACATCAGTGAAGTGTTGGAAGCCAAAGTCGTACCTTTTCTCAAGGCATTTCTAGAGCTATATCCCATAATACCCACCCACACGTTGCAAGGAAAGTTTAAGGCTTCTTCCAGCAGAAAACGTTTCTTCCATGAGCTGCTTATTCGCCGAATATGCCGCCTATTGAACATGTGTAGGATTTCGTTGGTTGACGTCTCGTTTGTGATCCTCGTCCTACAGCTTCTACAGATGAACTTTGAGTATGCATACAAACAATATGTAATGCTCTTCCCTAGGCAGAAACTCAAAATCTGTTTGACTGTATTCCACGTCGTGTAGCAGCATTTACTTCAGTACGTGGTATATACAATATATACTGATTTCGGACACTTAACATTGTTTTTTTACTTTGAAAATTTAATCATTTATTTGCACCAATACCAGTCATTTGTGTATAAAATTTCATTAATTTCTGACAATTCTTTCATGGTGTTGCAATTTCACTTTTGACGAGTTTATTTCTTTTTAGTATGGTCCCTGATTTTTATCACCAACTTACTTTTTTATAAACAGTATAAGACTAAGATCATGACTCACATGTATTTACTTAACAAAACAGTATAAGGTACCCATCTTTTAAGTAGGAATTATTGCTAATGCTTTAATAATTTTGCTGCCGACTGTACTGCAGCGTTATCCCACCAGGGAGCCTTTTCTCGATCAAGTATCCGGATATTCCGACTGCTCCCAGCGATGACACTTTCAAATATGTAAAAACTTTCTCATTGGATGAGGAATTACAATTCTGAAAATACTTATTTAGCCTAACAGTAACGGCAGTGGCGGATCCAAGGAAAAGGCTAGGGGGCTTACAAAAAAAAAAAAAAAAAAAAAAAAACTTTGACATTCACAAAACTTAAAATTACGGGAAAACAAGCCATATTTGAAAGTTTTTCTAAGATCATCATTTTCACAAATACAAAGTCGCCCTTAACCGATGAGAGTTCCTTCTTCACTTCATCTTGATTTAATTAATTCAACTTTTTCTTGAATGAACTTGATTTCTTCATCCAAACTGTTCTTCATCTCTTTCATTTCTACAGTCAAACTTTCTTTCATCTCTTTTTGGCCTTCTTTCATTCTTTCAGTCAATCCGGTTTCCATCTTTGCCTGTCCTGTTTTCATTTTACTTATCTGGGCAGCTAAGCCTTCCAGAAGTTTCTTAATTTCTTGCTCCATACCTCTAGTTATCACCATTCACAGACAACACCACTCCTGACACCAGAAATGTTGCGTACTTGGGGGTTCGTGAGTTGACCGAGAAGGAAAACCAATCTTGCAGAGACTGGAAACTTTATTTACAGAAAATTCTAGGAAAATGCAGGTCTATAAACCAAGTATCAACTTCCCTTTCACCAGTATACACAGCTTAGATAACAGCTGTCAACAGCAAATTCACAGTACAAATTGTATTATAGCATTAACTCACAGTAAGGCTGTAATCCAAAGAGGCTCAGAGCTCTTTCAATAGCAGTGAAAGCATTTGGCGAAACTCTATTGAGATTGATTTACTTGGCGCGATGCAACTCTTTAAATACCTGCGTAGAAAAATCGGAAAATTTCCAGTATCTTGACAACCAATAACATTACAGCTTCCATATTTGGTATATCGATAATAAGGATTTTCTCTCCAAGGTCGCTAAAGAAATCGTCAAGAAGTGAAAAGTTGCCAAATTCGGCGCCAAATCTATTATCTGTCATAATGAGGCTTTTTAACGGGTTTTTAACGCGAAAACAAACTAGAATTGCAGAAAATTAACATTTTATCACCTAACTAAGCCTCTGAATAAATTTATACAAAAATAAATACAATTATTTACAAATTCGTAACAATATCTCTCGCATAGCTCAGAAGCGAATGATCGTAGAATGTTGTAAATTTATATATGTAAATAGTAAATGTCATGACGTATGCACATATAAATTTACTGTAACTGCACCTGTAACTTTGGTCTTGATACATGCTCCCGTTTCAGAGATCCTTATCGATTTTTCGTGATTTTAAAGAAATATTGATCTGAAGCTACGATCGGTCAACGAAAGCAATAAACAACAATAATATTCCTAACAACACATTTCTTTTTCGCATTACATTTTCAAGATATCCTGTGGATGTATTGGAAATAAGATTTGTCATTAGGGCTATTTCTGTTTCTTATACAAAATGTCGCCAAAATTCAAATACACATTAAAAGATCTTCTTAAATCGATTTATCAATATTAATATAAGTAAAATGATTAAAATAACACCTTTTTCGGTATTTTTACATTAACACATGTCAGAAATACAAAGAAAAATATAAATAACATTGTTTTATTCTTCTTAAATTATCATTTGGAAATATGAACATTTCACGTTATTTTCTTGAGTGATTATAGCAGTTTATCGTTAAACAAACTCCCATATCTAACACTATGAAATGTTATAAAAGAAGTAACTCTAAAGTAACACAAGACGATAATGACTGCCGTTCATTTATCAATGAAACGCGCTGGGTACTTGTGGCAACCCTAAGGCAATAAAATGTCTGATGCGCCAGCTAGTAATATATAACGCCTTAAGTGCGTTTGTATCTCACATAACTCAAAAACGGTTGCACGTAGAACGTTGCAAATTTGTAGACAGATTTATTATAACATCTCCTTGCGCACTTCTCTTTTCGGCCTTTCTGTAGCTTATAGTTTTGGATATATTTACGAAATTTACATTCATAATGGCCAAAAATAAAGGTTTTGGTCATTATATATGACCTAATGTCATAAAGATTATAAAAGAGGCTAATGATCAGGGTTGGCCAGATTTTGCCTGACCCGAAAAAACCCGGGTAGTTTTTTCATTAAAACCCACTTGAAAAACCCAAGAAAAAGCCCAAGTGGACTTTTTTCAAAATCCTCGTTTAAAATTGTACTTTTGTCTAACTTACAATAAACATATAAATATAAAACAAATATTATATACATTACCAGAACCTGAACAAAGAATTTTCAGAAATACTGGAGATGCCCAAACTGCTCTATAGAAAAAAATTCTGAAAAATTACCCTTGAGGGAAAAAAAAAATTATAATCTAAACTATGAAACGAAACTTATCTTCAAAGATTGAGAGATTATTTCAAAAACTCAATCAGTTATAATTTTTTTTAATTTGCTGCATCCCTGTACTTCTTTTTCATGATTCTCAATCCAGCTTCTTGCGTTTGCCGATCAAAAATACTTGATATTTTGGTTACCATGGCAACTCTTTTTTAACTTCGCAGACGATACCTCGAAAGGAAAATATCTGTTACTGATTGAGGTCACGTGTTTTTTGACTGGGATTAAAATTTGCAAATTTCAAAATTTTTCAGTTTTTTTCTCCCGCGCACAAAACTTACTATACACCGTGAACACCACAAGACAAACATGCAGTTCAAATTTCATCGATTTCGGAAAATAAACAAAATATTTATATTTTATTTTACATTTTAATTGCAAATTAAATTTTATTCTAATAAGCGTATTTCAAAATCTAATTATGATTAAATTATTTTTAATACAACATTCGAAAGATATTTTAAAGTAATTTTATATTATCGAAAGTGGAATTCGAGATTTACCTGATTTACATGTTTTAAGGTGTCCTGATTAGGTTTTCTTTTGTATCCCAGCTACTAATTAAAATGATTTTATAAGTAATACATCATTTGTAAGCTTTGTTGATTTGGAATTGAACAGAATCTTTCATAAATTTCTACCGCCAGATTTATAAATTTCTACTGCCAGATGTAATATTTTAAAATTTCAATATTTAAAATTCTAATTATGAATAAATTATTTTCAGTACATCATTCGAAAGATAATTTAAAGTACTTTTATATTATCGAATAAACTACATTAAATTTTACCAACAGAGGGCGCTACAGGAGGGACAAAAAATTAGAAATTGGGTTAGACCGTTCACAATTGGCATATATAGGTTTTAGCGGCATACGATTCGAATGAGGATATTTTCGAAAGTGTAAAATTATTTGAGGGGCAAGAAAGGGGCAGGGGAGGCAAAAAATTAGAAATCGCGTTAGACCGTTCAAAATTGGTATATGTAGGTTAATGAGAAGGGGCAGGAAGGGTGGGAAAAGAAATGTGGGGACCTGGTGCGATTTTTGACCAGATGAGAAATGATTTTTTTTTAAATTTCTTTTCTGAAGAATAAAAGTTTGTCTATTTTCTTCAATTTTCCGAATTCGCACACGACACTTGGTATACAATCTTAACACCACAAAACAAACTTCCAGTTCAAATTTCATCGATTTTCGTCAATAAACAAAAGGTTTACATTTTAATTGCAAATTAAATTTTATTCTAATACGCGTATTTCAATTTCTAATTATGATTAAATTATTTTTAATACATCATTCGAAAGATATTTTAAAGTTCTTTTATATTATCGAAAGTTTTCACCAGATTTACACGTTTTGAGGTGTCCCGAATCAGTTTTCTTTTGTATCTCAGCTACTAATTAAAATGATTTCATAAGTAATACATCATTAGAAAGCTTTGTTGATATGGAATCGAACTGTACATTACAGAAATTTCTACCGCAAGATGGCGCTTTAGTATTTTAAAATTTCAATTTCTAATTATGATTAAATTATTTTTAATACATCATTTGAAAGATATTTTAATGTTCTTTTATAATATCGAAAGTTTTCACCTGATTTACACATTTTGAGGTGTCCTGATTAGGTTTTCTTTTGCATCTCAGCTAATTGAGTTAGACCGTTCAAAATTGGTATACGTAGGTTAATTAGGAGGGGCTGAAAGGGTGGGGAAGAAATAGGTGTGCACCGCGCGCGAGATTTCACCCGATTTACACGTTTTGAGGTGCCCTGATTAGGTTTTCTTTTGTATCTCAGCTACTAATTAAAATAATTTCATAAGTAATACATCATTAGAACGCTTTTTTGATTTGGAATCGAACAGTGGAATAGAGAAATTTGTACCGCCAGATGGCGCTGTAATATTTTCAAATTTGAATATTTCAATTTCTAATTATGATTAAATTATTTTTAACACATCATTCGAAAGATATTTTAAAGTTCTTTTAAATTATCGAAACTTTTCACTAGATTTACACGTTTTGAGGTGCCCTGAATCAGTTTTCTTTTATGGCGCTGTAATATTTTCAAATTTCAATATTTCAATTTCTAATTATGATTAAATTTTTTTTTAATACATCATTCGAAAGATATTTTAAAGTTCTTTTATATTATCTAAAGTTTTCACCAGATTTACACGTTTTGAGGTGTCCTGAATCAGTTTTCTTTTGTATCTCAGCTACTAAATAAAATAATTTCATAAGTAATACATCATTAGAAAGTTTTTTTGAATTGGAACCGAACAGTGGAGTACAGAAATTTCTACCGCCAGATGGCACTGTAATATTTTCAAATTTCAATTTATAATTATGATTAAATTATTTTTAATACATCATTCGAAAGATATTTTAAAGTTCTTTTAAATTATCGAAAGTTTTCGCCGGATTTACACGTTTTGAAGTGTCCTGATTACGTTTTCTTTTGCATCTCAGCCAAATGAGTTAGATCGGTCAAAATTGGTATACGTAGGTTAATTAAGAGGGCCTGAAAGGGCGGAGAAGAAATAGGCGTGCACCGCGCGCGTATCCCTTAACTTGTGCGCGCGCAGAGCGCACGGGACTGCGGTGCCGAAGGCAGTGGGGACCCGTCCCAACTTTTTTAACCAATGAGAATTGATTTTTTTATTTTTTTCTCTTAAGAATAAATATTTGATTTGAGGAGGAATATGTGCGCGCAGCGTATACCTTCACACGTGCGCGCGCATGGGACTGCGCTTCCGAAGGAAGTGGGGACCCGGTATGAGTTTTTACCCGATCAGAAATGATTTTTTTTACGGGGCACGAAAGGTCAGGGAAGGAATAGGCACGCGCAGCGCGCACGTGACTGCGATGCCGTAGGCAGTGGGGACACGGTCCGACTTTGTACCCGCTGAGAAATGATTTTTTAAATTTTCTTTTCTTAAGAATAAAAATCTGACTTGAGAAGGAATATGTGCGCGCAGCGCACGTATACCTTCACACGTGCGCGCGCATGGGTCTGCACTGCCGAAGGCAGTGGGGACCCGGTGCGAGTTTTTACCCGATCAGAAATGATTTTTTTTAGGGGGCACGAAGGGTCAGGGAAGGAATAGGCGCGCGCAGCGCGTGTATACCTTAACTTTTGCGCGCGAAGCGCGCACGGAACTGCGATGCCGAAGGCAGTTGGGACACGGTCTGACTTTGTACCCAATCAGAAATGATTTTTTTAAAAATTTCTTTTCTTAACACTAAAAGTTACTGTTAGTGATTCATTAATTTTAGTGATTCATTTGAAAATACTGACCCGCTAGTCTCTTATATTATAAAAATCTGTGCACGTGTGTGTTTATTTATTTGTGTGTGTGTCTGCGAGAAATGGTTTGTAGCAGCTAAAGCTCGGGTGCTAATGGTCGCAGAGGCTCTAAACCGGTGTCGATAGACGCAGAATTTCTTCATCTCGACGTCGCAATAATTCGCTAAGTGATGCGACCCTAATTAGCGGAGATATTAATTAAAACGTCGACCTATGTCTAATCAAAATCGAGCCGATCGTATTTTTCACCCTCCAGCACGTTCCGCAAAGGAAGAAGCAGAGAGGGAAATTTTCGCGTTTTTTTGTAAAGCGATCCCTCCTGAACGGTTCGAAATATTGAAAATATGCCTGTACCAAAAGAAAGAGCATTCATTACCGATTCTTACGGTAGAATTCTTTTGAAAAATACGGATTTTTTATATTTAAAAAAAAAGTTTTCAAAAGTGTCCAAAGTTTCTCTTTTTCTCGATCATCCTTTTTGAATCACCCTATACGAAAGACTAATTATTCCATACCTTAACAACTGGTATATTTTGAAAGGTCATTTAATTAGCTTTCGAACCATGTAAACATTTTAACAAAATAAGGATTAGCGATCCATATATTTAAATTTTACGAAACATCGATTTTTTTTACAAAACATTTTATAACTCAAAAACTTTTAGAGATAAATCTTTTTTTTTTTTTTTTTTTTTTCTTTTATGTATAGAGATCTTGAATAGACGAAACAGATGTCAAATAATTGAGAGACTATTTCAAAAACTGAATCAGTTATAATTTTTTTTATTTTCTGCATCCGTGTACTTTTTCATAAGATTCTGAATCCCGCTTCTTGCGTTTGCCGATCGAACAATACATGATATTTTGGTTACCATGACAACTTCCATATGACTGTCTCGAAAGTGTAGCGGGAAGAAAAACATCTGTTACTGAAATTGAGGTTAAATACTTTTTTGACTGGGATTAAAATTGCAAATTTCAAAATTCTTTAATTTTCCTTTGTCGTACACAAAACTTACTATACAGCCCTCACATCACAAGACAAACTTGTAGTTCAAATTTCATCGATTTTGGTCAATAAACAAAAAAATTACATTTTAATTGCAAATTAAATTTTATTCTAATACGCGTATTTCAAATTCTAATTATGATTAAATTATTTTTAATACATCATTCAAAAAATATTTTAAAGTACTTTTATATTATCGAAAGTGGGATTCGAGATTTCACTTGATTTACATGTTTTAAGGTGTCCTGGTTAGGTTTTCTTTTGTATTTCAGATGCTAATTAAAATAGTTTCATAAATAAAACATTATTTGAAAGCTTTGTTCATGTAAATCTCTTTCCATGTACCTTTTTCAAGTTAAGGGATTAATAAATATTCTGGAAACATTTGAATAAAACTGTTTTTGTGTACAACGAACATCCATAATCAACGAATATTCTCGAAACAATCCAATAAAAATTCGTACTATAGAAGTCAAGCAGGATTTTCGTTAATTAAGGAACAATGATCAACCATCCAGTTTGAAGTCTGAAGAGAATTTGAATTCATTAAGAGTTTTGTCAGTAGTTCATGGAATTTTCAAATGAGCTCTGCGCCAAAAAACCATTGTGTCATTCCAAAAAATTCCAGAATTCGACTCCTATTGAAGTTAGAAATTACAAACTTTAGAAGTCCTAAAATACCACTTTTCGCCAAATTTGGATGTGAAATTGCCTTATTTGCCGCTAAGTCAACGATCACCTTCGTGGAAATGAAAATTTGCCATTTGTTTCCGATTTTACTGTAATACCGTATAGAACGTAGCACGTAAAGAAACATCTCAAGTTCTAGCCTACAATCATCACTAATGACTCCTTTTTTTCGTTTTTTAATCGTTTAGTTAGACATTTATAGAATTTTCGAAGTTGGTTGTGACTAGAAACCAATGAAAATTCCAGAAAATTTCTTTGAGGAAAATTCCAGAGCTCAGTCCTTATTAAAGTTAGAGCTTCCAAAATTTGGCAACCCTAAATTACACATTTTCGCCAAATTTGGTAGTCAAGTCGCCGATTTCGACACTGAGATTAAAATCTGAGCCGGCGACAAACTTGAAGACTTAGTGAGATTAGCGGAAAATATTATTTCAGGGTAGCCAAAATTAAAAATCCTTTTCTCAATTTTAGCGGAGTTAACTGTTTTGATCTAATGTATCATTACTCGGCACTAGTTTTCGAGCAAAAGCAGGCCATCTACACTGGAGATGAATTTTATTGAATTGAAGCGCTGAATTTGCCAATGAGAGATTCTATAATAAGCTGTGGAATACTATTTCTGATCTAGTAGCTACTATATTCGTTCTCTGCGGTATATATATAATCCAATTATCGTTAATTTTGTAGGTGGAGTAACTTTTTTTTTTTTGGGGGGGGGGGGAATGTTAGGTAGAAGTGCTCATGGACTGGAATCTGAATGTTTATTTGCGAACCAGTTATCTCACACAAAACTGTAAATGTTTTCGTAACAATATGCATATTCCAATGGTGTATAAGGAAGTCATGTGGTGTCCCTGTTCACATTAGCTTTTTTTAAATGACAAACTCATCTGACTTATCCTCATACTTAGGAAAATTAGCACTCATTGTTCACATCACTCATTGAAAAATATCGCAAAAACTTGGTTTTCTCGAGAATTGCTGAAACGATTTTGATAAAAGTTATGAATAAGGGTTTTTGAGACGACAAACCCATCTGACTTCTCTTCATCTTCTGGAAAATCAGCATTCAACGTTAACCCTTATTTAGCTGGTTGCAAAATATGGCAGAAGTTTTATTTACATGGAAATGGATCCAACGATTTTGAGAAAAACTTAGAGTTGAGAGATTTATCAGAAGGACAAATCCATCTGACTTACTTTCATCTACAGAAAAATTTAGCGTTCATTGATAACCTTCACTCCGTCCGTTGCAAAATATCACAGAAGCTTGATTTTCTCAGAAATGATTCTAACGATTTTGATAAAAACTTAGCAATAAGGATTTTTTGAGATGAAATACCCATCTGATTTTTCCTTATCTTCGTGAAAATCAGCGTTCACTGTTAACTCTTATTTGCAAAATATGACAGAAATACGGTTTTCTGAAAAACTATTTGAATGATTTTGATTTGAATTTGAAAAATTTAGATTTAAGAGCTTTTTGAATTTACAATTCAGCCTGAATTGTACTCCTCTTCATCACAAATAAAATTTACTGGTAATTCGCACTTCGCCGTGGATAAAGAAAATGGTTGGTTGGATGTAGTATTAAAGTCCAATTGACTACGTAAGGGTTCTAGGCCTATAGGAGAATGCCCTCCGTGGGGGTCTTTCTAAGGGGTCAGCACGTATTTACGCGGGTTTCGGAGAAACCACGGAAAACTCCGAACGGCTAGTACGATGAGCCGGACCTGGGATCGAACCCGGCACCTCCCATCTACCAGCTATGAGCGCAGAACCGCTCGGCCGCTGGTGGGCCGAAAAAGAAAATGGCAGAAACTTCGTTTTCGTTGAAAGTATTCGAATGATTTTAATAAAATTTAGCGTTAGTGTGTTCATAAGACGACATTTCGATCTAAAATATATTATCTTCAGGATAATTGGCATTCACTGGTAACTCGCATAAAAAAAGTAGGAATAAAAATTCTTTTCAGATGAAAAAAATGATCTAGCTTATCTCTTTCTTCAGAAAAATTAACAGTCGGTAGAAAAATTAACTAACTAAAGCTTTGCCTGAAACAAACTATAGTGGAAACCTGGTTTTCTAGGAAACTGTTTGAATGATTTTGCTGAAAATTACAGTTAGGGGGTGTTATATGATGATTCGATTTGAATTTTTCTTATCTCTAGCATAATTAGCATTCACTGGTAACCCACGCTCAACCCAGCGCAAACAAATAAAAAACATATTTTCGAAAAAATACCCCTCTGTATTTGCTTTACGAACACTGTAAAAAATAGGTTCTTAAAAATAAGTATATATTGTCACAAAATAGCCCCGAAACAATATAATACTTAAATCTGAAAACCCATCTACTCATTTTTAAGTAAATTGACATGTCAAATATGGGGATATCGGGATTCTTATTGGTCAATCCCATTTTTGAGCATGTCAATATATTCAAAAATGAGTACATGGGTTTTCAAATTTAAGTATATATTGTTTCGGGGGTATTTTTTCGCTGCCAAAATACAGCATTTTAAATCTGACCCCCTCAGATTTTTATGAAATTGGGCTCATTTTTTGTCCTATTGAGAAATGAATGCATACCAATTAATTAGTCCCTATCTCTTTTAGTTTTTGATATACAGGGTTGCAAAAATGGGTAAAAAATGCAAATTTCCAAAATTCTTCTACTACAAATGTACCCATATTTTCTTTCCTAATTATCTTAGAGACTAGTGGATCTGCAGATCAGGAGCCTCAACGTCCTATTTACATCAGACATTATTCAATAGGTCATTTTTATTTATTCCTTATTATATAATTGTATATATTGATTCTATCGACTTGTTACCATAATCAGATACATTCTTGAGGGGGGCTGCCGCCCCCCTCAACCCCCCGCTGCATCTCTATTTGTATATCCTATAAAGTGTTACAGAATTGTAAATAATCGCATTTATTTTTGTATAAATTCTTTCAAAAGGTTTAGTAAAGTTAATAAAATGCTAACTTTGTGCATGTCTAGTCGTTTTAGCGTAAAATCGCCTAATTTTCCCTTAAAAACACTTAAAAAAGCTACTATAAGGGAAGAAATGGATTTGGCGCCAAATTTGGCGACTATTTCCCTCCTTGGCTATTTTTGGCGACCTTGGCGAGAAAATCCTTATTAGGGATATACCAAATATGGAAGCTCTAATCTCATTATGAGATACGAGAATTTTCCAGAACAGTCTGTGTTCGATAGAAAAGTATAAAAGGAGCATTTCTTCACCAAGGCGGTCAGTGTCAGATCTGTGTCAGTTTCGTCAAATGCTTGCTTTGCTGCGAGTCTCTTTGGATGAGACTTTCTTTATGTGTTATTGCTAAACAGTTTGTACTGTTGTTTTGCTGTTAAAAGCTGTTGTTTAAGCTGTGTTTACTGGCTGATTTGAAGCTGATACTTGGTTTATAGACCTGTATTTTTCTGGAACTTTCTGTGACTATATTACTGAATTTTTGCAAGTTTCGCCTTTCATTCTCGGACAACTTACGGACCCCCAAGTACGCAACAATATGTATTCTTAATAAATGACAGTCTTGTATTATTATCCTGAAATTCATAAATACCAAATTTCATAACTATCATTTTTCATACAAAAAAAAATTACGTAGCATATCGGAAATATTTTGCGTAACCTTTAAACTAATTTCTAAGTCTATGCCCACAATTATCAACAGGAAAACATGTTTTTAATATTCTAATAAAATTGCATTATATTTGATGGAGTGTAACCATGTTAAAATAAACTTTTAAGAAATATTGACTATAGACCGTAATAGTACGAAATTATTTTATGTATCCCGGAAAAGTAGCCACAGTCATTATAAACGCCAATAATAAGAATAAATTTAATTAATTGTAACTCATTAATTTTTCAAACTAATTTGACATCATTTGGATGATTATAGTATATACTCGGAATTATTTTGTGTGGTCTCATAAATTATTTAGACTATACATAACTGTTTTCAAGAGTAAACATGATTTTAAGCATCTTTATAATGTATGTTAATTTTATTAAGTTCAATTCAGCATAAACGCATTAAAGAGCGCGCTTAAGTAAAAGTTTGTCCATAGGCTCTAATGTTACGAATTTCTTTCTTGTGGCTCTGTAAACAAACCATAAACATTGTATACACCAGTAAAAACTATTCAGCTTATTTTGCGTTTAAAATTAATAATTGTTCCAAATTTAACATAGTTCGCATGACTACGTGACATTAACAGAACACTTTTGTAAAGTCCTGTACATTAATTA
Source organism: Salticus scenicus (assembly GCA_963930645.1). Classification (NCBI taxonomy): domain Eukaryota; kingdom Metazoa; phylum Arthropoda; class Arachnida; order Araneae; family Salticidae; genus Salticus; species Salticus scenicus. The sequence continues at coordinate 1,039,628 of CAWVNO010000709.1, read as the reverse complement.
GAAAGCTTAAGAGCACATATTTTCTTCAAACAACATGAGTTTAAGCATATTACTCACGTACGCTAGTTTCATTTTCTTCATTGCAAAGTAATGATATTAAAATGCGTTTAAAAGAAATTCACACCTTATGCCGTAATGTTAAGAATTTTGGCGTGTCCCTATACACATTTTTTAACCAATATAGCAATAAAAATTATACAGCTACTTACGTTTATGCAAAGCTGGAACGTGTGCGCCAATTTGCAAGTCAATCGAAGGACTTTTGCGGCTGCTATTGCGGTACATACAAATTCTTCCCATAGACCGTAATGATAAAAAAAAAAAAGTTGCATTCGGGAGTGCCGACAGAAATGAAAACGTGAACAATTACATGTGTATTTCTTGAATCGTCAGGAAATATTTTATTGTGTAGTAAATACTTTTAAATGAAGTGTTTTTTTATTCATTAATATAAACTACTACTACAAAAATTATATTACAATTTTATTTAATGCGCTAACTGCAATAGAGACAGTGTCCGGAGATGAGAGAAGTCGTGTAGAGCCGCACCAGATTAGAAAAACGTGAGAAAAATGGCGGCTTTGGCCTTTCGCACTGTTTTGTGAGGTCTAACTGGAATAGAGACAGTGTCCGGAGATGAGAGAATTCGTGTAGAGCCGCACCAGATTGTTAAAACGTGAGAAAAATGGCGGCTTTGGCCTTTCTCACTGTTTTGTGAGGTCTAACTGCAACGTTTCCGGCTGAAATCTTTAAGAGACAGTGGCCGGAGATGAGAGAAGTCGTGTAAAGCCGCACCAGATTGTAAAAACGTGAGAAAAATGGCGGCTTAGGCCTTTCTCACGGTTTTGTGAGGTCTAACTGGAATAGAGACAGTGTCCGGAAATGAGAGAAGTCGTGTAGAGCCGCACCAGATTGTAAAAACGTGAGAGAAATGGCGGCTTTGGCCTTTATCACGGTTTTGTGAGGTCTAACTGGAACGTTTTCGGCTGCAATCTTTAAGAGGCAGTGTCCAGAAATGACAGAAGTCGTGTAGAGCCGCACCAGATTTTAAAAACGTGAGAAAAATGGCGGCTTTGGTCTTTCTCATGGTTCTGTGAAGTCTAACTGCAACGTTTCCGGCTGAAATCTTTAAGAGACTGTGTCCGGTGATGAGTGAAGTCGTGTAGAGCCGCACCCGATTGTAAAAACGTGAGAAAAATGGCGGCTTTGGCCTTTCTCACTGTTTTGTGTGGTCTAACTGCAATAGAGACAGTCTCCGGAGATGAGAGAAGTCGTGTAGAGCCGCACCAGATTGTAAAAACGTGAGAAAAATTGCGGCTTTGGCCTTTCTCACGGTTTTGTGAGGTCTAACTGCAACGTTTCCGGCTGCAATCTTTAAGAGACTGTGTCCGGAGATAAAATAAGTCGTGTAGAGCCGCACCAGATTGTAAAAACGTGAGAAAAATGGCAGCTTTGGGCTTTCTCACGGTTTTGTGAGGTCTAACTGCAATAGAGACAGTGCTCAGAGATGAGAGAAGTCGTGTAGAGCCGCAACAGATTTTAAAACAATATATACTATAAAATTACTAACACTTCACATTAGCAAGTTAATTGTATGGTACATTATTTGTATCATACAAGGATGGAAAGCGTTTACTGACGATGACGCGAATTCAATGATTTTTTTTCACCCAAAAGTTTTCACTTCAAATGGAAAGCGTTAGCTGACGATGACGGGAGTTTAAAGATTTTTGTTCACCCAAAAGTGCTCAACGCGCCTAAAGAAGTTTTCACTTCAAAAAACTTTGTCGTGTCCCTGTACACGAACTACAAATGGAATGCGCACCCAAAACTATACAGCTAATTTCGTGGGGATCATGAACATGTATACCAAATTTTAAATTAAGAGAGTGATATTTGCGGCCGCTATCGCACGACACACAGACAGACAGACGGACAGGTATACGAACTACAAATGGAATACATACCAAAAACAATACAGCTGATTTTATGGGGCTCATGAACATGTGTACCAAATTTCAAGTCAATAGCGCTATTTTTTCGGCCGCTATCGCGATACATACAAAATCCTCCCATAGGCCGTAATGATAAGAAAAACTTTGGCGTGTCCCTGTATATGAACTACAAATGGAATATATACCAAAAACTATACAGCTGATTTCGTGGGGCTCATGAACATGTGTACCAAATTTCAAGTCAATAGCGCTAATTTTGCGGCCGCTATCGCGATACATACAAATTCCTCCCACAGGCCGTAATGATAAGAAAAACTTTGGCGTGTCCCTGTATACGAACTACAAAGGGAATACATACCAAAAACTATACAGCTGATTTCGTGGGGCTCATGAACATGTGTACCAAATTTCAAGTCAATAGCGCTATTTTTGCGGCTGCCATCGCGATACATACAAATTCCTCCCATAGGCCGTAATGATAAGAAAAACTTTGGCGTGTCCCTGTATACGAACTACAAAAGGAATACATACCAAAAACTATACAGCTCATTTCGTGGTGCTCATGAACATGTGTACCAAATTTCAAGTCAATAGCGCTATTTTTGTGGCCGCTATCGCGCGACAGACAGACAGACAGACACAGCCCAAAACCGTTTTGAGTCTCAATGTAGGGCCTCCACTGACGTTTCGGCAATAAAAGATTGGTATAATTAGAAAGCTTATGATACAGGCTTTTAAATGATATATCACATGTATATATTTTTAAAAAATTTCATTTTGACCTTCCATATCTCAAAAAGTATATATTTATATAAAGTATATAAGTGCAAACTTGAGAGAAATTGGTGTATTGCCGTCACTGATAGACCTATATGACGACAACATCCAACAAATCGCAGATGCAGTTATAAAGATCCACGGTTTTATCTAATTCGACTACGTCATGGACACGGCAAAAAAAAAAAAAAAAAAAATACATATTTAATTTTCTTTTAAAAATTATATGTTATTCTTAAGTTTATTATCTATAACTAGTATATAGCCCCGTCAAAAATGACAGAATGTGAACGATAAATCTTGAAAACAATGTTTAGATCATGAAGATTACCACGTGATCATTCAAATGTATTTTCAGTTTTTGTTTATAAATCAAATGTGTTTCGATATTTTCTAATTTTCGTTCTGAAATTAAAAAAATTCTACCCGATCAATAAATATGAATGACAATAAAAAAACTGCTGGTTGACAAAAAATATAGGCCCGAAAACACAACAGCAATAACACATCCCAGTGTTCCGTTAAGTGCTCTATTTAAAGTCCTCATAATAAGAATAATCTAGTGTGTCACTCACACGACTTTCTCTTACCCTGAAATTTAATGCTATAAATACAGGTTGGAGATTAAGAGGTAAGATAACGTGTACTGTTATGTAAACCTATGTTAAACAATTCAAATAAAATAATTTGTTAAAATTATTATTTTAAAAAGTTATCTTGTATGATAATACATACGATTTCCATATTAGAGAAATAGCATAACACTAAATATCTAAAAAAAAGTTGAATTTATTCTCAATATTAAAGTAAAAAAAAAAAAAAAAAAATGCTAAAAATGAAAGAAATCAATAACTTTATTTTAAATTATCGTAGATCGATGGTTCAACCATTCGTTTTAAAGGTATTGGCGAGATCTTTTAAAAGATACCCATCATGAAAATTTACTCCACTCGAGGGAGGACATCTACCCCAGGGAGGGGGGGGGGGCGAGGCTCCTACATACACAAAAAAATTTTTCCCAGTTGACTATCTCTATTACAAAAAATATGTATTCGTTTCATTTGGTTTAGTGCAGTCTATAGATGTTAAATTCTACTTACCTGCAATTTCCCCCATAGACCGCCGTAATGTATTTGAATACTTTTGAATGTCCCTGTTCACGAACCATTGCTTCATCTTAACGAAAAGCTTACTGTAGCATTCCTATATGATACACATTTAGAATACTGAGTTTGGAATTTCTGCTACTATTTGTTCTTGAGATATGCTGATAACAGACACACAGATAGACACAGAGACCATTCGCTAAAAACGTGATTTTCGTATTCAGGGGACCTCAGAACATGTAAGTATAACAAAAACTCACGTTCGAAAATTTGACCCTAAAACAATACTTTCTCGACCCTATGGGTAAGAGGAAGTAAATAACGATTCACTTGATTTTACCAAAATACTTTTTTTAAGACTATCGAAGATCCTGTTTCCAAATACGTAAGCGAAATGTGACGTCACTGATCGTCCGTGGATGCAAGAAATGATTCCCTATTTTAATCGTCCATTGTATATTTTGTAAAAAATTATTAAAAATCGAAGAAAATTATTTTCCGATTTTAATACCCGTATTTGGGTATAGGTATGATATCGTATCCATGTGTTAGACTAAGTTATTTTGCTGTCAAATTGACAAAATTTTAAATTTCAAAACTGTGTCATCTTTGGCGTTTTTTGTATTTGGCGATTAAAAACATACTACGAAAATATGCATGCCAGATGTTTATTTTCGTAATACGTATTGTACGATATATTGAGTCATATAATTCAGTTAAAATAACCATGATTTTTGAAAGGAATGAAATATGTTCGCCAAATAATTTGGCGATATATTTTTTCCGCCAAGGATGACAGATATATTAAATCTATTCCGCTGCAACATATGAGTATCTTATATCAGACACTTTATTTAAACATTTGAAAAGAAATTTGACTTCAAATTATGATAGAATATTTATCATTTTCCTTTTAATTAGTATATTAGTTGGATATTTATTGTGTAAATATCATCCTTTGCAATGAAATGTTTATGTTTTCAATCAAATATTGAAGTTTGCTATTTTATTTTTCTAAAGTTTTAAAATTTAAAATTTAAATTTTATCAATTTTACAGCAAAAACAACTTAATCTAACGCATGCACACGATAACTAATACATATCTATACCGAAATATGGGAATTAAAATCGGGAAATAATTTTCCTCAATTTTTAATAATTTTTTACAAAAAATCCAATGGGCGATTAACATAGGAAATCTTTTTCTTGCATCCACTGACGCCCAGTGACGTCATCACTTTGCTTGCGTATTTTCTAACTAACTATCTAATAATTACAGACACTCCATGCTAACCCAAATTCACCTCTACTCTATACTCCCAACCAGCTATCTCACCCACAACATCGCCAAAATATCCAGGATCCAGCTAGGGACTTTCTCATTCTCAACCGAACATTTTATCTTGACTCGATATTATCACCTTAGACTACCCTACTTTCAATACTCATTTCAACTGGTGACCTTTACTTGCCCAACCAAACATTCTATCCCAACTATAACTTTACATTAATTTCAAAACTAAAATCAACTGGCGACATTTACGTACTGAACTCGACGCCAATCATACCATACAATGTAAACAAATAATGAAGCTTGATAAAAATATTTAAAGACTTTAATATGTTTTTACAAATATATTTTAAGATTTTTAAGGCTTTAATATGTTTTAGAAATATTTTAAGCGTTTTTTTTTTTTAATGAAACAGTCAAAGAGTCGTTCATTTGCAATTAAAGAGTTGTCCATTTGGAATTTGTATTTTCTGAATGGCAACAAATTATGTTTGTTTTTATTTGGCATTGCGTTGTTTATAATCATGAAGTTACATAATTCTATTTATAGGTTCATGTTTATAATAGCCAGTGATCCGTTATATTTAATTAAACATTTAAACATTACAATTGAATAGTTTTTCAAGGTTTTAGACGGAATAAATAACAATATGTGCGATACAAAACATGTATGAAAATGATATGTATGTTTTCGTAAGTTGAATTGAACAAATGGGAAAAAAAAAATGGCTGCCAAAAGTCTCTGTTTTGAAGCGGTGCAAACCGGAATCGTGAATGACAGATGAGGATGAGGGTCATTATATATATTAATTACTGTAAGTTTCAACATGGTACAGCCATGGGATACTGAGTTATAAATTAAAATACAACTCTACCAGTATTTCCATATTACCATAACGTTCTATAAAAAAATCGCCGTCCCATGTTGAAACTTACAGTAATTATAGATAATAAACGTAATAACAACATATAATTTTTAAATGTATACATTTGAGATATTGAAGTTTAAAGATCAAAATGTTTGACCTTAAAATGAAAAATTAAAAAAATATAGGGTGTCCATAAAAGAATGTCCCAGTTTCAATGGTATAATATAACAGTTTAATTTAGACTATTTACAACAAATCATACATCAAACTGAAGGTAAACTAACCTAGTTTTTCTTTCAAATGTTCAATATGTACACCTTTAGTTATACGGCACACATCCAACCTATAATCCAATTCTTCCCACACTTTAGTCGTCCCGTGTTTCTTCCTTTACAAACACATACGGTCATTTTGAATTGCCTATATCATCGACGGATGTTTTTGCCACATGGGGGATCACATTTAAACTTTAAAAGAAACGCACGTTGAACTGAAATTACAGATTGACTATGACTTTTAGCAAATTACGGAACGCAAAACGCTTTATGCTCAGGAATCGCCATTTTTGCGTATGTGGCACAGCAAGCGAGAAAACAACAAAGCAGTACTTGCGCATGCACATATCTAAAACTGTTTGAGTTACTCTTTTATTGTGACCTTGAACCAACACTCTACAACGCTTATAGTTGATACGATTAAAAATTTATAACTGGGACGTTCTTTTATGGATATACTAAACATTTAAAAGCCTGTATTATAAGCTTTCTAATGATACCAATTTTATATCTCTAAGTTAATTAGGGAACAAAAGATGCGCAAACCTTATGTTATGACATCATGAAAATACTCATGGAAGATTGCATTTTAATTTATAACTCAGCATCCCATGGCCGTCCTATGTTGAAAATTACAATAGTTATATAGATAATAAAAGTAAAACTAACATACAATTTTTAAAAGAAAATTAAACATGTACTTTTTGAGATATTGAAGATAAAAGTCAAAATGTTTGACTTTAACATGAAATTTTTTAAAAATATATACATGTGATATATCATTTGAAAGTCTGTTTTATAAGCTTTCTAATGATACTAATCTTATATCTCTAAGTTAATTAGAAAACAAAATATGGATACATTTGTACGAATTTTGTAAATTAAATTTTTTACCCATTTTTGTAGCCCTGTATATGAAAAACTAAGAGGTAGGTCCTTATTAATTGTCCCAATCATTTATCAGTAGAAAAAATAAATGAGCCCAGTTTCATAAAAATCTGAGGGGGGTCAGGTTTTTAGCTGTGTTGATTTGATCTGGAATGACTCTTTTACATACTTTAGGGTTGTGTCTAAATTTTTATTTTTGCTTAGGGCTAGGTAGGGGCAAAATTAAACTAATTATTATCATTAACTGATTATTAAAGTAATTAAAGCAAGATTAAACAAAACCTTGGAGGCCTAGATTTTTATTTTACGTTAGGTCAGGTTAATATTGTCACCATGCGGAACAGGTTCGGCTCGGGCTGAAGTTTCAGGCCCATGCAGACCTCTAAAGCAACATATTAAAACTTTACACATATTAAAACGTTTTTTAATCGCACAATTCTGGTGTGGGGCAGTAAATATCATTATTATTTTTTATTATTTTGAGAAAAAAGTATATATATATGTTAAAAAAAAAAAAAAAAAAAAAAGAATGAATACGATATAATGCAATCAAAACATTGTCTTTATACAAATTTTATTTCACAGAAAATGATATTTTTATACAAATGTTAGAATACCTTTCCTTGAAGAGAAAGGACAAGTGGAATTTGTGAAGTAATGGCACTTATAGTATACAAGTGATTGTCACAACAAAGATGAAAGGGGAAAAAATGAAATAGAAAATAAACTCACAGATTTTACAATTGCAAGACTTTGCACTTTATATTCTGTAACCTTTCTTAGCTGCCATATTTATTTTATAATACAGAGAGACTATAAAATACTCTTATGAACAACATTCGATGAAGATGCCGCAACTGAAAAACATACTTTTGCAAATGAAAGCAAAAATGAAAAATTTCTCTGCGTTTCCCAGTTCTTATTTATAGTTTATATTAATAAGCAGTAACAAGTATAAACAATCAAAATTCTGATTTTTCTGCCAGAGGTTTTTCTATTCAACAAAAACCTTATTTTTTAATCAATCGCATTTAACAAAACCGCCTTATTTTTATATGTATTTTAATACTATAAATACATTGTACTAGATGACATCTGGTATTGATCTGTTCCAAGTAAATCCCTTATGCAAAATTATTGATTTAATTGATATTAGTTTAAGATTGCCGCTGAATAACTTCAAAGGTTACAAAGTGCAAAGTCTTAAAAGTTACATCACAAAATTAATTTAATGATATGAACTAACTTCCCAAAAGTTAGTTAATAATAACTATTATTAAAAAAAAAATAATAATAATCACAGTAAAGTTTTGTGGAATGTTTTATAAAAAATAAATAAAGACATAACACATTGCCCAGATCAAGATGTGCCAACATACACATCGTATAGCAGAATTTTTCAAAGTTTTATGAAAACTACAAAGAAAAAAAAAAAAAAAAAAAAGATTTAAAATAATTGCATATATTTTGACTGACCTTTTGTTTACATAAAAAATAGTTTTCAGTAGTTTTGATTTTCAGAAGTACGTTTATTTAATAATGTATACAATTTTCCCAAAGTTATTTAAAAAAACAAAGAAAGAAAGAAAGAACTGGCAACATTTAATAAATATGGTAGTAAAAATCTTTATAATAGCACCCATATAAGCAAAATACAAAACGTAAATTTTAAAGAAAATTTACAAATTCTTTTTTCAAGTGAAAGCCCCACAAACAATGCTCCTGGTCAGTGATTTTTAGACACACATTGCAACAAACCTGAAAAACCATCATATTTTTTCAATTCAAGTTACATATTTTGTGTTCTTTTACTCAGAAAAACAAATAAATAAACAATAAAAAATAATAATTACTCACAAAAATTGAGCTGTTCTTCAATTAATACTTTTAATCAGGAAAAACATTTTATTTTTGAAATACAATTATTTTCGATAAAACTTTTAATTTTGAACATTTTAATGGATTTTGAATTTCCATAGAGATATTTTAAATTAAACACAAAATAGTCTCGATGTCTAAACGTTTTATATTTAATTCATAAAGCAAAAGTTTTTTGATAAACAAAAATTTACCGGCCTTTTTTTTGTAAAACAGATTATTAAAATTGCAACAGTGAAAAGATAAAATTAAATAACTCATTGTGTATCTCCAGAAAAAAAAAAAAAAAAAAATAGATATGTTAATGACGTAAGTATTTTTGCTGCAAATTTTATTTACATAAAATTTGATATTTTTCAGCCCGATGGACTTCTGGAATTAGAAAGTCGTCTACAGTTTAAAAATTGTGCGAGGTCAAAACTATTAAAAAAAAAGAATTTCTGGTTTTATTCCGGAATAAATTACTATTTTTATAGAATTAAGAAAGATAAAAAACTTGAAGATAGAACATTTTAATAATTAACGCCCCCCCCCCCTCAACCCAAAATAAAATAAAATAAAATAAATAAAGACAATTGAAGAAAAAATTATAATCAACTACATAAAAAAATAAGGTTGATGAAGGGCAAAACTTCATAAAATATTCACAACAAGTCTAATAAACAGTACTTAATAATACAGTACTTAAGTCAAAATATAAAATCAAGATTGAAAGTCCCAACAGCCACAGACTTTTCGTTCATGAAACCGAAGCCTATGTGAAGATCCCAAAATCACCATAATGTGAAAGTGTCTTTCAATATATGACTATGAATGAAATCCGGGCAATGGAAAGTATGATTGCTCAACAATACTGAAAAAATTCAAGACAGGAACTGAAAGAGAATTGGGAGATTGGTAAACTCAACGTTGAGTAAAGAAAAAAATCCTAGATTGCTTTTCGTTAGGATCTTCGTGAAGCTTTTGTCGGATCGTAATTCTGGAATGCCCATTTCTGACGCTGTTCGTCAGAACATTCTTGCATGAGAACCTTCTGCTTATCAGCGCTCATTTCCAAGCATTGGCCACTGCTTCCGTGCACAATGGTCTTGCTCTAAAACGTAAAATAAATAAATAAATAGCATGAAATATTAGAAAAAAAAATATATATCTGACATCTGTTATTCATCGTTACATTACAGATAAATGCACGACTTACACACAATTCCTAAATATAAATCTAATTTTAGAATTAATCCTTCTCGTATCTCGGATAAAATATCTTTTCAGACCAATAAATGCACGTTAGAACTTTATTTTTATGTTCTTTCAGCAAAGAATATTGTAACAACTTTAGCACTTTTTGTTCAGTCTTTCATACACAGTCAACGAGGCGTTTTAAAAAAGAAATCTACCTTTTGTTATAACATCTTTATTGCCTATTACGCAATATTTTAAGCACTGTGCACATCAAAGTAGTCTCCTCTATTGGAAATACACCGTTCCCGCTATTTCTTCCATTTTTTAGAAAGCCTATTGGAACGCGCTTTCAGGGTTAATGTGCAGGACTGCTGGCCTATTGTCCCAGACCTCATCTATGATTTTAAAACGACGATGTCCTTTCAACGTGGTTTTAAGTTTGAGAAATAAAAAAGTCTGTAAGAGAATTTTAGCGTGTTTGAGAGATGCTGTGCGGAAGAAGAGACCTAAATTGTGGGAAAACTAGAGTTGAATGTTGCTTCATGACAATGCGCCAGCTCACGTTTCGTTTCTTGTTCGCAACTATGTAGCAAAACATAACATTTACGTTGTGCTTCATCCACTGTATTTGTTGAACCTAGCTCCAGCTGACGTTTCCCAATTTTAAAACCAGGTTGAAAGGATGGAAAACCAGAGGAAATTCAGGACAATGCGACGACAACGATTTTGAGGGATGAAGGTATCTGTATGAAAGTAGCACCATCCCATGGCTTCATAAAGTCATAGTGATCAAACGTACAAATATGGTGTTACACAGTATAATGTGTGAGTATGTATTTGAAACCGGTATAGAAAAATTAGTAACCTGTCAAAGGGGCTAAAAAGTATTCTAAAAATCGATGAAAAATCTAATCGATATACAATATGCAGTTTTTAGTAGCTTTTTAAATCAGTATTCCTTTTCAATTCGTTCTTGAAATTTTAATCGCCGTTACCGTTTAAATTTAAACACTTAAAATTTTAGCGCACCTAGGCCTGGGCCTAATGGGCTTAAGCTTAAATCCGTCATTGAGTTTATTTAATATATGTAAAAGATTTTTCACCCTCGTCACGTCCGATCATTGACAAATTTAAACAGAGGATTAATAATATAATTTGTTAACATAAATACAACTTATAATTGATAGATCCAGAGTTGAGGGACACTTGTAACAAATGCCGTGTAGTATATTACGTATAGTAAAATGAAACAATTTGTCTATTTCCTGTTTTATACAAACCTTAGGATTATATAGCCAAAGTTGATTTCCTTTTGATCCATGGCAAGGGTACAGAATGACGTCTTTACCAGCATAATCCAGGCAAGCTTCGTCTCGTCGAATTTCACCATCTCGACTCAGCATCCAAAACTGCAAGGGGGGAAATTATGTTCAATCAATTAGTGTATTTAAATAGGTATTAATGTAAAGTTTTTTTTTTTTTTTTTTTTTTTTAAACAAGTAAATTGTTATTTACATTTTTACTTTTCGAACACACACTAAGTAAGGAAAGTATTGTAATGATGAAAAAATTCGACTAAGATATTTTAGAGCATCTATGCCTTTTGAGGTTTACTGAATTCATTTTTGTTATTTTTATATTGATGAATGTTTATGCATGAATGAACACGATAACGTTTTAATACGTTATTCGATTGCCCACAAAATAAGTAGACATGATACTGGTCTCCGTTTTACAATGGATATAAATTTTTATGAGAGATTTAAGTTCTTTTACAGGGATATACAAAGTATTTTTTTTTATCATTAAAGTCTGAGGATTCAAATTATTTAAAGTGCGCTAGCGACTAAACTCTACATTCGATTAATACCAATTTGGATAGGCATGTTATAGGTCATCATTGCAAGAACTATATAACTTTTTTGTGTGAGTGTTGGTCTGATAGTTTTTTTTACAAGGATACGAAACATAATTCTTATAATTGTGATTTATGGTCTTATGTTATTTTAAGTTCATTTAATGGTTAAATTATTTAACACGGCTAAAACTTATATATGCTTTGCTTTGCTAATATGTGACCATTAGGATTGATTTTAAAAAAAACGAAACTCATCGAAAACAAAAACAGGTGTCTAGCAATATTTGTAACTTCATCCTACGAACATATTTGCACAGTATTATTTTGAGAAATAATCTTCAGCTCGTGCAAGATGACAAAATTTTGAAATATTTGCAAATTTGAGATTAAAAAAAAAAAAAAAAAAAAAAAAAAAAAAAAAATTCGCAATTTATATCGAAAAACAAATTTGGGGTAAGTGTTAATATAAGAAAAATAAATTTTAAAAATAATGTACTTTTCTTTTTTGTCACTCGTTTAGTATTTTGAGCTTACGTATATGTAGCTTAAATTTTGAGACTTATTTTCATGTTAAAATTATTTTCGAATTTTTTTTTCTTTTTCAAGAAATAATTACAATAGCTTTAAAGTGAATTTTCAATATATTAACGTCATTCAAAATTTATTTTTTAAAATTATGGAAAAAAATTATAAATCCCAAAAAATTACAGTTATTTCAAAATTTACACTTCGTATACAAGATAAAATTCTAAAAAAAAATCATTATTTTGCAAAATCGTTCATATGATCGAGCAACAACTATAGCCAGGCACCAATTTTCGATAAGACAAGTTTCATTTTTTTTTTCTTTCGATCCACATTAATGGGAAACGATATACAAACTAGTGGTGGTATAAACTCTATTTTCAAAAGAGAACATCTCATATTGAACTTGAATAACATATATCAGTTTCAAGAAATTCCATGAATATATACGGGAGTTAGGGCGCGGACAGACAGGCAAACCGAAGTCATAAACACTTTTCAACTTTGTAGGAAAGAATAAATCTGATATATGTTTATAAATTTGGCTAGAAAATAATCGTTACGAGAAATTTCTTATCCATTTATATTCTTTAACAGAAATGCACACAATGAGGATACATTACGGTTCATTGTACAAACATGTGAATTTGGGGCGAAATTCTAAAACTCTCAATTATGATTTCCACTTTATTTAATGAAGCATTCAATGGGTTAAACTTGTTTAAACGCCTTCTATAAAATGTCAGCTATCAAATTTTCGGAAAGTTAAGTAGATTCATTCCAGATTTATTTAAGGATGCAACTTGATGACAATAAAACTCGCACACCTTTTTTTTTTTTTTTTCAAAGTTTCCAGAGACACTAAAATGAACCAGCAAGAAAACGGCAGAAATAACATGCACGTTAAGTAAAATGGCCAAGCTATCTGCAACTTAAGAAAACCACGAAAAATCCACATTACATAACTCATTACGGCCGGGTAGAATGGAATTCACGAATTTAGGATTACTATTTAGTTTATAAAGTGTTTAATAATGTTAACACTACAAGGAAAATGTTTTCTTAATAAATAGTGAAAATATTTTAAATATTGAAATGTCAACTACTATCACTATGGTACAATAAAAATATATCTATACATGAAGGTGTGCCAGCTATTAAATATATTGAGAATATTTTCTAGAAAGTGAAAAAGAGAAAAAAAAAGTTTATTTAAAAAAAAAAAAAAAAAACAGTGGACTTTAAAATTACCAAAACATAACGAACAAATTTAATATTTACAAAAACATGTTAAATTAAGTTTATTGCTTTAAAAGAAAAATTTTAACAAATAAATGTAAAAAAAATATCCTTTAGTTAACTTTTTTTTAAAGGTGCATTTTTCAGAATTTATCATCTTAAAAGGACTTAATTTTATACTAAAACCTAAAATTAATAATAGTAAAGACTCCTTAAGGGGACTGAGACGTCTGCGACAACTGTGAAGTGAGAAATTTAGGTTGGCTTTTAATAGCCATGTATTCTTTTAATTATGCATGTATCAATATATATATATATATATATATATATATATATATATATATTTTTTTTTTTTTTTTGAGATATTAACAAGAAGTTCAAGAAATATTTGATGCAAATTATTTACTCTTACATGTTACAGTTTTTTTTTTTTTTTAATAATAGCGCTGTAAACATACGTATTTTACTCTTAAGAATATTTTCACTTTGGTACATTGTGAAAAATCTGTTGAAAGTAGTTCCTTGAAATTTTAGAGGGAAATAAAATAAGTGTCTCTGCATATAGTGAACCTATTTTTTTTAAATGTATATACCTTGTGATATTTTTTTAAAAGAGCGAAAATATGTGTTCAAAAATGCATATTTCTAATAAGTAAAAATTGCATTTTTTTTTTTTTTTTTTTTTTTTTTTAGTTTTAAAAATAAAACAACAAAACATAAAATAGGTTCAGTACATAAACAAAAGTATTTTCTATCATCATGCATGATGTCAAGATAAGATTTTCAGTATTTTTTTTTAGAAAAGTGTACCAAAGTGAAAAAATCCTTAAGAGTAAAATACATATGTTTACAGTGCTATTATAAACTGTAACACGTAAGAGTAAATAATTTGCATCAAATATTTCTTGAACTTCTTGTTAATAACTCAAAAAAAAAAAAAAAAGATACATGCATAATTAAATAATATATGGCTATTAAAAGCAACAATCTAAATTTCCCACGACACGGTTGTCGCAGATGTCTCAGTCCCCTTAAAGACAATCAAATAAATTTGTGTAGCCATCTTAGTGTCTGTTTTAATTTAGACTTAAAAACACAATTTTAATGTCTATATAAACATTTTAAAGAGGTAAAAATTACTGTTAGAGATAGAATTTAATTTAGTACGACAGAACTATTTTATATATTACAAACTTTTTTTTTGTCTATTCTTCCCTATAAAAGCATGTGATAACTTGTACACATTCGTATAAATCCCCATTCGCATACCTTTATTGGAAAAGATTGCGTCTATTGTCGTACGGCCTCTCGTCGTGTAGTGTTTTAGATTAATTGGTAAACCAAGGTCCGTAACTTTTAATTCTTCGATGTATTCTTACCCGCTTTCTGAATTTAAATCTGCATTAAAATCCCCCACAAAGTAATAATAATACTATTTATATTCAGATTTATTTATCTATCAATTTTATTTTTTTATTTGCTCTATAAACTTGAAACAAATTGACTACAAAAAGCTTCAGTTCATGAAAATGATGCCAAAGGTAATATTCACGACGTATGTAGGTAAATTGGCTAATTCAAACATTTTATTTATTTTTTTGATAGGTTTGAAATTTTTTTTTCAGCCAGAAACAGTGGACTTTTGTTTAAGTTAATTATTTTACTACTTATCAATCCAATAATTAACAATGGATTTTTAAATATGCAAAAGTTTTTAGAATTACATGCAATAATTGTCCTGTCCTGCAATTAAAAAAAAAAAAAAAAAAAAAAAAAAAAAAAAATGTTACGCGTTCATTTTTTTTCCGACATGAAAAGAATGTATTTATTATTTACGTGCAATTAAAATTATTTCCTCTTATAAAGAAGGAATAAATAAATAAATAAATAAGGCATCAATTTGTTTTTCCTTTAAAGTTAATATGGGGTTTTTATTTAACATCTTTTCAAACAATTATCATCCGATTAAACAAAGAAGAAAAATTACAGTGTTATCTAGATTTTGTTCCGATTAATAAATGTACCAATTCTCATAGCAATCGGTTTAACAGTGTAGCTTTGTATAGCGATTAAACCTGACATATTCAAGGTGAAACACTGCAAATGATGACGGCGGAAAATTTCTGACTGAAAGAAATAGTCCTATCGTACAAATAAAAACACTCAAAATTAGAATTGTACACTGTTTTATTTCCTAAAAGTGCAATTAAAAAGTCAATATATGTTTCGATACCAAACAGCATCTACAGACTGACTAATTAAATCTTAAAATGTCGATACCACGCATGGTATCTTTTTCAACTTTTTAACTGCAGTTTTAGTGAGTGAGTGAGTGAGTGAGCGAGCGAGAGCGAGAGAGAGAGAGAGAGAGAGAGAAAGAAAGAAACAGTGTATACGATTTTAAGTAAAAAAAAAAAAAAAAAAAAAAAAGAAACTGTAATTTGCATGTAATTTCAACATTTAAACATAAAATTATTTCCTATAAATTAACCTGTCAATAGACCATAAAGCAATGCATAAATATATTCATTATATTAGAACATATTTATTAGTTTTTCATGTAATGTGAAATTATATGAAGAATGTAAAAATTGGAAAAGGCAGATACTTGAACAAATTTCCCCCAAAAAGTTAATTTTGATTTTTTTCTTTTTCTTTTTTTAAGTTTAAATATAGCTTCGGAGAAAACTCAATATGCATTGTTATATTTGAAGGCACATCTATGTAAAATTTCATAATTTTATGGTAATGTTTCTTAATGGATACCGTTGCCTTAACGATATTTTCGCTGTCTTAACCTGAAAACTATTATTAAATAGCAGCATCGAAAATTAATAATTTAACCTAGAAAATCCTTAAACATTATGAAAATAAATAAATGAAAAATCTAATATTTTTTCCCGTTTTTAATAGACTGTTTGAATACTATGTAGTTTTATGTATCATTTTGGAAATACCTCAATCTACATTTTCAGAGGAATCTTTGCTTCAAATATTGCATTATCCTTTTTATAAAAATAACATGAAACGTGATAAAAATAAATTTGGTTAATAGAAAAAAGACAAAACATATCCTTAGCGTTAAGACAAGTTGATCAATTTTTGCTACAGCTAGTATTTCATACATAGATCTATTCATTAAATACAGTAAAGTTATGTATGCTCTTCAGCAAATTTCTAGTGAATCAGTCCCCGTGACAGTCATTTATATTTTCCATTAAATTTAAATTACTATATTGACACTCAATGCTTCAAACATTTTGTAGAATTATATTTTTCCAACTTATCTGTAAAAAATATTATATTTGTTTATCACTTTCTGTGACCTTTAAAATTAAACAAATTATATTTTTGTATATATTTTGAATATGATTTAGTTAAGTTACTTCAAATCAATCTGTAACATAAACCTACACACACGTAGAGAAAGAAATAAGAAAGAAAAATCATACGGCTTATATGATTAAAAGCACTTTCTACAATTCAACTTACTTGTTCTTTTATCGATAAACTTTTCAACTTTCTTCGAAAAAGGTAAAAACATAGTTGAAACTGCATTTTCCACTTATATCTAGTAATATAACTGAATATATTTTTGTGGCCTCCTAAGACAACCATTAACACTAATCGTACTATAATATACAAGAAATATGTTTTTTGCACGCGCATAATATATATTAAATTCGTCATTTTTGAGCAGTATAAAGATACAACTATGCTTTAAAGGAATACCCCTCATCAACCATAATGTATAGGAATTCTTTTAGGAGGCCCTAGACTTTTTTGTACCAGTGTGATATTTTTTTTTTAGTAGGAAATGTACTATAGTAAACCTAAATAACATCTATCAATTTCAAAACATTTTACAAGCATTAATGGAAATGAGAGAACGGGAAGACACACATAAATACAAACAAATCGAATTCATAAACAATTTAATTTTGTTAAAAAGGTTTAAAGCTAATTTTTTTTCTAAATGTAGCGATTTTTTCTTCAATATTATTTCATAGTAATAATAGTATGTCAGTAGGTGGTGATTTTATTTATAAATAATACATCAATTTAAAACACTTTTCTGTTTTAATGACTTAGTTGATAATATTTTAACATGATAAAACATTGACACAGAATGCAAGCAATAATAAAAAAACATTAAAATACCTGTATATCTCTTCCAGGTACACATTCCCACATTTGTACTTTAAAATATGCACCTATTTTAAAAGGGGATGTTTCAATGCACCATTCTTCATCCTTACAGGCTAAGCTCTTTATCTATTACAATTTGAAAACGTTAAGAGATGTTGGCAGAAATAATTTATTGTATGCAAATTTTAATTCTTGCACTTTTTGTTGCACTTTGCTGTAATCACGTGGTAGCTTATCTCTTTTCAAATAAAATTGAGTATGAAACCGCGCAAATATTGCGCAACCTGATGCATGTATAAAAAATAAGAATTATTTCTGTTATTTACAAAAATTGATGCATATCAAATGATTAAATGATTTGTATTTTCTTTCCTATGAAGTATGGCAATTTTAATAATAACGCATCTCAACCCCCCCCCCCCCACACACACACACATATATTTAAAAGATAATACCCTGCATACATGGTATAAAAAAACGAAGAAACATGATTTTAGATACTTTAAATTTATCATTTAAAACATGATTTTAAATGATAAATTTGCAATCGAGACTCCAAACATGTAAAAACAAAATTTTTGAAGTATTGTGCCAATTTTAAAACTTTAATTCAATCTTTTGTGATTCCCCAATGTATTTTAAACGTTTCTAAATTTTAGACGTTTAATACGATAGTTCAGAAATTTTAGTTGACGTTAAGTGTAAATTAAATGATTAGTTTATTAAGATTATTAATTTAATATAAGTTCCGTTTAAACGTTTAACATTATCATAATTATTTAACAGTCAACTCTATCATCAGATGTAATTTAATTTTTTATTTAAAGTTATTACATTCAATTTATCAGTTACAGAAACCTAACAGAAATATATAGATAACTAAAAGAACATTTGACGTTCCTTCTTTAAAATTTAAATACATCTCACAAAAGGTTGCAAAAATTCATTCACTTTATAGAAAAAATGAGGCGAAACACTGTCAGTTTCAGTGTCAAACATTAGCAAATTAGAAATAACAAAGTTTTCAGGTATCGGTGTTACAAAAATATCGGCTTGTAAATATCGACTTATGTTTTTTCTTGTAGCACTCTCAAATCTTACTTAAATTCCTCAATCCTTTTAAATTATTTATTTAAAAGGGTGCGGGATAATTTTTTTCTTTTAAAATTTCCTTTACATAACTATATGAATTCATATTTTTAACATTTAACCCTAATATTGTTTTCGGATTGTAAAACAAAACTTCTTTGAAATTTTAAAAAAACCTACTGACATAACGAGTTTATTCTTAAATTATATTAACTTTTCAAATTTATATCCATATTAATGAAAGCTAAGCAATATGTTTAAGAAATTTTTAGAAGCAAAATGATCGCGAAATAATAACCTGTAGTAATATGGAAATAGACTGACTAAATATAATCACGAGTTAATTCCTCACTTTCTCTGCGTGTATAAAGCTTAAATAAATAATGGAAATAATTTAATTGGGTTTATTAAAATGAACGTCATAATCGACTTTCTAAAACAGATCACAAGTCATGGAATAGTAATTCATGTGTAATTAATTCTTTGAGTTTATTTAATCAAATTTATTGTCCTGGATTCGAAAACCGATATGTTAAGTTGGCTACAGGCAACTACCCCTGTGATCAATGTGTTTATATTCATTAGTAATATCTTCATACCAGTGAAGGTAAACTTTATTGTGTTGATGTTGCGCACAACAAATGTTTTCGTTGCTGTCCAGCTTTTTATTCCTTTTTCCAGGGAAGGGGAATCATACCTTTAATTCTGTTCTTAGTTTTTTGCTGAGACCGTCCAATTCATGAGAGCAGAAATTGACTTGAGGAACAAATTGGCAGTATGGATTTTTTTAACTTACGCAGTGAATATTTTAGGGGGAAAAAATGTCTGTTGAAATATCATAAATAATAAATATTGCTAGTTATCGTTTGGTTGACTTCGTGATTTTTTTTTTTTTTAAGTATGTATTGTGCATTGGGGGAGGTGTTATTCTGTTATTCAAAGAGAACCATGCAACCGCATGCGAAGAAGGACATAGCAAAATAGAGTAAAGCAATGTAAACAAAGGAGATTACATAGAATACAAAAGACTCACCTGATTGCCTCCTTGTCCATGACAAGGGTACAGACCAACAGGCTTATGCAAATTATTCCTTCGGGCAGGGCTGTCTAAGCACATGCTGCGACCTTCGCCACCCAAGTTCCGAACCTGGTTAGGAAGGGAAAGAATCTTGGGTGAGTACACGCAGTAAGTTAAACAAACAGCAGAATGGCGCGTATAGGAAGTATATTACCCAAAATAATGACGAAATTTTACACCAAAATCATTCTTCTTGCTGATGAACAGTAGAAAAAAAAAAAAAAAAAAAAAAAACGAAGAAATTTTTCTATGTAGCAATAATTTTTAAACAGAATACCTTACATAGCCCAGGTTAATGCTAAAGCAGCAGTTAAGTAACTATTTTGTTTAATGTTGTTAAGGTTTTTTGCTTTAAGTTGTAAATGTAGTTAACATTAAATAAATAAACAAACGTACCATTGTTTTAAACATACCAATTAAGTATCATATATAACAGTACATTTATATGTTAGAATTTCAAATACGTAAAAGTTTTGCTTAAAAAAAAAAAAAAAAAAACCACTCAAAATATTACGATCATGCAAAACAAGAAAAAGCTGGTACTCTAAATATCGATTTCTGCTTATGTAAGGCGTGGAAGTTTATTGTGAATCAATACACAACCGGCGATTTTTATTTTTATCTATTCTATCATTATTGTTAGCACCTACAGTTTCGAAATTATGGATTTGCAGTTTTGGCATAAATCAAGCTTGAAAACACAAAATAGCTTTTGAGTTATGCTCATTTATTTAATCTTTTTTTTTAAAAAAAAAAAAAAAAAAAATTCTTTCATTAGTTTTTACTAAACATTTTTGGTACAAATTGATTTGATATTGAGTTCTATAAAGAGGAAATAAAGAAAGTGAAGTCATTACTCAAATTACATTTTTACTCTATTTACTCACAGCTTTATAAATAAATTACGAAAATTCTTATTATCCATACAAAGAGCTTAATATAAATAAAAGCTTGTATATTTGGTCGATTATTACTTTTAGTATAGAACAGCCAAGTACTTTTTGATTACCTAATACTTCCTTTCTAAGTTAATCTAGAAAGATTAAAAATACAATTTAGCCTTTTTATCACACCAGACTGTAAAGTTTTTCTTAGTGGTTAGAAATTTGATATTTAATGATTTATTTTTTCTTTTCTTAATTAGAAAATACATCAACGATTGTTAGTAAAACATTTATAACAAAATGTCAGAATAAATAATACCTTTTTTAGTAAAATAACTCTGAAGGAAATACGTTAGACAATATTCATTCGATACAGCGCATATCGTAATTATGTAAGTAAGAGGATATTATTTCATTGCACTTATTTCTTTTTTTAAAAATATTTCTTTCTTTAAAATAAACTTCAGTAATAAATTTGTAACAAAAGAATAGTTTGAAACAAATATTTTCTTTAAAATCCTGATACTCAATAGTTAATTTCTTTACTCTCATAAATGTCGAAGGAAGTGCTTATAATTAAATAAATTTGTTCAAATAATAATAAAATCTTTACAAATTATGTACAACCTTGAACAATACTATAAATATAAGTTTTTATTTATTTATTCTTAAGTTTATATATTTACTAGTAAAGTTTGTGAATATTTCTGTTAAATATTATGAAGTTCCGATAAAAAGAAAGAAATGTATAACACATTTTAAAAACTATGTTATCTTTCAAATGCAATTGTTATGTTAAATTATAAAGATATTTTTCTGTAAACTACACTTTAGAAATCGATGACCGAGATATCCCGAACATTAACATATCGACTTATTTCAGTTTGTTCGTGTCGATTCTGCACGACAAAAAACAGTTATTGAACGAATGTATTCTCAATTTCGCTATATATTCGATTTGTTGGACATAAAAGCATGAATTTTTCATAATTAGTTTTTACCTTGAATGTTGTCAGATTGCGAAAAAACACTACTTTTTTTTTTTTTTTTTTTTTTTTTCCCTTTTCCTTTTCCCTTTTTTTATTTTTATTTTTAAGGAACAACATATGAATCTTTTTATTTTATCACGAATCAAAACAAGCAGCGATCATTCTTTTTTATTTTTCTTCTCAAGTTAGTATGTATGCATTTTAAAAGCATTTTTAAACAAATGCTGCTTGAATGGAGATAATTAATAGCATATAAATTTATTAGAAGCAAAAGTGCATCGCGTACAGATTATAAAATGCGTGTAACATAACATGAATATTGCTAAGAAATCTTCATATTTTTTTTAGAATTATCTTTGTATTACTTTCGAAAAATTTTATCACGTCCCCGTAAATAAGAACATTGTAGAATAAGAACCTATTTAAGCATATCTCAATACCTCATATCATTTTCATCTATTTTTATAAGTTTAAATTTTATACGCAGCATTTCTAAAAGTAAAATAATAATAATAACAATAAAATAAAATTTATTACTTTTAAAGTTAGTAGAAAAAAAAAAGCAAATGTTTACCAGATAGAACTGAATCTATAAAATATCATGCAAATATTAGAATACAAATTATTAGTTGAAGATTTTGAAAAATGCATTATTATGCACTTAAATGAAATGATTACCTTTTATTAAAAATAGTTTTTTTTTTTTTTTTTTAAGAAATACAAACACATAAAAGTGGTGTTTTTAAATTTATTTAAAATGTTCAAATACAATTCTTAAACAAAACAAAACGCAACTTTTGTGTCACTTTCAATCATTTATTCAATACTGCTTCAAGCCATATTGGGCTGTGCATCCCAAGAATCAAGATTTATATAGATACATTTGTACCTCTATTCCATGAGGCAGTATCGATCGACTCTGCTACTTTGTGACAAATTCAATATGACCATTTCATTTATAGATGATACCATTTTGCATCAAATCGCATAGAGTCGTCTGTTACACTTTATCAAATGACAACATGATATGGACAATACGTGGCATAAGTCTGTTTTACCTGCAGCTATATCACTTTTAAATAAAGTCAATCTATTTATTTATTTATTTTTTTTTTTTATTACGAGACTGATTAATCAAGCTTTCCTTTTAAAATGATTCCTTTTTATGATTCCCCCCCCGGTTTATAATAAAATAATTCTATTTTCAGAAAAGTAAATTATATGCGTATCGAATTTCCAGTAAAGCATACTAAATTATAATCATCAGGTCACAAAGAAAAAGTACATTTGACAGATTTTTGTTTTATAATGTATGTTTTCTCATGTAATTCAAAGAATGTTTCCATCATTTGTAATTTACTACTTATAAGTATAAATAAATTTTAACGCAATTAAATAAAACACTTTATTTATTTTACTGAAAAAAGAAAGGAAAGAAAAGGAAATCATAAGTGTTAGAGGTATGATTGTAACAATTATGGAACATGAGGGTTTCGAAATATCACACTGAAATATTCCTACGAAAGTAAGTGGAAGTCTTTAATTAGTTTTCCTTGCTTTCTCTTACTTAGTTCCAGTGATTTCTCATTGGAATAAATTTGGCAGCATTTTCATCAATAGAAATGTGTTTAATGAATTGAAATGTATGTTTCTCATTACATGAGGATCAATGACGTCAAATTTTAAGGTAAAGCATAGCCCCTCCCCCCCCCCATTTTTCCCCTTCTATACACATAGGAAAAAAGTATTAAATTCGTGAAAATTTACTTTTTTTTTATATATAATTGAAAAAACTGTAGAATTTCTAAAATTAGAATAGGTGGTCTATAGCAAATTTTGGTTCAAATAACAAGAAATTAACACTACAATGGGATTGTAATTTTGCTATACATAGATAAGCTTAAAAAAAAAAAAAAAATCAATTTGAGAGGTATGGATTTTAATTCTGTAAATTTGCTTCAGTCTATTTATTATTAAAGCAATTAAATAAAAAGCTTTATTTTACTGAAAAAATAAAGGAAAGAAAAGAAAATCATAACTGTGATTGTAACAATTATGGAACATGAGGGTTTCAAAATATCACATTGAAATATTCCTACGAAAGTAGTGGGAGTCTTTAATTAGTTTCCTTTCTTTCTCTTTCTTAGTTCCAGTGATTTCTCATTGGAATAAATTTGGCAGCATTTTCATCAATAGAAATGTGTTTAATGAATTAAAATGTATGTTTCTCATTGCATGGGGATAAATGACGTCAAATTTTAAGGTCCCTCTCCCTTTTTTTTATTTTCTTCTCTATATATAGAAAGAAAGTAATAAGTTAAATTCGTGATTTTTTTTTTTTTTTTTAATATAATTGAAAAAATTGTAGAATTTCTAAAATTAGAATAGGTAGTCTATAGCAAATTTTGGTTTAAATAACGAGAAATTAACACTACAATGGGATTGTAATTTTGCTATACATAGATAAGCTTAATATATATATATATATATATATATATATATATATCAGTTTGAGTGGTATGAATTTAAGTTCTGTAAATTTGCTACAGTCTTATTATTTAAGGCGACGGGGGACTTTCAAAATGGCAAAATTCGGCTAAGAATTCAATATTTCGGTTTTTCTAAAATATGAAACTACATAACAGTAGTAACGTGTGGTAAAAAGAATTTTTCAATTCTCATAACTCTATGCTGTTATAAACATTTAATTTTGTAAAGTAACACTGAATCTATTGTAAAATGAAATCTTTAAACATCATTTTCTCAAAACTAATTTTTACGTAGTTGTGTCAAGTTTAAAATGTTCCATGCGTCTTCTTTTATGGTGAATCTTTATGAAACTCCATCTAACGGTTTTTTGTACATCTTAGCACAAAACTTAGTTACAATTTTCTATTTTTGATACTTTAAAATTTTCAAAAAAAAAAAAAAAAATTTTTTTTTATTTATTTTTTCGCATAATTATGATTGTAAATAAAAAGTTTCAACTAACTTTTGTTAAAATCATCTAAAGTTCCAGTAAAAAAACCTTTCGGAAGTTTAAGACAAAAATTAATTTGCAAGGAGCATTCTGAAATTTAACAATTAATTAATAATTTTAATTAATATCTTAATTAATTATAAAGTGAATGTTAATTTTAATATTGAATTTTTCATCTCTAAATAAGACTATATGAAACTATAACCTTTTCCAGTAATAGATTTATAATTAAAGCTTTTATTTTGAAAGTCCACCATAGCCTTAATTTTTGTAAAAGAAAAAAAAGGTTATTTAGTATGTGTTCTTTTATGAATATATTTCAAAAAACTATGCATACAAATAATTTTATAAATTACAGAAATTATTGAATATGAAATGTTATTTCCGATAAAAATTTAAAAATATACGAAAATTGATCGAAAATACAAAATTTTCTTTAAAATAAGAACTTAAAAAAAATAAATAAATAAAAATTCTCATTAAAAACACACTAAATAATTCTTTTGTATTGCATTTTTAATTAATATATATAATGAAATATCAAAATTTCATAATAAAACTTAAAAAGATACAGATTTCCCTTAGGCAGTAAAAAATCTAAATAGAAAGATGAACAAGATTTAGATAATGAACTCCCTAATGTTTCAGCGTGGATATCTTTTGTATTTTAGTAAAGGCTTTAATTTATATTTTTAATTTAAAAATAATTGTATAAAAATGCTAGCTCGAAGGTAGAGATGATCAGTATAAAATTAAATTATTTTAAAAATATTAAAAAAGCATGAAGACTTATTATAAATGTATGAGTCTTCATGCTTTTTAATATT
The DNA here is from genome assembly GCA_963930645.1 of Salticus scenicus. NCBI lineage: Eukaryota > Metazoa > Arthropoda > Arachnida > Araneae > Salticidae > Salticus > Salticus scenicus. The sequence goes on along the minus strand of CAWVNO010000709.1, from coordinate 1,013,791 downwards.
TTTAAAATAATTTTATATTGATCCTCTCTACCTTCAAGCTAGCATTGTTATGTTTTTCGTTAAGACCCAATTTATTATTATTATAAGATTAATGTGTAATATAGAAACTTTTTCGTAGATTCACATTTTTTTTTTTTTCCTAATGACCAAACAGAAGAAAATGTTTAAAAAATCTCATATATTTTAATAAAATGTCTTTAAGAGTTTTCTTTTAGCAATAAATTAAATATTACTTTATAAATCTTGAATTGCCATGATAATATCAAAGTATTCCTACCTGTCGTCAATATGTTAGAAAACTTCATTGAAGATACAAACGATTCTACGATACAAACGATAGATGAAATTGGAGATACAAACGATAATAATAATAAAAGAAATCGCTTTTTTATTTAAGTATACTTAATTTATTTTAATTAAACTCCTACACATGTATATACATATATATATATATATATATATATATATATTAAACCTAGTAAAGTTACTTTTCTCAAAAATTTTTAAAATGAATTTAAATACTTTTTTCCTATTAAATTGGAAGAATTACAATAGAATTAGAAGATACTCCTTTTAAAAATGTACAATTGTTTATTTGTACAGCAAAGCTTTTAAAAAGTGCAACAATTAAAAATATATCTCTAATAAATTTTAAACAATTTACACCATATAAACAGATAAAACATAGTAACATGAAACAGATTTACATAAACATAAGTTACAGAAATTATAAACTTAGGAAAATAAGAAAAAAAAAAAAAAAAAAAAAAAATCTGTGCAAACATAATTTTATTTTGATCATTTGAATAATAAAATACCTTGATTAAAAATAAAACCGGTGACTATTATTATAAATTGTTTTCCTTAGGTTATACAGGGTGGCTAGCGTTTAAACCTTTTCAAATTCCCTGACTTTTCCCTGACTATTTTTCGAGATTTTCCTCCATTTTTCCCTGACTCTCACGTTTATTTTCGATGAAAATTTCACGACACTAGCAAAAAATTTAGTGATTTAAAATATCATTAATAATTTAATGATTAATATATCTTATTTTCACAAAATTTGTTAAAATTCCCTGACTTTAAAGGAAATTCCCTGACTATTCCAGATTTTCTAAATTCCCTGATTTTTCCCTGATTCTTTGATTTTCCCTGACTGCTAGCCACCCTGTTATGTAATCGATAAAGAATTTGAACAATATTCTTCAGTGCATGATTTATGAATTCAAAATCTTTGAAACATTTAAATTTTTTTTGTTCTAATTTAGTATATAATAAATGTATAAAAAACCTTCATATTCCCATATAATTAGTAATTTTTCAATGGTTAAAGTTCATGTCAGTAAGCCGACAATGTAACAGCTGTCTTCAAACCATCAACAAAATGATGTAGAAATTTCACACGTAGATGAAACATTTGTAGCCCAATATATTTATTATATATTTTTAAAAATGAAACAAATTTAACTTGGCATTTCCAGAATATATATTAAGAATTGTAAATCGAAATTCATGTATTTGTAACCTAAAATTTTTGCTGTTTGGTAAACATAGTTGATAGTTCAGAAATAGAATTAAAAAAAAAAAAAAAATCTTTAAATGGTATACTTATGCAACTTCGATGCTACTACATTTCATTGTTGATTTTTTCAGCAAAATGTTTTCCGAAAATTGCGAACAACTTTTTGTAAGTATTCAGATTCAGTTAAATTGTTAAATGTTTCAAGTACGAAAGAAGACATTTGACCTGGGCGCTAGATGGTTGGAATACAAGCGCGGGGAAGCGTTGGAATACTAGCTTTATGGTTAGAATACAAGCGTGGCTAGAATTTTCTGTCTTTTATACACATACATAGTGCAGTACATGATATATGCATATAAATAGGGCAAGATATGTTAGTGGTATATTTGCAGATATATACAGACATTAAATAATTTCATCCCGTTTACAAGTAAATTGTTAAATTCTATCAGTAGCCGGTCTACAATTTCCGTACTTTTTCCTTTGTACATGACTGTTTGGAATTTTAAGAGGTCGCAATATCCTATCCTCACAGACAGATAAATCCCATGTTATTCTGTGGGGAAATATATTTATAGAATTACTTATTCTCTAATATATTATTTTTTTAATTGAAAAATAATAATTAATTTTATGATTTATGATTTATTAAATTAATGAATTTATGATTTTTAATTCATTGATTTTTAAATATTACATTTTAGAACTAAACGATTTAGAAAAATGAACGAAGTCCATTTTTCACATTTTTTAGCATGAAAATAAAATACGGAAAATTAATAAAAAAAAAAAAAAAAAAAAAAAAAAAAAAAGGCAATGAGTAAATCTATAAATAAATGGCTGTCGACGAGGGGAAATACAACGTCACTTTAAATTGATTCGAAATATGTGGAGGGAAGCAATTTCAGAAATAAGTTTAAAAAGTTCTGGACAAGGTGCGTGATAAGTTTAAAATGCGTCATTCTCAGAATGTTAAACAGATAGTAAAATCCAAGAACATTCTTCAAAAGGTTTTGCAAAAAAACTGCTGCGGATAACCATTAAATTAATTGTCAGCAAGGTAAACTTAAAAATTATTACCAATGAAACTAGCTGAATTGTAAATAGAAAATTACTGAAGTGCGTAAAAATAAAAGAATAATTCTCTTCAAATATAGATGCAATTCCATAGAAAATTATTTTATAACTATATTTATATAACAGTGTTATTTCAGATTAGAAACAATTTTGGCTAAAACATTACAAATTTCATATTTTGTTTCAAGTTAAGACTGAAAACATTGAATTTAACTTAAAATTCAGGTGCAAAAAGAAATTCGGCCAGTATGAAGACCAGACGTTTAGATGTTTCAAAATCAACTTTCTATCGATACTATTGATTGTTAGGAGTGACAACATCGGAATAATCCCTTCTACATACTACTGACAATCTGTCTTCATTAATGATCGCGCTGTGTATTATTGAAGATTAAAGATACATATTCTTTTTTTTTTTTGGGGGGGGGGGGGGCGTCTGTGTACTGTTTACGATAAAAAATAATTTTATTTGAAATTACATACAAGCGAAATAAAATGTAAAAAAAAACACCATTTGGTTAACTCACGCAAGCAACTTAATATCAAAATAAGAATAACTATTTTACTTGTATAAAATACGTACAATGTAAAAACTAAAAAAACGAAGAATGTAATACATTTCTACGAGAAATGAGATTGGCTTAGGAAAAGTTTGAGTAAAATATTCAGCTAGTATTTGCATAAAAATGTACATCTAATAAACATTTCTGAATTCAAAACACTTTTACTTCAAAAATTCAGACGGGGGTATAGTATTCGTGGCAGCATAAATAAGCAACATTTGAAAGTACTGGGATAAAAATTTTAATTTTCGATTAGAAAGAAAATTTTGTTACATTTAATTTACAAATTTTGTTACATCTTCGGACATATTTTTGCATAAAAATATTTTCGAATCAAATTCATTTATGAATGACAGCTTCTAATTCCGCATTGATATTTTTTTAACATTACAGAATTAGACAGTTTTCTATCAGGGTTTAACCTGGCAAAAAAATTACTTTAGCATTTTAGCGAAAATAGGCAAGCACTATTTTAGCTTTTTCGAAAGTTAATTCTTTGGATACCATTGATTTCTTTTACTTAGCTTTGTTATCCTTAGTTTTGTTTTCTATTCCTTTTGTTCATTGATGATTTTAACCAAGCATCCATATTTGTGACTTTTTAAAAATCAAGTAAAGTGTAGTGGTAGATAATCGTGAAATACTAGTGCTAAATATGCTTCTATGAAGCAAATTCTGAATTCTAACATACTTTTAAATATTTTTGCATTTAAATTCAATCATTGAAAATTAAAAATAAATCCAAATTACTATATAAATAAGGATTCCCAAAAATTTCAGTCCTTTCGTAGTTTTTGCCTGCAAATATTACAAAAAAAAAAAAAAAAAAAAAAAAAAAAAAAAATCTGAATTATTATATAGAGATATTTTATACAGTTATCCAGTTTTAGCTTTTTAGCGAAATTCTGACCGACTTGTTTTAGCAAAATATGATACCTTTTAGCAAAATGCTAAAAAAACTAATGGCAGTTTAAACCCTGTTTTCTATGATATATTTTATCTTTTTAATTATGGCATGAAAAAAATTCATCACCTAAAACTCTTATAGAGAATCGAGTACATTTTATCTTTTGTTATTTTAAGAAGTATGTAGGAGAAAATTAAAAATTGAAGCTATAGGATATTTTTCCAAATTAAAATAATGATAAACATAATAAACTTTTTTCCTTTTCAGATATTTTCGAATGTGTAAAATTCTTACCTAGCTGTGCATTATATATATATATATATATATATATATATATAGTGTATTATATACTGCCCTATATAAAAATTAAATAGTAAAAAGTATAGGCATTAAAAAAAAAAAAAAAAGTAGGTACTAGATTTTTTTAACAAGAAATTATACCAAAAAATTCATCGCCGAATAGTGACAAAAATTTAAAAGTCGTCAAGAGGGTCACATGCTAAAGCTGTACCGCAAAATGGTGAAATTATTATAAATTTCTTTCTCTTCTAGGAAAAAAAAAAAAAAAAATACAGATTTTTAGCCTAATTTTTCATTTTTTTTTTTTTTTTTTTTTTTTTTTTTTTTTTAAGTGGTATTATGTATTTCGACATTGAATATGGAGTTTTAATTTATGGGGTTTAATACGGCTTTTTAATTTTTGCTGTCATTTTGGCGATGAATTAAAACGGCTATTGCAATTGCGTATGTAAAGATCTCGGTGAGAAACGTCTGTGCTATTTCGAAATTTCAAATTTCGCTAAAGGGTTCTATATACTGAAGCTGTTCCATTTCTTTAGCACGATTTTTCACAATTTTACTTTAATTATTTTTTAAAAAGTTTGCACTTTTTTTTTTTTAAACCTAAAAAGAAATTTATTTATTTTTACCATCTTTTTTTTTTTTTTTTTTTTTTTTAAATGGGTTTTTGTTTAATATATTTTGAAATATTTGTCCAAAAAAAAAAAAAAAAAAAAAAAAAAAAGCGTTAGTTAGATTTTGCCCTGATTAATAAGCGTGCCAATATTTGAAAAAATCTAATAAACGGAACTAAAATCTGGACAGATATAATAACAAACGTCCAGATTTATGCATTTAGATAGACACAAAAATGTTTCAACGTTCATTCAAGGTGACAGATAAAAATTGGTAACGACGCCGAAATAGCTATCTGAAAGAAATAGTACAACCTGTCATACTAAAAAAAAAACATTTGCTTGTGGAATATACACATTTGTGAGTGCAATTTAACATGATCTAAGAATAAATAGAATTTTTTGGAACACCTTTGATTTATCTTTTATACTCTTTCATCACTGGCAAACTGAATCTAATTCGATCCATCACACAGTTAGCTGACTTCCTCTAACCCGAAATTAATATACGAACATTAAAAGTACCATTCATCATTTCACCTGTCCAAACGACTCATTCCGGGAAGACCACAACGTCGTTCCGAGGCAATAAAATCAATTGGGCGCATTCAATATTTTATATGAAAGAAAAAAATTGCATATAAAGACGTTATACCAGGTGCTTTTATTTTTCTTTAATTTACCTCTTAATAGAATTGAATGCTGCAAAGCGTGAAATAACATGTTCTGTTTTGTATATAATATTTTGCGCAATTCTTTGATAAGGAACTCGCAAAAAATGAAAAATGTTATATAAAGCTTAAAATTCAGCAATATAAATCTAAGATAAAAATTTTTGGTGTTCCTTATTATAAAGCTAACCTTTTGGTTATATTTGAGTAAATTATATAATTTTTATGGTATCTTTAAATTGCATAATGTGCCTACAACGTTTTAATACCACTTTTTAGAATGGTGTATAAATAAGTAACATATAGGTTCATGAATTATTTTTAAATGGATGCTTCTGTTCTCTTTAATTGAAAAAATAAAAATAAAAAAATAAATAAAATAAATAAAGTGTTCAATTCTAAATTTATTATTATCCAAAAAATGTTTTTATTTTTAATTTTTTTTCTATGTATGTTTTAATTAAATCATCAACTGACACGAAGTTAGATGTCTTATACATATAAGGTACTTCATTATACTATTAAAAAAAAGGAAATACATTAATATACCTGTATATTGCTTCCGAAAAATGGCTAGGGTGGCTTTAGAATTAAAAAATATTCTTATGATACATCAACCGCATGGAGACTTCGTAGCTCAGATTTTTGAAACACTTATTTATAAAATGAACATCTTCAAAGTTTCGAAAGCACAAGGCGCTTTTTATTTTATTTTCCTCAAGTTCGTGAAGCCCAAAAAAGGGGCATAATGCTAAACAGAACCAACTGAATGAAATTCATACTTTAACAGCTTAAAGGCTTCATATCCTCCCCCCCCCCCACCCAAAAAAAAAAAAAAAAAAAAAAAAAAAAAAAATCTCATCTCTTCTTAACTTAAAAATAAACTCGTGTATGTACCAATAACATATCTTCCATTACCCACAACTATATTATAAACACTTTTCTAAAGATGCGGTCAGAAGATAAAATTCACCTAACCAATCAGACACCTACCGATTTTCCTGTACTACTAACAAGCTACTATAATCTTGTAAAGACATATAAAAAGAGCTTATAGAACGAGTTAAAAAGAAAAAAAAAATCATTAGACTTTTTTTTTTAAATATATATATATATATATATATATATATATATATATATAACAATTTTGAATACCTAAAACTGATCTACCTAATCAGAATGCTAATTAATTTTTCTGTAATAACCGAGTAATACTTGTGAAAGGGCATCTAAAAGAGATCTTATGCAACAAATATGAAGATAATCGTTAGAACAGTTTTTGAAATACCAAACTTTCAGAGTCCCCTGGCAAACTTGTTTGTTCACCGAAAATTAACTGATACATGCGAAAGAATATATTAAAGTAAGCTAATATGACAAGTTTGAAGATAATCCGTAGATCCATTTTTAAAGAAACCCACTAGAGAAGTCTAAAATTAACCACTTATGCAAGAGGGAAACTTATCAATTTCCCTTAAGTAACCAACTAATACACACGAAAGAACATCTAAAGTGGGGTTTACATAGCGACTTCGAAAAAAATCGTTACAGCCGTGTTTGATATAGGTCCTACTTTCGATTTTCCAAATTTCTTCTAATTTTCACCAAAATTTGGTGAATTCACGTGTACACTGGACCTGTCTTAAACAGGTCAATTTCCAAAAATAAACTTTTTTTCGAGACAGAAGACTTTAAAACCTGTACATCAGGTGAAAACTAAGTTTCAAAAATTTAAAAATTTTGACCAAGTACAATACACAAGAAAAAACATCTAAAGTGGGGTTTACATAACAACTTTGAAGAAAATCGTACCCTTCCACTATCTTTGTTAAATTGTTAACACCCTTTCACAATTCCCCCACATAAAAATCCATAAAAGAAAACAACTATAATATTAACACTGAGTATGCAGCTATTATTTCCATCTTTCTTATATTGAAAGAACAATTCTTGCCGCGATTTCCAGGCCGCGGTAGCCTGGTTGGTAAGAGCAGCGAGTTCGTGATCGAAAGATTGCGGGTTCGGTCCTCGAGCCAGCCGAAGACCGTCGTGTACGCTAATGGCGACTGGTGCACGTTAAATTCCGTCGTGGTCGCAAAGTCCTCCAAGTTCCCATCAAAAATTATACCTCTGGGGGTACCGGAACATGGGTCTAACTCGCTCTGATCCGGATCAAAATTCGAGTTTGGCTGGTGCTGCCATCTTTCACCAGCTTATGGAACTAGAAGTCGTACTTCCTCCCTATGAGGCGTTCCTAATAACGGAAGACGCAACCCTCTTGCCTTAAAATAAGTCCGGTAGTTCCACTACCGGGGCTCGGAATTTCCGAGTGGCACACGACAACAACAACAACAACAACAACAATTCTTGTTTTGAAATTTTGAAATATTTGTACTTCTAAACCTTTTTAGCCTTTTATTAATTTCATTTTTATACATTAATTATTTTGAACACAAAGAGTATCGCAGTGCTTTGGGGAGGAAGATTTATAGCTTTTCCACACTCGGTATTTTGCTGTTTTATTTTGTTTTGATTTTCTATAAAATCTATAATGACACACAAGAGGAAGATTGCATTATTTTTTTCACTTAATAATTGAATGTTGATACATTGTTCGAATAAAATTTTGAATAAAGAGGATAAGAACTAATGAACAAAACCAAGATGAGTAATTTTTTAGAAATTACTTTGTAGAAGAAATAAATGTTCTACTTATGTTTTTCTTTCTTTTTTTCCCTTACGTGTAATGTTTTATTTATTAATCCTCCTCCTCCTCAAAATAAATAAATAAAATAATAATAATAACAACAACAAATACAATATCATTACATAAACAGCACACATAATTCAAATTTTCATCAACTTAAATATTTGAAATCCAAAAAGAATAAAATCCAAAATATTACATGAAATCTAAGTAGATGAAGAGCCATTGAATTAAAACTATATTTACCTCTCCGGATGCAACAGCTTCGCCAGGAATGAAAAGTTCCGGATAAATGGTATCCAGATACCATTTAAAATTTTTACATTGGAGTTTCCGCCGTAATTCCTTTCGGTCTGATACGTCACCATAGTCACCCTAAACAATACAGCAGACATCGCATTAATAATACTATCTAATTTACAGAAAGATCAATCTTATTTTAACGTAACAAAAGTAGAGAACTTTAAGGTGTAACAAATTACTATCTTGGGATCAGGTGTCACTAAATAGGAGTTGAATAACAACGATCTAATAGAATATGTATGAACGATAAGTATTTCGAAAATAGTTTCCAATTCTCTATGGAATTATTCGATCTATTTTCAGTGAAAACTGATAAGTTATTTTCCAATGAAACTTTTAGAATTTAAACATCGTGATTAAATTTTTTGGCATATTTTTGTATAAAAAATGTTACTATAGGTTTATAATTTAAGAAAATGGTAATATTCTATTATTGTAGAAAAGGAGGTTTATTTAGATAAAGCAAATTGGTAATATTTTGTAATTATGTAAATTCTGCAGAAAAATATGTGTGGGGAAGTGATTCTCGCTACAAATATAAGATTTTTTTTTAGATGAGCTTGATTTTAATTAATCTGAAATTCTTAATTTTAAAAACTTTGTTTTACGTTAGAGGATTATATGACACTAAAATTAAATTGCCTACCTTTTTAATGCTAAAATTTTATTGATTTTAGAAATTATTATATTTTTGTAATGTAATAATAATGGTGATTTGGTTATGTCTCCAAACACATATATATATGTTCGATTTACATTTTTGTAAAATACAAACAGAAAGCGAAAATGCAGATAAAATAAATTAAACTCATGCCTTTTGTTTCCGAAAAAGAAAGTTATACAATTTTATATATGACAATTTACAAAAGAATAACAAATTTAACCACGATATAAAATGAAATGAGAAGAAATAAAATAACAAATCATCTTTTCACTTCACTTTCAATTTATCACTTTCTGAAAAGAAAATCGGTGTTTCTTGGGGCGTTGTCGCCAAGAGAAACGACTATTCCATTTAAAGCAATTGTAAAAGGCTCTTTAAATAGGTGTCATTGTGAAGAATTTCAAAACTACTGCAGACTCAGCTTTAATATTTCAGCTGTCATGGCAAGATATAAAGCATTCAAAGACATAGTGGTGTAAGATAATGTTTCCTTAGAATTATCAGAAACAAAATATTTACTACTAATAAATTTAATTGAGAATTCTGCGATGTTACCGATAGGTAATTAGGCGAAACTATAACAGAGGCCTGCGAAATCGTAAGTTTCAATATTTTTCTGCACTACGCTGGGTGTATCATCTCAAATGTGTTTTGATACACTGAATTCAGACATGCTTGTCTTTTCTTCCTATCACGTGAGGATTTTTCACAAAGTAAGGATGAAGACAGGAAGGATTCGGCCAGAGATTATATGAAATTCGAAATAATTTATGTATAAAATACATTAAAATAAGATATTATTTACGTATCATCTTTTAAATGCATTTCTTTACATCGAAGCTCCCTTTAGAGCCTTTACCTTGTGCACGACTTGAGGGCCTTATAGAAAGGATATTCTCTATGCAGCATCCAACAATAATCTTCTAACATTTAACATACCGTTGTACCTGATGCCTCCTCTACATTTCTTTGATGTCTTGATAAAATAGGTTTCTTTATTCTTCACTCACATCACCCAGAATTTCCGAGAAATAACTTAGATGATAGTTTAAAAAGTGGAGCTGAAAGCTCAAACAATCCCCTTTTTTGTTAAAACTGTACGTGATGGAAATTTTTGAATAGTTTTTCCTTAATCAGCATCCATAAATGCCCCAGTAAAACCCATCAACTTGAAGAAAAAAATTCCCTTGTCGACCGGTGTAATTTAAGGATTCCTCTATAAATCTTACAATTTCGCCGTTTCCTGAAACCAAATCCCATGTTAATCTATGAGAAAATATTCCCGATTATTATTCGTTGCATAATATATATTTTGAAATTCCTTTTTTACATTCAGAACATTTTCAACTGTTAAAAATAAGTCTTGTATTCCAAAATTTAATATATATTTTTTAATTTTTCCCAATTTATTTTGAAGCTGTGAAAAAGACAAAAATTTCAGTTAGTGATATTTGTTATACACATGTATAATAACATGCTTTTAGCGTAATATGGTATAGTTAGCATTAAGGCTTACAAGACCACTCACAAATATTCAAATACATTAGGGGCTATAATTTGAAATTGCATTTTTTCATGTGTTAAGTGTTTTTAAGTCTTTAATAATGATTACGACTTCGATTAGTCACTCTGTATGACCATGTATTTTCCGAAGAACTCCTTGAAACTGATATATGTCATTAAAGTTCCGTATGACATGTTTTCAATTGAAAGAATAACTCCAGTCGTTTGTGTGCCGGGCACCCGAAGTAATTCCAAAGAACTACATTCTGTTACAGATATTTCCATAAAGCATATTTGAATACTTTTGTATTGCACAATACATAATGCTAGTGATATTTATTATTAATACATAGAAAAACATGTTTTCTACAGAATATGGTATGATTAGCATTAAGATTTACAGAGCCACTCACAAGTATTCAGTTGCATTAGGGGCTGCAATTGAAAACTGATGATATTGCATTTTTTGTTGTGTTAATTGTTTTTCACACTTTCAACAATATAAGAGTGATTATGACTTCGGCTAGTTTATGTCTGTTCATCTGTCCTTATTTTAATTCACGTCTCTATTCATACAATGCCTTTGAAATGGTTATATGTTATTTAAGTTCACTACTACATATTCTCTATTGAAAATAGTATATGCCTACATAAAATAAAAATTACACTATATAGTGCAATTGATTTGTGCATAAGGATGTGTTCAATTATTTAAAAAAAAAACAACAACAACAACAAAAAAAAAAACCCTTAAAATTTTATTTTTGCATACGAAATTAAACCCAAGCATTAACATTTTCATTAGTATTCCTTTAAGTGTAATAAAAATAATTCTGCAGTGCCCCTTTCACGAGAAAATCCTCTTTCATAAAAATAACTTTTTCGCAAACCGCGTTCAATTCTACCAATTTCATCAATTTTTATGAATTTTAAAAAATATTTACAGAGTTATGAGACGAGACACCCGGTATAAATATAGATTACAGAATTCTTCCACGCCAGAGATCTAAGCCTGAAGTGACACTCTTTTCGAAATTTGTATCAATGAAAAACTAATATTTCAGCATTTCGAAACGCTTTTTCAAAGAGGAATGTTTCAATACACTTATCATAATCTATATTCAAAATCGCTAATAATGAATTACTTTTTAAATAATTTTTTGAATTTTACAAAATTATGTGTAGATTAAATAAAACATAAAATTACCAATTCTGTTCCAATTCGTTGGTAATAATATTTTGCATATTCATCCAACCAAACTTCAGCCAATCGGATGGAGTTTCTTTTCAGCACGTTCACGCCTGTCCTCCATTTGTAAGGACTCCTCTTCCTAAAAATATGTCCAACATGAGAGCAAGGTATGATCTCCAAAGTGCCACCACACATCCAGGTCTACGAAGTAGAAATTAAATAAGATAAAGCAACCGAATCCTAACATGCAAGTAAATTCATAAATTGAAACACATGAAACACAGGTAAAAGTACAATTTTTATTATATAAACATTTATGAAAATAAATGAAAGATGAAAGTCTAGAAAAAGCTTAATTCCGAATAATAAATTATTTCTTTGCGGCTAATGAATAAATATCCCAAATGCAAGCTTATTTTAAGGAGACTTTCAATCAAAAGGAATTTACTCAAGATTATTTTAACATGTGAATTTGTTTTAAGTTTTGTAAAGAAATAGAGTTTATGATTCTGTGATTAAAATACTTAAAGTGTATGAGGTGAGTGTAAGTTTTTTTCTTTTTTAGGTCTTTGAGAAAGACCTTAATAAAAATTGTAACAGTTTTTTTTTTACAAACTTTGATTTTTTTTTTTTTTTGTGTGTGTGTATTTAAAAGAGGGAGGTGTAAAGCAACGGAATAAGCACCGCAAATTCCTAGCTTTTCTCTTACTAAATTAAACTGTATAAAAGCGGACGCCTATACTACTTATTTACACTTTAAAATTATTAAAGTAGCATCTTTTATGCTCGTATAATAATTCCCTATAACATTAAACATAGTAAAATTATTCCTACGGTAAAAAGTAGTTCACTAAAATTAAGAACTCAAACTATATGAAAAAATGCAACTAACATCGTTGCTAACTTTATTCTGTTCTATTTCTTGAATTAAAAAACAAAAACTGAGGATGCCACACGCATCACATAATCTTTACATTTTAACAAATTTTGAAGATAGCACGCGCTCATATTTTACATAAAAATTAAAAGCATTAAATTCATTTAACTCTTTTTTTCTTTGACATGTTGTTCAGCACGTGAACTTACAAAAAATAGAGGATAAATAATAAACAAATTTATACACTGAAATTGAAAATGGCTCAGTTATAACATCCTCCCACCTTTTGATTATAAGTTATAATCAAAACCAAATGTTGCAGGTGTAGTTCTCAATACATTAGTCTTTCAGGGACTTTTATTCTCCTTCCCGCTTTGCTATATCTGACTGGTTCCTCTTCTGAAGTTACAACGGGTTTAACAGTTTGAGCAGAGGTTTCCTTTGAATGGTATGCTTCTTTCAGTTTTGAACTATTATTTGATGATGTTACTTCTAAAGGATATAATCTTTGAATAGGTCGTAAAAGTTCATGTTGCGAAGTTTGAACCTTTACAAGTCGAACTTTCTTATCTTTGCCAGGAATAAGTTCTGTGATACGGCCTAGTGGCCAGTGGATAGTGGCCAGTGCATCTGTGGAAGCAGAGGTCACTAGCTCTAGATGAACAGCTCTATATATAGCACATGTGAAAATCAAAATCCAACTCTTCTTATCGTTCTTAAGATACAAAGGACCAGCCATATCTATGCCTGTAATTTGAAATACGGCAGAATCTTTTACTCGGTTTTCAGGTAGAGGAGCACTAGATGTCCATAAAGCCCTTGAATTAAACCTTTTACAAATCACACAGCTGGCTAACACAAGCTTTACACTCTTTCTTCCGTTGAGGATCCAATACCTTTCTCTAAGCAAATTTAAGAGGATTTGTAACCCCGCATGACAGTTCTTTACATGAATATAAAAAATAAGTCGCTTAACAACTTCATGCTTTGAAGGGAGAATTATGGGATGGAGAAAATCTTCACTATCTTTCCTGTAAGTTATTTTAGTTTTCAAACGAATGACATCTTGCTCATCCTTACAGGTTTGTAATGTCTTCAATCTTTCATCACTTTCCGAAGAGAAAGATTCTTTTTGAACCATACGTAGAGTTTTTATCTCAGCTTCCCGAAATTCAGTAGCCGTCAATTCGCCTTTACTCTTCTTATCAGGATTTAAACAATTATGCTTAAAGCGAAGAATCCAAGCAACTAAACGTATGATTTTTTCATAACTTGAAAAGTAGCGGTAATACCAGTTATTGTTGGATGGAAATTCAGGTTTCGTCAACATACAAGTAGACTTTGACCTTTCTTTCTGAATTTCTTCCTCATTCCAATCTTCATCGGAAGTGTTCATGTGGTTTCTAAATTCTGCTGAATCTTTCATCCAATGTGGGCCCTCCCACCATCTGATTAAAGTTAATTGCTTAGCCTTACAGCCTCTAGACGGCAAGTCTGCTGGATTCTTCTCACTTGGTATATGTTTCCATGATGAAGGACTGCTTAATTTCTGAATCTCTTGAACCCGATTTCGGACAAACACAGACCAGCTCTCATTTCTTGATATCCAAGCAAGCACTGTTGAGGAATCGCTCCAGTAATATCTCTTCATTTCCTGCCAACCCAAAGCATCCACAACAGTTTTCGCCAAACGAGCGCCAATAGTAGCTGCTAATAGCTCCATCCTTGGTACAGTCGTATTCTTTAAAGGCGCAACTCGGGACTTGGCAGCAAGCAGAATTATTTCCCCTTGATCTTCTTTTTCTATCCTCAAGAATACTACTGCTGCGTAAGCATTTTTACTACCATCCACGAAAGTATGAATTGTGCATGCATGTAAGTTTTCTGGAGTTATCTGGATATGTCTTGGTATCTTAACATCATTTAAATATTTAAGTTCTTGAAACCATAATAGGAATTCTTTTTGTAAATCACCAGTTATTTCGTCATCCCAATTAATTCCTAATTTCCAAGCTTTCTGTAACATCAATTTAGGATAAAGCATTACCGGAGCAGTAAAACCAAAAGGATCAAAAATTTTATGAACTGCCGATAGCATACTTCGCTTGGTAATCCTTTCTGTGTTGAAATCCTTTAGCCATTTCATGTTGACTTTTAATGTATCGGAAACCTTATCCCAAATCAGACCCAATACTTGAGTTTCCTTCTGGTTCGACGTTTCAGCGTGATCACCAGTGTATTCCCACTGTCTTAAATCAAAACCACCATTTGCCATTATTTTCTTTGAGTCCGAGATAAATTTCTTTAGATCTTCTTCACTGTGCACACTAGTGGCGACATTGTCTACATAAAAACTGTGCAAAAGTCTTTGCTTGAAACTTTCCTCAAAATTTGCACTATTTTTGATGTGATATTCAATTACTGATGATAAAAGAAAAGGGCTACACTTTACACCGAAAACGACTCGTGCATGCCTAAATACTTTAAGTTTCTTCTCTTTTAGATCTTTCCACCATAGAAATCGTAGGAAATCTCTATCCTTTTCACAAATGCTAATTTGAAGAAACGCTTTTCTAATATCAGCGGTTACACCAAATTTTCTTTCTCTGAAACGTAGGAGAATATCTGGAATAAGCTCAATCAAATTTGGGCCACACTGCAGACACTGATTTAAAGATGGATGGTTAGCCAACTTTGCTGAAGCATCGAAAACCGGACGGATAGGTGTTGTACTACTGGTCTCTTTAATAACTGGGTGATGAGGTAAATAATTACCATAAGAGTTCACTTTGGTAGCAGGAACTTCTTCTATGATCCCCTCATTCAACCAGTCCATAAATATATTTTCATATTTTCCGTACATGTTCTTAGATAATAACTTAGAAGTTGTACTTTCCAAACGTCTTACAGCCAAACTCAAGTTATCTGGTAATGCAGATGTGTCGTCAGCCCAAGGAAGACAAATTTCGTAACGACCATCCTTGTTAATTTTTACTGTCTCTAAGAAATGTTCCTTTGCTTGACGGTCAATCTCACTTTTAGATTTCTTTTCTATAGTATCTGTTATTCCGATCAAGTCCAATCTCCATAAGTTTGAGATATCAGCTTCATTTACGAACAAAGACGTCACCATCATTGCTAAATTATCTGTTGAGACTTCGGTGTGAGGCGCCTTGCCCATCAATGTCCAACCGAGGTATGTTTCTATGGCAACAAGACCAGATGTCAATACTTTTCTTTTGCCAGTTAACATCTTTCCCATAATATCAGCACCAATCAATATTTCGATAACTTCACGGCAATGACTTACATCAGATAATTCGATTCCATATTCTTTCAACTCTTTAATCCACGGACCATTAGTGACGGGTTGAATGTTTTCACATATAGTAATTTGATCCATCACTTCAAAATTACAGGTGAACTTCTCCTTCATATCCTTAACCTTTATTCTATAACAATTATGTTGGCATTCTTTGTTGTAACTCCGCCAAACAATGAATGCATCATTTTTTCTTGACGAATGGGAGTATAATTCATCTCTTCTGCTATACTTTTCAAAATATAAGATTTTTGGGATGCTGAATCTAACAATAAACGAACTGTTTTTTGCTTGTTTTCGGAGATGAGTTTCACTTTTAAGGTTTGAAGGAATACTTTAGCACTTTCCTTATTAAAATTTGCCATGTTTACTTCACTACTGACTGAATTTTCTTCAACCTTTTCTTGTGCAGTTTTACCTTGCGAATCACGCAAATCGCACATCAAAGGCACATGCTTCTTAGAACAGATAATGCATCTTAAAACTGCTCGACATTTTTTCACTGTATGATTAGGTAACAAACAAGCGAAGCAGCAATTTTTATCCTTTACAATCTTTTGTATCTCAGTTAAACTCAATTTTCGAGCTGAAAAGCATTCAGAGCTCAAATGTTTGCCTTGGCAAAAAATGCATACTCTTTTGAAATCTAAAGCAGAAGACGTTGTCAATAAACCTGCAGCTGTCGATATCTTATTTCGCATATAGTCTGCACTTGCACTGTTTTTCCTTTTAGAATATTTATTATCTTCACGCTTTGTCAAACCGAAGCCCGCTACAGCTAAAGATATTCTCTCTTCACCTTCTACTTCCGTTTTCAAAAAATGCATCAGATTATTCAACCTTCCTTTAGCATCTGTATTAGAAGAAGAGAGATTCGAGCGATTCCAGGCCTTCAAAAAGTCTGCTGGGAAACAAGACTCAACCATAGGGTATAGAATGGAGGCATATTTATCAGTGGTAACACCTAATGTTTCTAGCGCCCGTAAATATGACTCAAGCTTATCATATAATGAAGTTAATGCAAATCTACCTTTTGTTTGCACAGATATTATCAATTTCAATAACTCTCGTACATACACTTCTACTAGAATATCTTCCCTGCCAAAACGAGCCTTTAAACTTTCCACTGCCTTTGAATAATTGGCGCCAGTTGGCGGGAAACTTTCAACAACTTCTCTTGCGCGTGAACCAGCGATTGTTGCTTGTACTAAATACTGGAACTTGTCCTCTGGGGCAATTTCATCATCTTTATCGATTTGTTCAAATTGGCTCCAAAAAGGCAACCAATCCTTAATTTCTCCGCCAAATTTCCTGAATTCCAGCTTAGGTAAAGTAAATTTTCGTCTCATAGTACTATTTTCATAATTACTTAAAATAGCATCAGTTTGAATTTGCCCAGATGATTGTATTCTCGCCAATTCTAAATCATGATTCAATCTTAATTTCTCTTTCTCCAGTTCTGCTTCTTTTTCCAGCTTTAATGCCTCAGCTTCTTTCCAAGCTTGTTCTTGTTTTTCTTCTTTCAAAGCTTGTTTTTCTTCTTTCAAAGCTTGTTCTTGTTTTTCTTCTTTCATTTTTCTTTCAGCTATAGCATTTTCTAAAATATCTTTCACAAATTCGGGATCCTTTTCATACTCTTTACTATTTAAAATCAGCTCTTTTAAGCTTGCTATTGTGAACGTCGAAGGCAAAGTCTCTCCAATCTCTTCGGCTACCCACTTCAAATCTTCTTTTTTAAACCCTTTAACGGTTTTAAACATCTTTTTAATCTTAATATAATCAAAATAATTTTACTTCACTTGAACGGTCCTGTCGCTATGGACTCCAGTATTTTTATGTAAAGCAACGGAATAAGCACCGCAAATTCCTAGCTTTTCTCTTACTAAATTAAACTGTATAAAAGCGGACGCCTATACTACTTATTTACACTTTAAAATTATTAAAGTAGCATCTTTTATGCTCGTATAATAATTCCCTATAACATTAAACATAGTAAAATTATTCCTACGGTAAAAAGTAGTTCACTAAAATTAAGAACTCAAACTATATGAAAAAATGCAACTAACATCGTTGCTAACTTTATTCTGTTCTATTTCTTGAATTAAAAAACAAAAACTGAGGATGCCACACGCATCACATAATCTTTACATTTTAACAAATTTTGAAGATAGCACGCGCTCATATTTTACATAAAAATTAAAAGCATTAAATTCATTTAACTCTTTTTTTCTTTGACATGTTGTTCAGCACGTGAACTTACAAAAAATAGAGGATAAATAATAAACAAATTTATACACTGAAATTGAAAATGGCTCAGTTATAACAGGAGGGATGAGTGTAGAAGAGTTCTAGGAATCACCACGGTTTATTATACATATATAAAAAAAAAAGTTTTAATGTGATTCATTTTCAAGTATATTGTTTTCAGAATTTAGAAAACGGCTAACGATTTCAAAGAAATATCCCATATTTTTATTTATTTATTTAATGTTTAAGTTATATAAATGAGCCTGTTTATATTTCAAGCCTTTTTCAGATGTTTCTAAGTATAATTTTGAAAATTCACATAAACGACTCTGAAATTTCATAAATTTCAGTTAAAATTATTGATTAATATTTGCTTCGGCTTCTAGGGATCTCATATGCACGAATAAGCAAACAAACAAAATAATCTGGTGTGTCACTTACACGACTTTCTCTTGCCCTGAAATTTAATACTTTAAATACAGGTTGGAGATTAAGAGGTACGATAATGAGTACTGTTACGTAAACCTATGTTAAACAATTCAAATTAGGCTTCGGAAGAGTTTTATACGATAATTAGTTCTGTGTGAGGGGGGCTAACGCCCCCCTTAACCTGCCGTTTCATTAATGCAGCTACATTTATATACAATTTAATTCGGTTATTAAAAATAATTCTGTTTTAAAAAGTAATTTATTAAAATTATTATTTAAAAAAAAAAAATTATCTTTTATGATGATGCAGACGATTTCCATATTAGAGAAGTAGTATAACACTTAATATATATATATATATATATATATATATATATATATATATATATAAAGAGTTCAATTTATTCTCAATATTACATTTAAAAAAAAAAAAATTTTTTTTTGGTTAAAAATGAAAAAAATCGATAACTTTATTTAAAAGTATCGCAGATCGATGGTTCAACCATTCGTTTTAAAGGAATTGGCGAGCTCTTTTGAAAGATACCCATCATGAAAATTTACTTCCCTCGAGGGAGGACTCTCCCCCCTCACAAGGGGGGGGGGAGGGGAGGCTCCTACATACACATAACTCTTTTTCCAGTTGACTATCTCTATTACAATAAATATATATTCGTTTCACTTGGTTTAGTGCAGTCTATAGATGTTAAACTCTACTTACCTGCAATTTCCCCCATAGACGTAATGTATTTGAATACTTTTCAGTGTCCCTGTACACGAACCATTTGCTTCATCTCAACGAATAGCATCCCTATGTGATACACATTTAGAATAGCGAGTTTAAAATTTCTGGTACTATTTGTTCTTGAGCTATGCTGATAACGCACACACAACCATTCGCTAAAAACATGATTTTCGTATTCAGGGGATAAATATAACAAAAACTCACGTTCAAAAATTTGACCCTAAAACAATACTTTCTCGACCCTATGGGTAAGAGAATGTAAAAACGTTCCGGGCGATTGAATTTCAAAATTTCACGAACATGACTCGATGGATTTTAACAAAAGTCTCGGTTTAATAGTTTTTGGAGTCGATCTGTCAAATTATCTTCAAAAAATTTTTATTTTGAAGAAAAACATTTTTAAAAAGACTTAAGGATTTCAAAGAAAATTAATTAGATAGGAAAACTTAATATCTTGATATAAATCTTAGCACCTGAACTTCAGCAACATTTATTATTCGGCGTGTCAAAACAGATTTGATAATGTTGACAGGTAAAGTAGCTTTAAAAAATTGTGGTTCTAGAAATATATTTGTCAACAAGCCACCTTCCAGAAAAATTCATTTTAAGGCATTTTTCAAATTAATTTTAATTATTTCTCTGAAAAATGATGTATGATTAACAAAATTTAGATCTAGAAATCAACCTGGGCAAAATGGATATCTATAATGCCTTTAATAATGAATCTTTATATTCTGCAAGAGAATATTTTAGATTTGTTCTGAGTAAAACTTGGTAAATTAAATACTATATTTTTTTCAATTTAATGTTTTTCTAGGGAATAAATGAATTCAAAATTTTTATTGTAGAATGGAAAACTTTATGTTTATGGAACCAATTATTATTATTTCATAAAATTCATTATATATATATATATATATACACTAACCTTAAAAGAAAGTTCCAAGTTTTCTCCTCCCCATATATCGAATCCGCTGTCATATAGTCCGAGTTTCTCGAAAAATTTCTTGTCGATTGAAAATAATCCACCAGCCATCGTTGGAGATCTAAAAATAAAACAGATTTCACGTTTTAAGGCAATTTATATTTCACAGGGAAAATAATGATTTTAATATAATTATGTTTCTCTTAAAGGATATTTTATGTAAAAAAGTAATTGATATCTCTAAAATGGAGACAATGAAAAATATAGTGACCACCAATCTCTTCCTCTGTTGTTTAATCATATGGATAAAACTCGAAATATGCGGTACGGTCTGTAACTTACTACTTAAATGTTTTGCAATAAAATTAACAATCATAAGGCTTTTCTTGTTTCTTATATTAGAAAGAAGTCCTAAAACATATCAAAACTACTATGTTTTGAACACTACAAAACTTTCTTCTATGTTTTCTTATACAAATTTTCGCAGTACAAATTATTTATTAAAATTATTCTTTACGAATAAAAACATTTTCCATAGTGTATGCATACGATTTTCACTTCAGAGAATAATAACACTAAATGTCAAAAGAAAATCAAACTTGGCACCTATGACGTTGGTTCCGAAAATTTCATAAGGCGGAAGGAGCCTTGAAGGGAAGAAGGATTGCGAACGTCCTTCTGTGATTGATGACAACCAGTTGAGTGTTTTTACTGAATAAGCGGATACACATAAAATAACTGTAGTCTATGTATAAGAACTAAACTTTGACAATTTAACAATTGTTTGACAGCTGCGTAAATTGGCTTAGCAAATACGAAATTTGCTCGGCGCTTTTCTTTGCAACAAAATTTATCTGTTTCTTAATCGCTTTGTGACATGTATCAAGAAATGAATTCTATATGACAAATGAGTCATTTGGCGCAGTAGATAAATAGAGATGAAGCACAAAAATGTTTCCCCAAAATGAAGCTACATCAAAAGAAGGTTATGATTGTTTGGTGGTCGGCATGTGTAAACATTTACTACAATTTCTTGAATCCTGGTAAAACAATTACACCATTGAAGTATTGCTAGAAAATCGGCAAAATGCACCATAAACTGCAATATTTATTCCAAGCACTGATCAATGGAATCGGACCCAATTCTTCTGTATGGCAATACCAGAAAGTACATCTCAATGACTGCATAAAATTTGAACGCACTGGTATACAAACTATCTCATCCAGTTTACTCACAAAACCTCTCTCCGACTGATCACCACTTTTTCAAGCACTTTAAAAAATTTTTGCTAAAGATAGGGATGAGATTAGCAAAAATACAAAAAAGCTGAAACTGTACGCAAAGGCAAGGCGTTGAAATGAAGAATTTTGATGACAAAATCTATTATATTAGAGTAATAAATACTTAATTTAATCTTCAATGTATAAAAAAAGAACGTCAGAAATACATAAAAAAGGTGAAAAAAATTTTAAAAAGCTGAAAAGCTAAATGAAAAAAACTGAAATCAGCTGGAAAGCTGAAAAATCACATCCCTGTTATTAGCAATTTCAGTTTAAGAATTTTCTGAATTATTCGTATTAACTTGTTCCTTCCAAATATATGTTTTCACAACTTTCACATATAATGGATGGTGATGGGTTTAAGGTCAATTGACTACGTGAAGGTCTTAGGCATGTGTGGTGTGTTCTCCTTGGAGATATTTGTAAGGAGTCCTAGATCGCATTCACCCTAGATTTTGAGAAAAGTACGAAAAATTCTGAACGTCTAGGCGAACAAACGTGACTCTAGTTTGAACCCCTCATTTAATGGATTCATAATTAGTAGGAAAAATGCGGTTTTTTAAACAGCATCTTCAAACCGCAGTTTAGAATGAAATTTGCTAATCAAAATAAACTTTAGAAGCTATAAATTTTTGCCGATAAGAAACTAGTCTGTTTATTCCAGTAACATAGAATTCCGGAGTGCTAAAACCAATAAACTCTTGGAAATCATTTTGAGCTACTGCTTTGATGTTGTGGTTCTTATTTATAATGGGTAAAATAATAATAAGTTTCTGTGGACCACCAAAATTTTTTCACGGACCACTGATGAGCACTGGTATAGAACACCAAAGGGAATAATGAGCAAAAAAATACAGACCATTTTTTGGTACCATTGAGCGTACACTGTAAAAAATAAAGGTAGTTTTTACAGCAGATGTGTTGACACTCATTTTTGCCCTCATATTCTGCTATTAAATAGAGTAATTTACAATGTAAACATTTGTAAAGACAGATTCTTTTACAGACGTTTCTGTTGTAACTTATTTCTTTTAACAGCAGAATGTGGTGGCACTCCTTTATGGCAGCACATTCTGCTGTGAAAACTACTATTGTTATTTTTTACAGTGTAGTATTGAATGCACTGATGATCGTAGCATTAAAACAATGCAATGTAGCATTAAATGCACAGTACACTCATGAATGCTACCGAAACAACGGTCTACATTTTTCGCTCGTTTTTCCCTGTAGCGTTCTATACGTTTTCTGAATTTATTTATCTAGCACCAAGTCTTTTTTTAATATACATATAAATTTGTGTGGTGAAGGAAATTATATATGAATGAAAATCTATTACAAATGATTTATGAATGAAAATCTGTTACAAACTGATTACTTACGCGACAGGCATCCAACTGTGCTTTCTTCTTTTATTCTCTCTATCGGGTACGGGATGCCAGTTGAATTGGAGGTTCCAATCAAATCCACCTACGTTTAGGCTACTCGAATCCCTGTAATGGTACTGAAAGGTGTCATCACTAATTACATCAATCACAGGACAGACGACATTCGTGACGTTCTGATAAATGCGGTAGAGAAGGGGTTCCAGCCAACCTGTAAGAAAATATAAACTTTCATAAATAAATATGTTATTTTTATAAATAGGAAATCTCTACACAGTTGATTCTAAAAGTTAACGAACATTTAGAGTATTTATAACTTTTATTAAAATTAACATTTTTGTCCTGTACAGATTGTTAAGCATCAGGTTCTCAAACTTCTATGGGGAGTATGTTATATCTAAACGAATCGGAATTACATAAGCAAGGAAGATCGGAAATGACATAGGTATGCGTTAGCAACGTACACGAAACATGCAAGAAAATAAAGTTTATTAATCAATGAACATCAATGTTTATTAATCAATTTACATCAATAAAACTTACATTTGCCATGTCCGAAAAGTAAATCAAGCATTTCACCATGCCTGTTCATGCTAAAGTAATCTATAGATTTTCTGTGATATTTGTTACATCTGTCCACTGCTTGTAATAATAAACAAAAATTTCAAATATACTCTGTTCTCTCCCCTCCCCCCGTCTTCATCTAAATCACCGAGGTTTTGAGACAGTTACAAATTCTTCAGTTTCTTTTTGAAGAAATCGTATAAATGAATTTGAAATATATGCAAATATATTACGTCTCAGTTAAGTTCAAATTACTTAAAAACATATAAAAGTGACTTATTAACACTTAAAATCAATAAAACACTTAAAATCTACTATAGCAGACATTTCTTGGAAGTTTACATGCGAAACTTCAACCGAACCGTTAAATTAATCATATGCGCTATCTTAGAATATGGGATCCTATTTTAGTTTTTTTGCACTTAAGTTTGTAATTGTTTATCGCCCACATAATGTTTTAACACTGATAAGAGTCTGATGAGATTACTGAAGAAGTCGACAAGAAACGTCAGTTATTGCGTATTTTAACTGTTTTGTAAGTTTTAAGTGCATAAAAAAGTCTCTTAATATATATTTTTAAATGGTAAATATATAATTTTCCTTTTGTTCTCCCCCCCCCCCCCTCCAGAGTGTAACTTAAAATTGTTATTTTGAAATAAATAGCTTAATGTTTTGACACTGATAAGAGTCTGATGAGATGACTGAAGAAATCGACAAGAAACGTCAGTTTTTGTGTATTTTAACTGTTTCGTAAGTTTTAAGTGTATAAAAAAGTCTCTTAACATATATTTTTAAATAGTAAATATGTAATTTTCCTTTGGTTCTCCCCCCCCCCCCACCCCAGAGTGTAATTTAAAACTGTTATTTTGAAATAAATACCTTTAAATAAATCTCGGTAATTACATTTTTTAATTGCACTACTTACAGCAGTAAAAAATGCACCACAGATCAGGTATTGAAAAGTGAACAGTGAAAAACTGAGAAACACCATAAACTGCAAAAATTAACACCGGATGCAGCAAACAAAGCTTTAACACGCACTTTGCGCACTTGAATTGCCTGACGAAGAGCCGTGTTATTGTTTCGATTTGAAACAAATATTGAGTTTTTTAAACAATTGATGGTTATTTATATATAGTTTTTTATTTATTAATGTTTGCTACTAATAACAGAATGTAATTTTAGATAAATAAAACGAATACCATTTTAAAATTTACAATGTAAATTATTTTTTTAGCATTTATTTAATAACTTTATTAAATAATGTATAATAAATAATTTTAAGTTAATAATAAATAACTTTTATGGTACACTTAACTGTAAATCACCGTTTGCTAGCATTTCTCAAAAAAAAAAAAAAAAAAAGAGCTAACCAGTCGTTAAATTAGGCTTCCTGACATTTGATTAGTGAAATTCTATTCATTATCCTTATAAATGTAATTTGTTACCCAGGATTCCAAACATAATAACACTTTTTCGTAGAAATAAGCCAATATAAATTTCTAGAAAAGCTTATTATACGTATATATGTTCTTTCTGTAGCCTTGACTTAGTAATGAATTTAAAAACGGATTCCAATGAAAGGAGAAAAAAGGGAATTTTCCAGTAGGAGATCTCTTTTTGTCAAGCCTGGCCGGTGTTCGAGATTGACGGTGACAGTTACGATGATTAACGGGCGAGTTATTTCCATTTTCCGCGGCTATGGTAACACATTTTGCACCTTTGGGACGCCTCGCTTTTTAATAGGCATATGAAGATAGGTCATATAAAATTCATAGAAATCCATGCAACTTTTACATTTGCAAGAGAAAAAAAGGAAATTGCGTTTGTATTTCTCAATCTCATTTCTCATAACAGCATTTAAATAAAATGGATTAAATTTCTCGGTAGAAGAGTATTTTAATGTGCTTTAGGTATGTCAGCAGGTTTGATAAATTTTTTGAGTTATTTTATATCAAGAAAGAGATATGCGATTGTTTATATATTATATATATATATATATTCTTTTAAATCCCAATACTAATAATAACAGGGCAATTCTCAAAATGTGGAATCATTTTAAATGTCAACTATAAACAATTTTCAAAATTTTGTTGCAGAAGCCATGTAATTCATATGCAGAAAATCAGTTTAATTTTTTTAGTAGAAGCGAGTGCATTGCTGCTTTGAGGATGCACTCATGCCCTTTTTTTTTTCACCTGATGAAAGGCCGTGATCTTACCTTGACTAAAACAACAGGCGAGAATTTTCACAATTAATTTTATAGTTTTTTATTAATTAAATTAATTATTACTTGAATCAGGTCAAAATATACACGCTTCAAACCAAAAATTTAAAAGGCTAATTTTTTTCTTTTGACATATTTCTGATCAATCATTGATCTAATAGCCATTTTTGAAAGTATTTGAGTAATTTTTGAAAATAAATATTTAGAGAACGTTTAAAGGTTAATTTGCAGTAAAACAGCCGTCACCAATTTTGTACACAGGATTATTATTATTTTTTTTAATTGTTATTATAAGTACCAAACTTTTTCACTAAATTAAAATCTATCAAAGACAGATTTCTGCTTAAGTTTTTCCTTTATAGCCTGAGTTTACCATCCTTAAGAGACCTGGTCCACGAGCAGCTGGTTTTTTATTCGTAATGAAAAAACCTATAGGTGTAGGCGTACAATATGTGATTAACTTAAATTCCTACTTCCGAGAAAACAAAAATTTTCAACTTCTATTTTTGGAGTATTGTTCCTAAATCTCGTCTTCAGCCAGTCTCTTTAACATCGTTTTTTCTATATTCTATATTCTTTTATAAACACCTGCCGAGAGTCTATAAATTGACTATTTTTTGTTAAATCAAAGCAGGCCTCGCTTACTTCATTTTTTATTTTATTTTTTAAAGCTATTTAATTTTGAATAAGAGATTGTGTTTTCGAGTTTAACCTCTTAAGTGTCGTCGGCACATTGATGCACCAGTGGTAATTAATAAGATAAATTTCTTTGCAAAACTTAATCACTTACTAAGGTTTAGAAAAGATACACAATAAACAAAAATTGAAAATGTTGAGATATCTTTAAAATATGTAATATTACACTAAAATATACAATAATAAAATATTTAAATTGAAATATTAATGCGTAAATTAAAATTTAAAATACGTAATATTATTAAAACCCGCAGCTGATTGACTCTATGTTGTTTAGTCAATCTGCATCTTTTTCATGCAACATTTTTAACAGTTTTTAATAGCATACAGAAAACACGCTGTTTGTAATTGTGTTTGAAATTTTTTTTTTCTCTATTTTAAACGTCATTAATTTATAATAATCGCAATGATTAATTTATAAACAAAATCCACTATTTATTTTTTTTTTCCAACGAAATCCACTGTTTTTTTTTTCCCTTTATGATAATTACCTTTCCTTTCTTACATTTAAAAGATAAAGAAAAATATTCGCCACCCATAGATTTTCTAACATATGATAAACTTTCTAATATATGAAAATTGTCACAGCCCATAATAACGTCATCATATAACATTATGCTCATGAGTGATACCGAAACTAGTTTTTTTCTTTTTTTAAATAAAATTTTATTCCTTTCAAAAACCTTTAACACTGAAAAGCATTTCAGTCCATAAGGATAAAATACCCGATTTACTTTAGACGCAGTATATAAAATCGACATGGTACATGAAACCACCGTTATTAAAATTTAGTATAGTTCGAAAATGCATCTCAATAAAAATGCAATTTCAGAAACTATCACGCCAACTCAGTCTGTTCAATACTTTTAGGAGGTCCTATATATCGGTTACGTACATCATTTTAATAGGCAGAATATTTCATTTGAATGTGACATTCTGATGCGCATTTAAATTTCAAATATTTCTTGAACACTTTAGTTGCTTAATGCAATGATTTGTTTTTCTTATTCGCACGAAGTTAAAATATAAAAAAGTTCATAGCTATTAAAAGGAGACTTAATGCGTGATAAATAAACCAAACGAAATAGTACAATATACAGAAAGCCCAAAACAAAATAACAATAATGATGAAGGGAAAATACAGGCAATGGTTTCGGTTGCAATGAACACACTGCCATCAGCGCATAAGGTCACAAATAAATGTACCATATATGCTAAATAAATCTGATTCTACGGATGATTTACCATCAAATAGAATTAAAAGAATTGTTAGGGATAAGCCACTAGGAAATTAAGAAACTGATGTAAAAGGTGTAAAATATTTAAGAAAGTGTGGATTGGATGTAAAACTTCTAGAAATCAAAAAAGGGATACCTGGAAGTTACAGTTAACAATATTTTTAAAATTCTTATACAAGTAAAAAGCTTTGAGGAAATCGAGTTAATGTGCAACTTTAAGATGCAAGTTATTTTAGCTGCATCAAATTTAAAATTATTATTGTTTTTCCAGCAACAGGTCAATTTATTGGTTTCATGTTCCCAAACGTAACGTGCATGTTTTTAAAACGGAATTTTAGAGTACGTTCAGACTGATCAAGGTAGGATAAACTGCATTTTCAGGTTTGTTGGTTGGGTTTTATGTTGCACTAGTACTAGGTAATTAGCGACGATCTGGGAGGAACCCCTAAGGATGGTCCGGAGACATGTTATCACAATTTTGATCCTTCACAGAAGAATGGCACAACATTTTCAAGAAATATTGTAAATATTTCTCAAGTTAAGAGAAGATAAACCAAATTTTGTTTTTGATTTAATAGTTAGTTAAGTATTGACGAATCAAAATTTATCTACTGTTATTTAAATATATACTCAAAAAATTATATTTGATAATGTATTCAGAATAATCTTTTGTGTAGCTCTGTAAAATAATGATAAAAGATGAACGCAATATTTTCCATTATTGAGCAAAATATATTAAAATTCATACCTTTTACATGCCTTAGTTTCAATCCGTTTGAAATCGTTTAATGTCATTTAACTACCTTTTAAAACAACAAGTGCCTTATACAATAATATATGTGGGCGATTTTCTGCAAATAGGGCATTTTTATATCAGTGATGAGAGAAAAAAAAATTCACGTTAAAAGTTAATTTTTTAGTAGAATGATACTAGAAAATATACGAAGTCTGATAAAAAAAATACGGTGAAAATTTTTATTATGTACAAAGTAACAAGCTTACATAAAATTTTATTCAGTCTCCTTCAAAATACTCTCCTTCGCAAGCGATACACTTATCCCAACGTTGATTCCACGATTAGAAGCATTTCTATGGTAGGCTTCTTTCGGAAGGGCCTTCAGCTACTCTATCGTGGCTCTTTCAATCTCGGAAATGGTGTCAAAACGCTTTCCATTTAACACGGTTTTTATTTTTGGAAAGAGCCAGAAATCACATGGTGCTAAATTCAGAGAATAAGGAGGATGTGGGCAGACAGCAATGGAAACTCTGCATTTTCGTTTCGGGGCCATAACCATACACCTAACTTTCATCTCCGGTAATAATTTTCGACATGAAGTCCGAATCTGCTTCAAGACATTTCTTCAACTCCATGTAAACTGACACAACGAGTTTCCTTCTGTTCGCCATTCAAAAGTCTGGGAACAAATTTCTCACTGACTCGTCTCAATTGCAAATCATCGGTGAAAATGCTTTGCACGGACCCATACGAGATGTTCAGTTCCTCGGCAAGCTCCCAAATAGTCAATCGTCGGTTTGTACGAATCCTTTTTCCCACTTTTTGCCCGTTTTCATCTGTTTTTGAAGTCGAAGAACGTCCTGACCGTAGCTTGTTTTCAATCGACTCATTTCCGCTTTTGAATCGCTCATACCACTTATAAAGTCTTCAGAGTCACCACATTATCGCCATACACTGATTTTAACATTTCGTGAGCTTCTTTGGCACTTTTTTGCAACTTAAAACAAAATTTAATGTTAGCGCGTTGCTGAAAATTCATGATGTGCGATAGATACCGTAGCACGATCTCACTATTCCTGTTCTGGAAGCCGACAGAGAAGTTACAACTTGTTCAAATTTGACACAGATTATATCAACTAATCAGACTTTTGAATGTATTACTTCAAATGGATGCCGCATCAGCTGTTGCTAGTATACAATTTTTTTCACCGTATTTTTTGATCAGACCTCGTACTTTATTTAATATTTAAAAGTCGTCGTGTCTATCATTAAAAAATCGTGTTATACTCTAAATTTGGATTTTTTAAATTATTAGAAATTTTTTCTTTTTCTTTCATTTTTTCTTTTTTTCTTTCTTTCATTTTTTCTTTCTTTCTTTCTTTCTTTTTTTTTAAATGTTACTTCTATTTTTGCTGGTTTGCTTTTAATTTTCCTCTAGTTATTTCTGAAAATTTATTTTACACCTTTTCTTTGTTTATTTAAAAAATATTTTAGACATTCTTTGATTTATATTTCTTTTTCTTACGGGATCATTTTTTAGTTTTCTCTTCTACTTTTGTTACGTTTTTCTATTTTTATTATTATTAAATCTAATAAAATAATTCTTTTAAGAAATAATTATTCCCTCAACTGAGAGAATGAGCAGTGAAGGACTAATAAAATTAACATTTTTAGCATCTGAAATTTGTGATTAAAAATAAATGGAGAAAAATAAACATACAAACAATGCATATTCGGAAATTATCCTTTTATGAAAATAAAGTTTTTTATGAATATATTTTCAGTTTCTTTTTTTTTATTAACAAATTTAAATGAAGAATTGACGATATCAACTTAACATTCTCTCTATCTGTCTGTTCAATTTATTTTTTCATACCAATGTATGAAAAATGTTTTACAAGTTAAAGCATATGTTTAGTGCATGCATTTGTAACTGTACAATAGTGCCCTCTATTTAAGATATTTTGATTATTAATAAATGAGAGAATGATTTGAAATGAGTTGCAAACTTATTTATCAAATAAAAACTATACATGGCGATCAAAAGATAACTTATTACATAAAAATATGTTCGTTTCCAAAAGTTAGATAAGGTAAGTATAACTATTTCAGAGAGAGATAATACTTTTTGTATTTGTGGGTGTCAGTCGAATGATATTTGGAATGATATTTTATAGCTTTAAATAAGATAAATAAAAATTACTGTTTAAAATTTGAATGCTTTAAAAGGAAGCATTTTTACTAATAATAAATGCTTCAAATTTATGATATAAATACGACAAAGTTCTGTTATATTACATAATGATACTGCTGAATACATAATTTAACTTTTTTGCTCAAAAAATCAAGATATTCTTCATTTTAACCGCTATGATCTATTTGCAGTGAATCACTTGTATAATTAATTATTATTTCGCTTTATCCTAAACGAATAATAAATATCTAGCCGTCCCCAAATCAGTTTTCTTATTTGTTGAAAAAAATCGAAACGAGGAAGAATGTAGTAAGTCAGCCTTTTTGCGAGCGTTTTATACGAAACTTTTCATCGATAACTTTTCATTTCAGATAGTCTTAAATAGTGCTAAGAAAATGTTCTCCATCTAACTTATATTTGCCGCGATCGATTGGCTATCTTTTTATTTTAATTTTGTTGGCTTTTATTTCTTCTTGAGATTTCTCTCCGGTACCAGCCAATATCCTTGTAATCACTTATTTTATCTGCTTCTTATGCGGAAAGGAGGGAAGCTCATTTTGAAGGTGCAACTAAAATAATTGACATGAAAGCTCTCTTAAAGAAAATCTGCTCAAATAGCTTTTTTTATTTTAACTTTTCATTGGCAGGAACTGACATATAACCAATCTAATATTAAAGGCGTAGATCAAGAGATTTTTCACTTCTCATTTCGGATAAAAGTTATTTTGAAAGACAATTTTCCCCTCTTACCCTAAGGAGTCTTTTTTCTATACTTATTTTAAAAGATGTAGAAAAAAAAAAAAATGTAAAATAAATAAATAAATAAAATCTTACATTGTAATTTATAAATAAATGTATATGCATAACAAGATAAAAAATATTTAATATTTTAAATGGAAATAAATGAAAGCCTTTATTAAAGATATAGATAATTTATGAAATTAAATCAGTGAATTGCTCCCGTACAGTAAAACAATTTATAACACGAAATTTTCAAGAAGATAAAATTTTAAAACAAACATGTACGATTTGCAGTTTTGGAATTGCATAATAAGTACTCACGGAACATTTTATTTGATAATTGGACCAAGGCCTAGATATTAATCAAAACCAATTCTCCAATAAAAGTCCGTAATCCCATTTAAAGCGGTATTTACCCCTAGCGGTAATCAAGGGAAACACTCATACAAAAATAATCTACAATTAGCAGGAAAATATTTTTCGTCGGGAGTTCAACTTGCTAAAAGAATCTATAGGCTACATACAAACGGAACGCTTGCAACTTGGATGACATAAATTTTGCAATTTTTTTTTTGCAAATACAGTCGGCAGCAAAAGTATCCGAGCATTAGCAAAAATTCCTATGTAAAAAAAGTACACTTAATGCAGTTTTGTTAAATAAATCCTTGTCTAATCCTGTTCTTAGTTAGTCTAGGAACATGATTCGACAAGGATTTATTTACCAAAACAGCCTTAAGTGTGCTTTTTTTACATAGGAATTTTTGCTAGTGGTCGGATACTTTTGCTGACGACTGTAGTCATGCATTTGGAACGCTTGCAAACGGCTTTGCAACCGGAAGTGTTTCATTTGCATGTACCCCTTAAGCTAACGGTAGGAATAGCACACTGACACACACAGTTTAATACAACCCGAACGTAAACTTAGACACACACATAAACATATTTATACATGTGTAATAAAAATTATACAACCATTCGTCGTAATATTTTTCCATTTATGTTCAGAAAAGGATTTTTTACATAATAAAAGCTAATAAAAATTTAGATAATTTTTAACTTAAAAAAAAAATTTGGAAAATAGTACAACTTTAAGATGCATTTCTAATTATTACACAGTAAAAAAAGTAACTTTTAATTGTAATTTTCAGACTGTTCTCTATATAGTAATCTAATTCCGCACCACAATTACATAAAACGGTAATTAAAACGAACAATTTATCATTTTAAAATTATTCTTTTCACAAAATATATTTATTTTGTAGACTACTCTAAAAACAGTTAGAATTTGAATTAAATTCCATTTATGATTAAAATTTTATGGATGTAGAAAAATAATATTTCAAGGACCAACGAGTTTTAAAGCAATTTCACTTACAATGGTCATGTCTAATAGCGATATTCTACATAAATTAATATTGAAATTACATATTATGTCCATTCACTTACTTTTACGAAAATGGGAACGTGAAGAAACAACAAAATAATTAAAATGAAGTGTATTTAAAAAATTAGGGTAAAGTAGGGTAAATGTAACGATTTTTTTTTTTTTTTTTTTTTTTTTTTCATAATTTGATTTTGAACAGTTGCTATTATACTTAAGTATTATACAGTATGCTATTATACTTAGTTTTTTACTCAGTTGCTATTATACTTAATAGTAACTGAGATTTAATTTCTGAAAATGTTTTGGCAAAAACTAAAACTAATAAAAAAAAAAAGAAAAAGAAAGAGTTTTTCCATAGCTTAGCAATGTGGCAATAATGAAAAAAAAAATTTTTGTTTTGTGGTTTGGTTACACATGCCATATGGTTTGGGGCAAGTGTAACTTTGGCCTATTATACCCATACACAGCACATTAAGGGATATGCAAATCGAGTTTCCCGATAGCAAAAACCTTTATGAATCTGGAATTTTTTTAATTTCTAAATTATTTCAACGCGTTACGGATTTGCGAACCCTTCCGTACACCTCCGCGAGTACTTCAAAAAATGAATAAAAACAATATGAAGTAAAAAACTGAAAATTATAACACAATTAAGAATGTATATTGTGCTTTTGGTTGGTAGGCCTCTGTGGATTTTTATACTTAATCAAAATTGACTGTTTAATTATGGTATAATTTTAAAAGTAAAATATAAAGATGAGAGTAACTGTATAAAATAAAATAAAATAAAAATAAGTAAAATTTCTTAAAAAAAAAAAGATTTTTTTTTTTTTTTTTTTATGAATTGTATTAGTTCAGAAAGAATTCTGACATTTGAATTGCAAAATATTAAATTGGGTAAATATAAAGCTATCAAAAACAGGCAACATTACATTGGAAAAAGCAAAGAAAGGCGACATTACTTTGGGAAAAAAGCAAATCAAGAATAGGCAACATTAATTTGGCTCTATTGAATACTGTAAGAGTCAACAGAAAGACTCATGTTCAGTTCTCCCTTACGTCTTAATTTAGGCTCGAATTATGTATTTTGATGCTACTTCCAGGGTTAAAGTATTGCGCATTTTCGACACCACTATTTTTATTTAGAAACATTTTATTTTTACATCAATATTTTGAGATAAAATAGTATACAGAATATTGCCAAATCTCATCTCTTGTTTTGGGCCACAAATTTAAGTTATGCGCGAATTCCATTACTTACAATTTTCTCGGGGGGGAAAAGTTACACGTGCCAAATGTGCAAGATTTTTGGGATAAGTGTAACCATGAGTAATAAGCCGAACGGCCGAACACTTAAAAAAAAAAAAAAAAAAAAAAAAAAAAAAAAAAAAAAAGAAAGAAAATTGGTTGTGTTTTACGTCGCACTAGTGCTACGCAGAGGGGCAATTGGCGACGGTCTGGGACACACCCCTAGAGGCAAAGAAAGAAAGAATCTTAGTCATATTCAAAATCTGCATATAAAACTTAATTTGCTTACGAAAAATTATAGAGTGTACTTTACAAATAGAGCGATGGCAAAATTCCAAATTCTGACATCGGCACTCTGCGGAAGAGTGGAAATGCAAGCAATTTTCCGAACTTTTAAAACTATCACAGTTTCATATTTGATTTCGTTTCCTACGGATAAATATAACAAAGAAAAGTTCATACAAACAGACTTGATATTAATTAGGTCTAAATTCAACTTCTCAGTTGATTTATATAAGTCGAGGTTACACTTACCTCCGTTTCACCCACTACACACAAAATTTAAAAGATTGGGGTAACTAACACATTAAAAAAGCAATGAATGAT
This sequence comes from Salticus scenicus, assembly GCA_963930645.1. NCBI lineage: Eukaryota > Metazoa > Arthropoda > Arachnida > Araneae > Salticidae > Salticus > Salticus scenicus. The sequence goes on along the minus strand of CAWVNO010000709.1, from coordinate 978,929 downwards.
GCATTATTTAAAAAAAATTACGACCTTACGAGATAGATTTTGGTTTAGGTCTTTACTGTGCAGCTTTGTACATATATGCAAACGGATATATCCATGCTAAATTTTCCGTCATGATGTACTTTGAAGCTTAAATACGCATGTTTTGAATACATGTGTTAAATACAGTATATTTTCAAATATGTTATATAATTTTTTAAATAGATGGCAACACTGTAAAATTATGAAACAACTGTTAGACAGATTGTTAGATAGTTCCGTTTTTGTAAACGTGTTTGTGATGATTAGTTTTGGTTTAAACGTAAGGAAAACTGTACATAATTCTACAAGTTTAAATATAGTAATTTGGATAGTTTATGCTTATTAACAGTTTTTTCAGATCTGAAGGATTTTTTATTCAATTTTTAATCACCAATAATTTTTAGTTGTGTAACGTTTGCCTAATCACTCCGAAGATTGATAGTCTATTATGCATATATCAAATATCACTTCTCCAAATTATCGGTGATTATTGAATAAAAATTCCGGCAAATCTGGCAACACTGGTTATTAAATTTACCGAAACTCCATTATCTGTGTTCATATATGAAATAAATGCCCAGGCTTGAGTTGTGCGATCACTAAATATTTGTCAGTAAAACGACACACATATGAAGATTATTTTAAGTATTTTTTGTGAGTCTAAAATTCATAAGTAATTATCTAAAAAATATTTACATTTCTAGAAAAAATTGACATTTAAGGGTTAATTTTATACTTTGTAATCATTTCAATAAGATAAAATTCAAAATTATTATTCAAAGGAAACTCTCTGACTAATAAAATGAAAGACATACAAGCGAATGAAAAAAAAAAAAAAAAAAAAAAAAGCGTAGTACTAGCATAACAATAAATATTCAATATCCAATACAGCTTTTGCTTATCTTTAGACGATAATATTCACATTTTCTGTCACACACACACACACACGTATATATATATTTATAAATTCGTAAATAATTCTTATCGCATTTGTTTCATAAGAAACCCCTTTTTATCGATAATCTATCCGTTTTATGCATCCTAAATTCCGTCCAAATTTCATTTACGCGAACATCGATTTGCTTTTGTATCTGTTCCAGCGTACGAAATCTCATTTCCCTTAATTTCTTTTTATGGTCTCCTCTTGTCTCGGCCAGTAATCACTTACTTTATCGCATTTTTTTTTTTTTTTTTTTTTTTTAATGTTGATATATAGCATGCCCAGAGAAGCCTGACTAGTAGGCGCGGCTTTCATGATTAACGCCGTGGTCATCATCGGAAAAGAAAAAAAAAAAAATGTTTTATTTTTAATTTCTTTTCGAGAAAGGCGCTTTGATTGATATGGTATAGTGCATTGCAGTGTAATTCGATATAACGTTCTCATGTTGGCACTTTATCACGAAATTGTTTTAAAAGATCTGTCTAAGTCACTTACATAGATTTCTTTTAAGAAGTAATAGTAATTAACTGATGAGAATTTCAATAATGTAAGAGAGAATTTGGAGCAGGCGTTTGCCACCTTAAACTTATTATACAGTGAGAAAATTTTATGACTGACAAATTAATTTTTATCTATCATGATGTATTTCTGTATCTGCTGTCTTACATCTAATGTCAGTAAATATATTCTACAAAAAGAAAAAATAAATAAACAATACAAACTATTATTCAACATTTAAAATGCATGAGAAAAAAAAACTTTTAAGTAATAGATATAAAATACTGTACAAAACATAATTTAACTTAGCACGGCAGGACTTATTTTAATCTATTCTTCCATATAAAAGCATGCAGTAATTGTATTTCATTTCCTAGCATCAATTACTATATGCATTTCTTAAAATTTCTATGGCACAACTTTAGCATAGGAGCTCCTTGACGGATTTAAAATTTCTGTTGTCATTTAGTGATGAATTAATATGGCTATCGCAATTGCGTAAGTAAAAATCTTGGCGAAAAACGCTCGAGCTACTTCGGTACCAAATTTCAGATTGGACCAGGGGGGTTCTATTTCTTTAGCATGATTTTTCTCAATTTTATTTTAATCATTTTTATTTATTTTCGGCATCAATCTGTTTTTCCCCCCTCTTTTTAGTGATTTTAAAGTTAAAATGGAGTTTTTATTTAATGTGCTTTGAACCGATTGAACTAAAAAATATGATGCTAGCTAAATTTTGCCCTGTTTAATAAGTGTACCAATTTTTGATGAAATATAATTATGACTGAAAATACAGACAGATTAAATGACAAATTTTCAGCTTTATAAATTTCAAATAAAAACAAAAATGTTTGCACGTTCATTCAAGGTGATAGATAAAAATTGGTAAGCACGAAAAATTGCTGCCCGAAAAGAATAGTACGACTTGTACTAAAAAGCCGAAAATTTTGACGGTAAGAGCCTCCCCTCCATCCTTGATCAATTCTCCTTTCTTCAGCGACATTAAAAATAACTTATGGAAGTCATAGAAGTTTGATGAAATGTTTAGACTTGTTTAATCAATAGTTGAATTTATTTTATTTTTTTAAAGGTGACTATTTTTTTTAAAGGTGACTTAAAAAAAAAAAAAAAAAAACCCTAGTAGATGATATACAAGTTGGTTTCTTTTCAAAACATGTAAAAACGATATGTCATTTGCTTAAAGAAAAAAAAAAAAAAAGTTTCATTTGTTCGCACAGATTCGTTTGTTTTCAGACTGTACTAAAACAAAATTATGCAGATTTATTCTCAACAAATCCGAATTCTCTATAAATGCACATTGATTTTGTGGGCACCCATCAGAAGTTACCGCATATAAAAATAAATAAATAAAATGACAAAGATTTAACAGCTATTAATACTCTACACTATTTTTTCTCCAATAATATTTATTCGAATTTTCAAAAAACTTTGTCGAAAATAATTTCAGACTGCGTTAGTTTATAATGAAATCTCATTCGAATAAGCATTATTCTTGAAATAGTCTCAAAAGAGAGGGGGAAAAAAAGACGATGACAATTTTCGCTCTAATTTTTCGTCCATTAATGTTAACTTTTTAAATATGTACGTATGTTTTTTAGACATGCTAATGTTGTATTGGTGTTGCGGTTATTGACTACATGAGAGTCATAGGACTGAGTGGAATGCCCTGTGGTATTTCTAAGATTCCCTAGCTCGCAGCTTGCATTCACTGAAGTTTAATTAAAAAAAAAAAACTACGGAAAATTACGAACGGCGAGACCAAGGAGGGAGACAAGGGTTCGAATCCGGTACCTCTTGTCTATTAGCTTTTAGAGCAGAACCTCTAGGCCATTGGTGAGACTTATTTTATTAATGGTAATTTAGATTACATTCATAAATGATCCAAAGCTAATTCTTTTTTAAAGTAACAGTTGAAAAATTATATAAATTTTCTTTGGAAATATTGAATGAAACTCAGCATTTAATGCGTAATTATTCTGTAAGTACTCATGATAAAAATCGCGTATGTCTTTCTTAAATAGAAAGAAAATTTCGATAATCAATGTCACTTTTTACATTAACTCTTCGATAGTATTTTTGTTTCTTTGGAACTAAAAAACAGCTCTTTAAATCATTTTTATCATACGCACGAAAAACGATTTTTTAATCGATTATTGTATCGACTTTATTTATCTGACAAGATGTAAAAATCTCCTCCACATCAAAATTTTGTTAGGAAATATTGATTCACTTTTGCATGTTACATTTGAATTTTCTCTCACGTAATTGCAACAACAGACGTTTTTGGACATTTATAATGACAGATTTTTTTAACTTGTTTGGCTTCTTTTGCAAACTTAATTTTTTTTTTAAATATGTACATTTGAGTACTATAATATCCTGACCCCTTATAGTTTCGATTCTGTATTTATTTAATTATTTTTTTTTATATAACTAGCACGTAAATTGAATTCAAGATTGATTTAACTATGCTTTATAATCTATTTTTCCCCATGGTAACAGGATGTTTATATAGTAGCAAGATAATCCACTGGAAGAGAATCCACTTTCGATAGTTAACGTGATAGCTCATATAAAGAGCAATGTGTTTTTGATGATAATACGTGATATGTTAGAGGCGCATCTTAAAATTTTTAATAACTTCTTTTTGAATTTCATAAATTAAAATTTCTAGAAAAGAAATACACGTAGTTTTTTTTTAAATTATTAGTCTATACTATATATATAATTAAGCACAGCATAAAAGTAAAAAAAAAGACTTTATACTTATTTTAAAATCAAGATGACAGTGTTCGTAGATAAAAAATATGGATAATAGTACTTTTTGAAGCGAATTTTATATTAAGAATATTTAGTACTGTTTGAAGCGAAAAATAATTCAGAATGAAAAGCTCTTAAGTATCATAAAAACACTGCATGATAAGAAATATTACCTTCCAATTGGCTCAAGGTCTAATTTGTAGGATTACATTTGGATCATTCTACAGAAAACACCTACAAGATGATTATTTAAATTTTCAAAATAAAGACTTTATACCATAAGCTGACTTTTATTTATATATTTATTTTTTTAATGTAACCATAACATATACATCTTTCATAGAAACTCCGTTATTTTTTTGTAAACATAGGTGAAACAGTCTTTTTGTGCATTGCCATCACTGCTGTAGAACCAATATGTACGGAAAAATGCTAACAAATTTCTGTTTTCCTTAATAATTATGTTCTGATTAATATGTTAGGTTTATGCTATTTTTAGCATTTAGATAATCATGTTTAGTTTAATGTTACATGGTGAATAAAGAATGTAATTTTTAACTGTTACGTTGAAAAAGGGTAACAGAACAAAATCGCAAGTACAAATAGCAAACATAAATAGCAAGTACTCGCCTAAAAAATTTCAAATTCATTTTCAAAAGTTAGATTATATTTTCTAATTTTTTTTTTTTTTTTGTCACTAAAAAAATCTGTTGAGAAACAAACATGCGACTTCCATTACTGTTACACGTATTATATGCACTTTTGGGAGATAATGTGATCAGAAGACATAAAATTGACCTAACAAAATAGACACCTAAAACATTTCAGGTAAGAGAAAGATTATAAACGTGTAAATACATATAAAACAGAGTTTACATAGTGAGTAAAAAAAAAAAAAAAAATCAGTAGAACCAAATTAAACCCAATTTCTAAGATCTAAAACTGACCTATCCAATCAGTATGACTGATAATTTTCCTGTAATAACAAAGCAATACATAAGAAAGAATATTTATAATGGGTTTTTGTAACAATTTTCAAGAAAATCGTTAGAGCCGAGTTTGAGGTACCGATTTTCTCCAAAACTTGCTAAACTCAGTTGTTGACCGGGAAACAACAATTACTTGCAAAATGGGGGTTAATATGACGAGTTTGAAAAAAAATCTGTACAGTCGTTTTTAAAGGAACGCATATGCGAGACCTCAAATTGAATTATTTATACAGGAAACCTATTAGTTCTTCTGAACTAACCGACTATAATTCATACGAAAGAACATCTAATAGAGTGTTTATATAGCAATTTTGAAGATAATCGTTACAGCCGTTTTTGAGATACAGATTTACGGTCTCACTTCCGGTTCCCCTATGTCCCACTTCTGTTTTTTCAATTTTCACCAAAAGTTAGAAATATCATTTGTAAACCAGACCTGTCTCAATTCTGAAGTTTCGTATATCTATCTTTATTAGTTTCGAAGATATGATAGTCAGAAGATTTCACAAGCACATACATACTGATCAATTGCCAAAAACTACTATTTTGGACTCAAAAGACCATAAAACATGTAAATCAGGTGAAAATTCAAATTTTTTGTTTACTTCCATTACCTACGGTAGTGGAGTAATGGGAAAAAAAAAAGAAAAAAAAGTACGTCAATTTAGACTTTTTTGTTTGCGTGTGTGTGTGCGTGTTCACAGAAGTGAAGTAAAATTTTGTGACAATCTTTTTTTTAAAAACAAATATTGCTTATAGCTATAAATAGAACAAAAATACCCTATATGATGTTAAATTCTTATGCTTTGTATGATAAACATACTTATTGATTCCAGATATGGGATAAAATACAATAGCTATAACTAATGAAATGATACAACTCTGGCTTGTGAGAGTCCACAGACGTGATACATCACCTACTGTAGATATATTTTTACTTTCTTATCTATTCAATAGAAGAAATTATTGGTTTCATAAAAATTTTCAACTTCGGGTTTCAGATGTATTTACACGTTTTGAGAGGCCTAGAATATTTGACTATTTTTAGAATATATCTGTTTGCGTGTGTGTGACAAAAAAATTTAATGGCGATTGTACCTCAGGAACTAATGCACAGAATTTCATATATATTGATTTGTAGTTGCACCTTGTTATAAATTATTGCCTATCAACTTTTGGCGAAAATCGTCCAACAGGTGGTGCCGCTTTTCAAAATTTTTAACATGACGGTTTAGGGCAAAATTTCTTTTAAATGTGCACAATGAGAATTATTTTAAGGAATAATTATGAAATTAAAAAGAATTATTAATAATGGTAATAGTCAAATGGAATTTTTCTTTTTTTTGACATGCAGGAATAAGGTTTTCAGGAAACAGATGATAGAACAATCGATCTGTGATAATTTAAAATAAAGTCATCGATATTTTTCATTTTTACAATAAAATTAAAGAAAAGAAAAGAAAAAACGCGGGAAAAAAAAGTGTGCAATTTTTTAGATACTGTTGTTGAACATAAAATCGACTTTCTTTAGAAATTTAGCCTTCTACGAGAAAAAAAACATCTGCATTCATCATGGAAAATAATTTTAATCAATAATAATTTCAATAAATTACTTGTACTGCGAGAATTTATACAGAAAACAGATAAGAGAGTTTTGTGATGGCCACGGCATACTAGACCTTTTTTTTTTTTTTTTTTTTTTTTTTAAATAATGATTTACACATATTGAATTTAAAAAAAAAAATTAAATATCCAAAGAAAATTGTACTTTTAAAATTAAGATAAATAATTTGAATGATAATTCAAATGTTGTTTTAAGACTTGAAAAAGTGAGGTTTCTGTAGAACCGTCCGTTTATTTTAAAGATTAACTAAAAATACCATACTTTTCCTTTCTGCCTCTACCCCTTTATTTATTAAAGAGCAAAGGGTACAGATCTTGAAACTTAACAGACTATTTTTTTTATGCTAATATATTAACTACTTGAAAACTTCCACTATAGCAGATATTACTTTTCTTTAACAAATTTACTGTACAAAACATGTCAAACTATATTGGCAAGCTAACGGATATCGGACATTTTTCTTCTTCCTGAAAGAACTCGTACACTAGAACGGACGAAAAAATAATCAAAATGATTAAAAAATACAAGTTCGGTTGAAGTGAAAATTTTGACAGACTACTGGAATTCATGTACATTTTTGTTCACTCGTAGAAGTTGACCATCAGAAGTAATATCGATTAAAGATATTACTTTAAAATAAGAAATAATACTCTTCTTTAAAGAGAAGTGCTGAATTTTGTAATATATTTGAGGAAAAATCACGAAAAATTTCAGTATGAAGTCGAATTATTTGGTATTAATTTTTAACACTTTCCAACAAAGTTGAAAAGTGTTCATGACTATGGTTCGTCCGTATGTCCGCCCTGTAACTCCAGTAAATATTCATGGAACTCCTAAAAACTGATATATGTTATCCAAGTTTAGTATGGGATGTTTCCTATTGAAAATGCTGTAAATACCAACATTGGGTTGTGTACAGGGACACCCAAAAGAATTTCAAAACATTGCGTTTTATAAAAGATATTTCTATAAAATGTTATTTAAATCCATTATGGCATGATTCCCATATAAACAGCAAAGTTAATTTGAGTACAGAATTTGAGTAAAAGAATGTCAACGCATTGCGTGTTATGAGAGGTATTTTTTGAAATTCAGATTTAAATAACTTTTGTACTGCACAAATAATAATGAAATTGACATTTATTTTTCGTATGCTTAATATATATATATATATATATATATATATATATACATACATACATACATACATACATACATACATACATACATATATATATATATATATATATATATATATATATATATACATACATACATATATATATATATATATATATATATATATATATATATATATATATATATATATATACATACATATATATATATATATATATATATATATATATATATATATAAATAGAATGTTATGTTCAACATTATACATTACAAGGCTACACTAAAATATTCATATGCATTAAGGGCTACAATTGGAAATTGTTGTTATACCATTTCTGCTTGTGTTAAAAGCGTTTTTAGCACTTTCCAACAATGTTTAGGAGTGATTATGAACTTCATTATTCTTTCTGTGATTTTGCCTCTTCGTTTTGTGATCACGAAGGCAAAGTACATCGATGCAACAATCTCGCACAGTTGAAAAACGCACAGACGAAATCATTCTCAAAAATTTTATCATCTAAACAAAATATGTTTGTAATCGCTTTAAAACCAAATCTATAACTAAAATAGCATTTAGAAATGAATAAATATAATATACACTAACTTGTTCTAACCTCATAACAAATCAAAACTATCGAATTTAAAATTCCATAGGTTTTCTTTTGGTTCATAATAAATGAAAAATTGAAGGAATTAAGATTTGAATAATTATGTAAATTGTAAGAAATATTCAAAAAGTACTAAAAAAATTAAATGTAAAATATATTACTTGTCTTAAAATACGGGAAAATATATGAAATATGCAAATTTTAAAAATACATGATTTTTTCCGTTCAGGTTTGAATTCGTTTAAGCTACAATTCTACTGTAATTAATTTTAAACATGGAGAATCGCGTGAGTAAAATTCTATTCGAGGATGCGCAGTCCCAGCCTGAGTATTTCAGGTACCGCGAGCACCAGATGGCTTTGTCATTGACTATGATGTAACTATGCTAGCCATTGCTCCATTGTGGTGATTACGCTTAATAGTACTCGCTTTGGAATATTCAAATTTGAATATAATATCAGTCATAGTCTATAATATCTATCATGATATTCAAAGCATAATGAATTTTGAATATGCTACTCAAATGAAATATACTTTATTAGTAATGCTCATTGTAACAATGATTTTTTAAAAGGCCATACGAGAGTTTTAATATGTTATCGCTTGAATAATATTTTACATAGCAGTATTTGGAATTACACCCAATCATTGATATAGTGTTTATGATATTAGCTATAAGAACGAAGTTAAATTGAAAATTCTATGTTTGAATTTTGAAAAAAACATGGATTAAGAATCCAATATTTATAGTCGATTACATCTTTTGTAAAACCGTTTATTGTTTTGTCTTTTTAGAGCTTAGTATTCAAAAATTATATTACACTGTAGTAAATTGTAGAAGAAATTCTATAATCCTTTCCTTTTCATGCTAAAAATTGTATAGGCTAACTTAGTTTCGCTTCGAAGTATGATTAGTCCCTATTAAGAAAAAAGTACGTTTTCTTGATACGTATTTTCTTGTACGTTTTGTTTATCCCTTTCATAATTCTATTCTTTTTCTCAGCTTATATAAAAGAAGTTATTTTTAAAACAAGAATTCCAAGTCGGAATAAAAAATACGAAAGAAAAAATTTAGATGAAAGATAAACTTTTTATTTTCTTTTTTAAAAACATTTATGTAACAAAAAATAACTACCAGTGGGTATATATTTATATACATAGATAAATAGATAGAGTCCTAATTCAGTTTACTCAAAACATTCTACTTTCTTAATCTTCTCTTAACTCTCTTAACAAAAACTATCATAGAAAAGCAAATGTAAAAACTGTTAAAGATAAGAGAAGGAATAGTACAAATAAGCCGCAAAGATTCGAATCACGTCGAGTAGAAGAGCCATTTAGTTGTAGATAAAAAAAAAAAAAAAAAAAAAGTTTTTTTTCCTTTTCTTTTTTTGGTTCTCTTGCAGCTTTTATTATTAAAGACTGAAAGGAACAATGAAGTATCAAGCACATAAGGCAAGTTCTTAAATAAATAATTTCATAATATAGGAGTATGCGCGGCGTGGTTCAGAATTCAGAGCATTGCAGTAAATGATGTACCAGTCTCTTATGTGTTTCCGCAATTTTCAAACATACTGTTTACAAAATGATTAAGCTTTAACAAAAGTAAAGAACATAAATTGAATTAGATAAAATGTTAGCTTCAAAACCATTTTTTAAACCTATTTTAAAAATAGTATTTTTTCTTTCCCTCATTAAATAGTTAAAAAAAAAAACTTTTAGAATACATAATTTAATTTTTTACTCTTATATAGGTTAAATACATGAAAAAATATCTTACATTACCTTGTAAATTTGAGGCTTTTTAACTTAAAAATGTATAAGTAATATTAAATAAAGTAATAAACTAATTTGTATTCAATTTTGTAAGAATATTTCTATAACATTATTTTTTAGGGTTTTCTCTTTAAAAAGTCAAATATTCTTATGTTTCATAAGCTTTTAATCAAAATGAATATATAATGAAAAAAAAATAAAATAAAATAAATAAAAATATTTTAAGACTTTTTATATTAGCTTGATTCGCACTAAAAAGTATGAAAAAAATTAATAATTAAGTATTGCCACCTAAATTTCATACTTCAGTTAATTTTAAAAATCTAATTGTCGTGTCGAAAAACTGTTTGCATCCCTGGATTCAGAAAAATCGCCCCTTTTATTTGGTACCGATTTTGTAACGATAGAACTTATATTTCTAATTTATTTTCCCCTTTTTCCGATTTTTAATCTGGAGTCGGCAGAAGGTTTATGACAGAGAATGTAAGCTAAAAAAAAGTCTTTAAATAACAATTAGATAAATCATCCTGATGGACTAATATTTCTGTTATCAATTAGGCATAATATTTAATAATAATAATAAAAAAACATGTATTCCGTAATTCATAATAATAAAAACAATAAAAGAATAAAAGAATCTCTAAGTCAGAAATTTAAAACTTACAGAAAAAGAAGAAGAAAAAAAAAATCTTGTATGCTGTGGCCATTATAAATCTTTCTTCAATGCCATTCTATGTATTAAATGACTCGAAAAACTACCGAAAATCTTCTGAAAAGGGTTGCATAACAGAATCACCTATTGGTCGATATGCAACCAAATTGAATCAGATTAGTTTTTCGTAAAAACTCAACTCATATAATAAAGCTTGATGAACTTTTACATAATAGAAGCTGAAATATAGCTTCCATATAAATCCGAAAAATTGTAGCAGGACAGCTATTCCTTACTGGGCGATATGTACCCAAACTGATTTAATGTAACTTTTCATAATGTTCACCTTATATATCAAGTTGCGTGCGTTTATACACTGAGAAAGTTGAGATTGTTCGTAAGTTTCCTGTAAACCTTGAGCTTCGATGATAACTAAACTTAAAACAGCTAAAAAGAATGAATCTTTTTTAACACATTCGCGACCGCTGTCGTGAATTCACGTCATTTTAACTTCTAAGCTAGTTGCCGCTGACATAAATTCACGTCTTTTCAGATTCTGTTCCTGGTAACAGCTGACGTGAATTCCCGTCATTTGAAGAATTTCTACAGAAACAATACTTTAGTATTATTTCGATAGTATTATTAAGGTATTAATTTTTCGATAGTATTATAGGTTCGTTCTAATATTATATGACTAATCTTCATTTCAAGCTTCAGACAATTTCAAGAGAAACATTTCGAAACATTACATCTGATTTTTATCCATGTTTAAACATCTAAAGTGAGTGACAACTAGCTTGAATTAACTTCAATGTTTCCCGGAAATCAGTTTTAGAAAAGGGAAAAGTATGCCGGTCGCGAAAGTGTTAAGAAACAAATTACAGATATCTCTCTATATAAATCGTTTGTCCTGAGTGATTGACAGATTCATCATTGTCCAGGGGCAGAACATGATTTCACAAAATCCTTCGTATCTCAAAGAAAAAAAAATAGATATTCGTAAAATTTTTGCTTTAAAATACAGCTATTACAAATGCCTAAAAAACTATTTCTGGAATTTTAAAAATTCAACCCGCAAGATAAGGGAGGGAGCAAAATGTGGTTTCACAAAACTTTTCATATCTAACACAAAAAAGCAGATATATACGTGAAAATTTCCTCTTTAAATATAGCGAACACAAACATCTTGAGGAAAAAAAAAAAAAAAAAACAATGTCTGGAATTTTAGAAATTTGGCACCTGAGGAGGGGGAGGGCGCAAAACATTATTTCACACAACTCTTTATATCTAGACAACAATAATAATAATAATAAAAACTTATCTGGAAGATTTTTGCTTTAAAATATAGCAAACACAAACACCTAAAAATGAATTTTTTGAATTTTAGAAATTCGGTCCCAAAGAGGGGGCAAATTCGAGAGCACTCTTTTTGCTTTGAATTTGTCCTGGGTAAAGATCCTATAAGAGCTGTATCTATGAATTTTGGTGTAAGGGTTGGCAATGTGCATCAAATACTAATTGTGAAGGGATTTTGCGAAGTTCATCCCCTCACCTTCCCCACCTATTTGGATGGGCGAAAAGACTTTTACACATCTGTACCAAAATATCTCAGGACGATAATTTTCCAGTATGTGAGTGCGCTATGTGTAATGAAGACATAAAGAGATTTTGCGAGATATCTCCCTTCCGCCTATTTGAAGTCGGGGAGGGGGACACGTTTCAACGTGTAACTCTTTTCTAAATTATCTCATAAAGGCAATATTTTGGTGCATGAGTTGGTTATATGTGCCTAACATACACAATAAAAAGCTTTTGTAAATTTCCCCCTTCCCCCTTTGGTGGGAGGGGGGGGGTAAAAAATACGTATCCAAGCGTAAATTTGTTCCAAATTATCTCAGGAAGGTGATTTTTTTGCGTGTGAATGTACTATGTGTACTCAACACGCACCATAAAGCGATTTTGTGAAATGTCCCACCTTCCTGCCTTTTGGGGGGGTGGGGTGTCAGAGGTTTTAAAATACCTTTTCTAATTGTAACTGTTCTCAATTATCTCAGGAAGACGATCTTTTGGTACATGAGTTGTATACGTGTGTCTAACACACACTATAAAGGGATTTTCCGAATTTTCAACCTTTTGCGGGGGGGGGGGTGTCAAAAAAACCCACATCCAAGCGAAATTCTGTTATGAGTTCTCTCTGGTAGGTAATATTTTGGTGTTAAGGTTGGTTATATGTATCAACGTACACAATAAAAAGATTTTGAGATATTTTTCTTTTTTGCGAGCTTTCCCAAGGAACGAAGGGGGGGGGGGGGGCAAAAACACTTCAAAGGTTATGTCGTGTAAGGCACTGACGCAGGCAGCGGGAATCCGAATTCAGCATGTTGCGGGCAGGAAATCCCTTACTGGAGGCAGTAGGAACCCAAATCCAGGTTTTGACTGATCTCAATGATATTTTTAATTAAAAAAAATTATTATTGAGATTTTTACATTATAAGTGATATGGAATTTTAAAATTTAATTATAGTTTACGAATTAATTTGTTTCGGCTAAATAAATCTAGTACAGAATTTGTAATACGTAAGGAAATCTATTTTTATTTTTTTATCATTAAAAAATCTGGCAAGCTGTTTTACAAAACTATGTGCACAAATTATAAAATCGCAGTTTGAAGTAAAATAATCCTCAAAATAAATATTTCTTATACTGCTTCTGAAATAGTAGGAATTATCTTTGCCATACATTTTGTTCTAAAAAATAAAATGAAAATTACATTTTTTTCTTTCTTATACTCTCTCTCTCCCCCCCCCCTCTCTTTCTTTAAAAAACTTTCTCTTATCCAAATGCATGGTAGAGAAAGTATTGTTTTTGGGTCAAATTTTCGAAATTTAATTTTTATTATATTTACACGTTTTGAGGTCCCCTAAATCCGAAAATTATATTTTTAGCGGTTGGTTCTGTGTGCCTGGTATCAGCATATATGAAGAACAAATAGTGGTAGGAAGTTCAAACTTGGTATACTACCATCTGTATCATATAGTGATGCTACACCAAACTTTTTATTGAGATCAAGTAAATGATTTTATGTACAGAACTATTCAAGAGATTTCAAATATATTAAATCTATGGGCGAAATTTCTGAAAGTACAGCGTAATATCTATAAGCTGTCCTAAACAAAATGGAATGATCATTTTTCTTATATGTATAAAAGCATGTTTTATGTAGATTTTGGTAAAGAAATCATTCATCATTCGTTTACAGGGCTACCCAAAGTACTTGGATATATTGGAGCTACACATGGAAATTGCTGGAAGTGTATTTCATTTTGTGTTATGTGTCTTTCAGGTAAGACTAAATTTAAGCCCACAATGTAATGTACATATAGTTTATAGACAATATACAGAGCTATCCAAAATTAAGCAATGATTTGTAATATTTGCAATTTTCTATGTCAGTTCACTGACTTTCACAAATTTCAAATTCTCTGACTCTTATCAGGTTCTTTTAAACTCGTGGGAACCATAGAGAAAGAAAATAAAAGTTATTTAGACATAAAAATATTCTACCTAGTTTCTATATAATTCGAAAATTGTTCCCCTAACTGAAAAGTCGTGGTAGATCAAAATGATAGTTTCCAAATAATATTCACAAATGGAATTGTTTTGCGATTTACTATGAAACAGCTACATTCTTGCACACGTTTATTTCGAAAATAAAGCTATTCTGGGAAAGCATGAATTTATTTATATTATAAAGACATCACCATCCCACAACCTTAAGCTTACCGACAAATATGCAGCATCAAACTAGATTTTTACAAAATTATCACAGCAGGAGGTCCTGACTAGACAAGTCATGAATTACAGTGGGAGCAAGAACCAGATAATAGCATGTACATTATTTTGATGTGCAGATTTTACAGAACGGATCTGCAGAAATTCTTTCAGACGTACTATTAAATGGGAGGTGAATTCTATCTCGCAATGCGTAAAGCCTGATTTTACCGTAATAAAGAATGAAAAGGAGAAAGAATAGAACAAAGGTTCGTAAAGCTCGATTATCTTTATTTCCACTTTTAAATTAATGTTCTCAACTCTCAAAAAGAGAATAAATATTTCACGAATCGTTAAATCCTATTTCACTCTTTTGCTATTAAGTATCAAATGGGTTTTTGTTTCAGAAAGTAAAGAAGTGAAACACACAAACTAATCTTAGGCTTAGAAGCATCTTGGCAAGTTTTAAAACTACATTTATGCTATAGTTAAATTTCAAAAGTGATTGTGTAAATCTATTAATAAACTTCATTTTATAATTTGTTTAAGAGACATTTAAAAAATTTTGTATCAATTATTACGTCTGATTATAACAAAATTGTAATTATAACTTTATCTAATACAACAATGAATTGTTAAAAACTTTTAGCGAAAAATTTCTGTAAATTTGCTGTGCTGAAAAAGTATTTAGGCACTTTCAAATTTTGACATTTTTATTGAATATCTAAAGAAATATACTTGATGGATCTCTCTTGAAATTTGAGTGTAAGGAGCGTGTTATACTATATACTTCAGTGAAGGTTTTGTCTTGAAAGCGAAAGAGGCAAATATAAGCATTTTTACAGTATATATTTTAGTAGATGTGCATGTTGAAGTGTTTATAAAATTTCATTTGATAATTCAGTAGCCATATATATTGAGTTACTTATGTTAAAACCATAATTAAATATTAAGAAAATTTAAAAGGTTACCATCCATAGAATCAACAAAATTTCAGTTTCCTCTCAAAAAATAAATAAAAGTAAAATAGATAAATAAGAGATTTAGTGAAATTTTTATTTTAATTCAATCAGTGGTATAATACAGTGCAGGTTGATTGGAAATATATATGATGGATAAAAACTCATATCGTTTTACTTTATTTATTTTTGAGTGGAATTTAAATTCAATTTATTCTGTCGACGATAACTTTTTGAATTTTAACGATATTTGTTTGGTGTTATCTATAAATAGCTTAATATGTTTGGCTGATAAATTATGCAAATGGTCCTTTTTTGTCTTCTACACAAAACCTTCGCGGAAATACATGTGATATCACATGTTCATTATACTCTTGAAGTTCCGAGAATTCCTTGAGTTATTTCTTTAGATTTTCGACAAAGACTTCAAAAGTGTAAATACAGTGCATATATTTCAATGGTAATTATTTTCATTTGTAACGGAACAACAACAAAAAAGCAATATTTTCCATTTTTGCTTTAAATTTAATAAAGTTAGGGTGTAGTGGCTGTCTTATTTTCCTTATGCTGTAAAACTATCAAACCAGATTGCCGTAAAACTGACAATATATATAATTTTTTGCTTTTTATAATTCTTCACTTTCATACGTAATTATTTACTGATACCTTGCTAATTCAAGAATTGCCAAAATTTAAATTAAAAATTTTAATCCAATATTGTCATGAAAATATTTGTGTGCTAGCTAATTCATAGGCCTTGAAACTTCTTACTCTAAACACACACTATAAACATTTTATAATATACTAATAATTTGATAATTAATACAAATGTCTCAAATAACTGATAATGAAAAGAATGACTCTGAGAATAACATTAATAATAAATGAGGTATGTGCCTTGAAATTCGGAAGTCATTCATATAAAAATACCGAAAAACAATTTTCATTTTTACTTTCTCTTATCCATATAGGTAGAAAAAGTATTGTTTTTGGGTCAAATTTTTGAAACAGAATTTTTGTTATATTTACTCGCTTTGAAGGTCCATGAATCCAAAAATCATGTTTTGGTGTGTGTGTGTGTTGTTAGCATATCTCAAGAACAAATAATAACAAAAGTCCAAACTCGGTATTCTAAATGTGTATCATATAGGTATGCTACAGTAAACTTTTCGTTGAGATCAAGCAATTGTTTCGTGTACAGGAACCAGGAACATCCAAGAGAATTCAAATACATTATGTCTATGGGGAAATTTTTGGTAAGTACAGTGTAATATCTATAGGGTGGCTTAAACGAAACGGGATGAACGAAATTTATTATATTCATAAAAGCATGTCTTGTGTAGATTGTGGTACGGCAATCGTTCATCATTCATTTACAGGGCCTACTTAAAGTATTTGGATATATTGCGGCTACACTCGGAAATTGCAGGAATCGTAATTCCTTTTGTGTTAAATGTTTTTCAAGTAAGACTAATTTTGAATATAAAATATTGTTTATAGTTCATATTGATTACAGACAATATAAAGGGCTACCTAAAATTAAGCAAAAAGTTCTTTTCTATTGAATGTAACTAATGGAAGTGCTTTGTGCATTTTACTATGTCGACGAATTCTGCAAAATTAATTTTTCATAGTCATACTGTAAACAAATTGTTTTTTGAAGTCCTATTTTCAACTCTGTGGGTTTGTATAATATCACGCTTTGAGGTTGCCTGATTACGAAAGTCCAATTTTTTTGCGGTAGATCTGTATATATATTTGTTATCAGCATAACTTAAAAACAAATAAATGCAGGAAATTCCAATTTGGCATTTTGAATTTCGTATTAGGTTATTACTTAGAAATTTGATCAAGACTGGCAAGTTTAAAGGCAAATTAATAACAGCCTGTATTTTATTACTTTTTTAAAAATAATTCTACGCACTGTAATTGAATGGGGGGGGGGGGAGGGGGCTGAAAGGGGTGGCAGACCCCCCCCCCCCCCCCCCATAGAATCACAAGTCAAATAAAACTGTTCCTAAACCTATTTTAGATTATTTTAAAAGTACAATGAATTTTATTATCTTACGCTATTGACCTTAAAATTTAAAAAGTAATCTATCATTATAATATTGAAAGGCTGGGTAAGAGGAAGTCGCGTGAGTGGCACACCAGATTATTCGGTACCTTTTAGGAAAACTATTTTCATCTTGATAACATTTGAGTTCTGTAGACTGATCCATTCATGTACACGACACTTTCAAGTCTCTTCCTTTATTATTACATGTCATAAGATATTTTGTAACATAGACGATGTATGGTAATTTATAACAAATATATGACTCATATGATTATTTTTACAACTTGAAACAAACAATTGATACATAATTCGTTAATACAACGATATAATTACATTTCAATATTATAAATAAGTTTTTTTTTTTTTTTTTTAATTCATATACAGATTGTCACCTGCTAAATTTATTTATTCGACAAATATTTTACAACAACAACGTAACTACTTCCGTTTCGCAAAAAAGGGGGAAAAAAATCAATTTCATTTTACAGCAAAGCACCGTTTATATGTCTTTCAAGGGACTGATGTAAAAGGACGTGTAAATGAAAACACGTATAATTGAAATTTTAATAATAACACTTTGATTACTACTAATTTAATGACACTCAAAATTTCTATAACAATACTAATTAATAAAGTTTCGTAAGTTAGTAAATGTATATCGTACTTTTTTTTAGGACAATAATTAATTAAAAAAAAAAAAAAAAAAAGAATTATTATAAATGTGAGAAAAACAATTCTGTTAATGCATGACTGGGTACTAATTACACATATCATATATTGAATATTATATTACATTTTTTAAGAACTATATGAACACATTTGGAATATTAATTATATATATTGCGTATCTTTAATAATAAGCATACGATTTATGTCCATACAGATTTAATAACATTAAAAATCTTTAATGTTCGTCTGATTTGTTGCTTGTCTATGAGTATTAAAAATTTTACTGTGAATTAAATTGATTCTTTGATCAGTATTTTTCGATCTTTCCTGTGTTTCTTCACTTAAGATGCATTCTAGAAAAATCTGTGTTATTTAGAATGGAAAATAATGACAGATTGAGAAATTTTGAGAATTTTAGGAAAGAAGAAAAGACGTATAACGATATTAGTGGCGTATAAACGAAGCATTTTTGCCTTAAAATGAATAGGAATGAATCGGGACTTTACTAAAAAGACGTATAAATGTAAAAGATATATAAACGAGAGACGCATAAACGGTGCTTTAGTGTATATGCAGTCATTAAATGTCTAAATGTGTTTAAAATGTTCAGCAAGAAATAAGAATCAGATGTCTTGGTATGATATATATATATCAAGTTTGTCAGATACATCGATTTTCTTGTAACACTAAGGATATCAATTCAGCACTTTTGACATAAAAAGGTTACGATTAGCTGGCATCAGAATGACATCTCGCGTGTCCGACGAATGATGTCTTTTTGATACCAATATGTCACTTCTGTGTTTGCTGGGTAGTTAATGTTAGCAATAACACCGAAAAACTATAAATAAATTATTGCTGAGGATTAATGAATAGCCTTTCTCTTTATAAAAACAACAGCTTAATATATGCTACTAAAGTTTTTAATTAAAATGTGGCCTTTTATTACTCCACAAGATCGACTGCATGAAACTTCGAGCTTCTGCCCATGATTTTATGAGATATTCTAAGTACCTTCTTTAATATAATTCAAGAAAATATTAATTTCTTGAAATTTCTATATAAAGTATTTAACACTAAATTTTCTCGTCAAAATTGATACCAATACTGGGACTCGATATTCAAAAGTTCATTTAAAATTACAAATATACAGTAGATGCAAAATAATTTGATGATCAATATATCGGAATATATATATATATATATATTTTTTTTTTTAACTTTGTAAGAATATTACGCAGTATTAAAAAATGCAGAATAAAGTAACATTTTAAGAACAAACATATAGGGTAAGTGCTCCAGTAATTGACATCTTACCAAAAATAATTAATAAATAAGAAAAAATAAAAGTACATATTTACATATAAGAATTTTAACACTGTATGTCAAAACACTGGAGCATAGGGTGCCAATAACTGGTAAAATCAATAACTAGCAGTGTCAAACACTGGAGTATAGGGTGCCAATTACTGGTAAAATGAAAAACTGGCAGTGTCAATTACTGGAACATTGAGTGGGTGTAAAATAAAAATTCATTTAAAAAAAATAATAATAATGATTTTCAAATGTATATATTTTAACATATACGTGGTTCTGGCAGTCTTTTAGGCCATGTGTATTAACTTAAGAATGTTAAAAATAGTTTCTGATGACTAGAACATTAAAAACATCAGAAGTTGCTCTAAAAGTGTCAATTGCTGGAGCACTTACCCTGGTTATTAAAATGATTTTAAATATCTGACTGAAAAACAAGAAAAGAAAAAAGCATGAATTAAACTGAGCTGTCACACATATATTGAAGTATTTCATTACTGCCGAGATTAAAGCAAAATATTCCTTCATGGAATATTTATTCATGCACTTCGAACTTTTGACGACGTAATTTGTTGCTAAAGGCAGTATGATATTGCTAAAGGGATATCAAAAAAGTACGGTAGAAAAAAGATTGTGTTTAAAAACATCAGATTAAATCTAACAATCTTTATAAATTAATGATTGAATTCAGTTGAGAAGGTAATTACAAATCAGTAATGCGTAGAGTCGAAGCAAATATACATATTAGATTAATCATAAATAAAACAGACGGAAAAACATGTAAGTTATTGCATAATTTACATAGAAAGCTGAAATGCGATCAGTTACATTTCAATTCTTTCTCACATTCTACAGTAAAGCAATACAAATGTCATGACAAAAACAAATTATACTTGATGGCCACTCATAAACGGTTTTATGAAATTTTAATTTATTGATTCAAAAATTTTGATTTTTGAAGTCATATTTAACATAGGGTAAAAAGAAGAAATGCGAAGCTGTGATTTATATTTTAGACATAATTGATAAACAATTCCCAATAGGGGAAAAAAATAATAATAAGAATTTAAATCTTTTTCCTGTGGAAATTACTCTCCCTAACGTATCATTCATGTAGATTTTCAAATGTAATTGCAATGTCTGCGCTTAAGTTATTCGCGGCAATCAAATTTAAATAAGTTGTGAATGAAAGCATGACTCAACAGACGGGAGTTGTCAGAATATATAGACATGACACCAAACATGTGATTTGTTGTCACTTTACACAGAAAAAAAAAATCCTCATGGGAAAAATACATACCTACAACTGTTTTTTATGATTGATATTTCTGTATTTTTTATGCTCACAAGAAAACGTTCTTTAGCTAAACTCATAGAATTCGATGAAATTGGTACAGGTGTTGGAAGAGCTTATAGGAAATTCATACTTTGAAAATTAGCTGCTTAAGTTCATTAGGAAAGGTGTAGAACGATATTTTAAGTTGAATCGGGGTTACCAAAACCTTCCAGTTAGCATCGATTGGCGACTTCGAATTCTGGAAAACTGACTTTTTAAGAAAATGTAATTCAGTGACATAACCAGAATTTTCTCCTGGGAGGGGATGGGGAATATCAGGAATTTTCCCTTGGATGGGGGGGGGGAAGGAGCAGGAGATTGTTGAGAATTTTACATTATAAATGCGCATAAAAAGCTCATTTTTGGAAAAGACTCGTAGGAAAATATGTTTTGTTCTCCATGGCATCCACACCACACTGAACACATTAATATGTGGTGGCATTTTCTATTTAAAAGTCACTGCTTCGTTAAACAAATAGATCTTAAAATATCGAGATATAATAAAAAAAATAATAATGCGAAGGACTTTCCAGCATTAAACTAAATAAAAACGAATATTTATAACATCTCGCTAATATATAGTACTTCAAATAAAAGGGTAGAAAATATACAGATTAGACAAACAATATCTATTCAAACTGAACTTTAAATAGCTTTGAAAAGAAAATATCAAAAAGTGCGACTTTGAAACAGGGTTAAATTGGTACGGAGGACACATGATCAGTTCATTTAAGAACTTGGCGCTTTCCTCTGCATCCTCGCCAAGTAGGGGTGCATTTGACGTTAAAAATGTTGACTTTTATTAATTTTTTACCGCTTTTCCGTTGCAAATAAGCAACTAATTTTTTCACCGTAGATGTTTTGAGCCATCTACTATCACCTGTAATTTTTTCGTTGACTTCTATGAGTTTAAGAATATTTTCCAGTCAGCACAAAAATTCACATTTCAAAACCATTGATTTATCCTAACTAATAATTCGAAAACACAATTGTTATTTTTTACACTACTTAAAAAACGGTTTTTATGAAAATAAATCTACAGTTAAATTAACCAACACTTTTAATTAGCCAAGATCATACCAATAAGCGTCAACAATATTTCAAATATTATGCCCTCTCTTAAATATCTTTAGATCTATCTTTACGAAAATCTAACGATTTTTACGACAATAAGTCTAAATTTAAATTTAACCAACTCTTTTAATTAGCGAAGTTCGAACCAGTGAGTGCCAACAATATTTCAAACAATACTTTTTTTTTTTTAAATACATTTAGCGCTGTCTTGACGAAAATCTAACAAGATTTTTGTAATACATTTTCGAAAGTTTCTGAATCATATAACGAGAAAAGATTTGTACATTTGATAGTTCTACACTTTAAGGGCCATGGTAGTTAGAATAATTATAATTACCATGACAGGGATGCTATGATTTCACATCCTTTCAACAAAATCTCGATATAAGTAAAATGTTGAAAGTGTTCGTGTGTTTTATTGTCCGTCCAGTGATGGAATTGCGTGATACAAATTACGTTTCAATTTCAGTGGAATAATGAATAAGAACATACATAAAGCTGTTTTTATGAAAAATAGAATACGAACGATTCAACTGAGATAATAATAATATGGCTTAGCGCGTATAAAGAAAAAAAAAAAAATGCAAACCAGATTGAGCAGGTATTTTCTCTCTTAATAAATCAGAATTATCGAAACGATCTTTGACGATTTAACAAAAGTAAACTTGACCTTCACTTTCACTATTTAATTACTTATACAATCGTGTTTTCTAAGATGTTATCTGAAGTTCGTAGACATTTATAGCAACAGAAGATGAACTTCAGAAGAAAAGCTCATTGTGCATCAACAAGTTAAAAATAAAATCTGTTTGATAATTTCAGAACTATAAATTATTTGAATATACTACGAATTTGAATGTTTCAATTTTTTTAAAACTAGCTTTAGTGACGGGACTTAAGCCAATTAGATACACCACCTTAATTTTGAAAAAAAAAAAAAAAAAAAGACAGTTTTATAACTATAGCTAAAGTATTGGAATGGGGCAATGACCTCTTCTTGAACTTACGGCTATACACCAATCAAATTCGTTTTTCTCCCTACTCATGTAATCCTATGGAATTTTTGTTGCTTCATATTATAAAGATATCTCATTCAAAAGTAAAGTTTTTCGAATTCTGCTTTTATTATTATTATTCCATTGTTCGAACATGTTTTAGCTTAGTGAGCAATTAAAAAATATATAAATTTGAACACTCTTTTTCGTGACTGAAAATTGGAACACTGAGTTTACTTAATGGAAAATAGTACACATTTAAATTTATGAAGAAAAAAAAAAAAGCAACAAAATTCCCTATAGGATTATACTCGGAGGTACAGAGAGTAAATCTGATTGATGTATATACATTAGTCAAAGTGATGGATGCAAAAGATTATTCATTAAAAGATTAAAAGTTACAATAATGTTGCCTGATCAATAATTGTCAACCTTGAGTCATTGAGCTTGAACAAAAATCCCAGTATTCTAATAACCTTGTCTAATGAATTAAACTATTAAAAGTGGAGATAATCGTCTTCTATTACCATATTTTGTACATCAGTAAAATTCATATCGAAAGTACTGCAAACTATTTTTCGTTAATGAAATTTTTTTCTCAATGCGATCCTACGATTTGTTCATTACTATCCTTAATTAAATAGAATTTTTGTAGTAGATTTTGGATTACATGATATCCCTTAAGTCAAAAAATGATATACAATAATTTATTTGTGAAAATTTGGTTCAGAATTAAAAAAGAAAAAATGTATGAAAGAAAAATATATTTCAGAATCAACAAAATAATTTATATAAATACATTTAAAAAAATATTAAAAACACAAAAAGAAAACTCGTATGAGTACAAACTAATTGTAATATGTGTGCACAATTCATCAGCTAGGCCAATAGAAAATTAACAGACATGACAGTAAAGACATAGGAAGGATAACCATTATGAATCGTGGTTTCAATCAAACCGTTGGAGGTCCGATTAAAATGATAAAAATCATTATAGTTCCTCTTGATCCTAGCTTTGCGAATATAACATATACCTTAATACTACCACACGAAAACAAATTTATCAAACTAATAACTTTAGGATGAAAGTTTAGATTTTAATTTTAAAGGCCAATGTGCAAGAATTAACTAATTGTATTTTTAAATCCATGAAAGATATAAATTGGCGTGCTTGAAAATCAAATTTTTAGGATAAATATATAACTAGGAATATCTTTAAAATTACTACTATTAAAAATTATTACATCATCAATACACCGAAATACAAATATATCAGGGCTAGCTAATTTTTTTAATAAATATATAAAAATATATTAACAAAAACGCTAGAAAACACAACCACCCATGGTATTTTTTTTTTTTTTTTATCTTGTAAAATTAATTACTACCGTTATGTAAAATATTCTTATACATATAAAACTTAACTAAATTAATTCATAAACTAATTTAATTAATAGCACTTATATGAGTGAAGATTAAAATATAAATTGAAAGTATGAGTTTAAGCTTTAATTAAAAATAATTTGAAGTTTTTTTTTTCGCCAATTCTACTTGGCGATAATAAGTTTTATAATAAACTAATAAGTTTTTCGCTTATTAATTTTTTACTTTATAGTTATTTTCACTTGCAAGCCTCATATGATGCATTTTCTTGAGTATTTAAATATGTTAAAAAAATATATATCTTATTTTTTTTTTGTTCTTTGCATATAAATTACCATTATTTCATACAAATAATGTTCACTCTTTTTCATAAAATATGTCATCTCTAACAAACAATTTATGTATACTATTACAGTCCAAAAATGATAGGCGTCAACTATTTCAACCAGACTAGAAACTCTAGAAAATCGTTTATTGGTTTAAAAAAGCCACAAATGAGATTAAGGGTGTATGTATATGCATGCAAATTCTAGGAAGAGAACCACAGGATGCCACTTATACAAATAAAACAAACCACCTTTGAACTTGCTGGTGCAATAATAATGGGTGTTTCTTTGTATGCATGTCATTGACATATTTAACAAATCAAAAGAAAAGCGTGTAGAAAGAGATAAATCAAGGAAAATTATTTGACATATAATTATTTGACAAATAATCCTGCGTGAGGGGGACGGTAGACCCCCTCAACTCCACGTTCAACTATAGTGCCTATATTTAAATTAATAAAAATACAAGGTTGCTATTAATTTGCCGTCAAACATGCCAATCTTGATCAAATTTTTCAATGGCTATTTGATACGAATTTCAAAGCACCAAATTTGATTTTGCAGTTATTTGTTTTTAAGTTATGCTGATAACAAATACATTTATACCGGAAAACCGCTAAAAATTGGACTTTCGTATTCGGCATCACAAAACTTAACATTATACAAAAAACTAGACTTAAAAATAGAACTTTAAAAAAATACTTTGTTTACAATGTGGTATGAGAAATGAATTTTCTTTACTAAGCAGTGTTCCTCGACATAGTAAAATGTAGCAAAGCACTTTCATCAATTACAATTAATAGAAAATAACATTTAGCTTAATTTTTGGTAGCCCTGTATATTGAGACTATAAAGTGTATGCTGATCACATTGTGTACTTAAATTTAGTCTTAAGAAAAATACCTAACACAAAATGAAATACATTTCTAGCAATTTCCAAGTGTAGCACCGATATATTCAAATGCTTTGGATAACTCTGTAAACGAATGATGAATGATTTCCATACCACAATCTACACAAAACATGTTTTTATGCATATAATTATCTTCATTCCATTTTGTTTAGGGCAGACTACAGGTATTACACTATACTTATCATACATTTTCCCCATAGATGTTATGCGTTTGAATTCTTTTGGACGGCCCTGTACACGAACCATTTGCTTGATCTCACCGAAAAGTTTTGAGTAGCATCACGTTATAATACAAATTTCGAATACCGAGTTTGAACTTCCTGCTACTATTTGTTCTTGAGATATGCTGGTAACAGACACACACACAAACCAACCGATAAAAACATGATTTTCGGATTCAAGGAACTTCAAAACGTGTAAAAAGAAAATACTTTCTCTACCATATATATAGGTAAGAGAAAGTAAATAATAATAATAATAATAATAATAAAGATAGATTTGTTTAAAATTATCACAGATAAATTCTATTCGTTTTAAAGAAACTGGCAAGTTCTTTTAAAAAATACTTATAATGTAAAATTACACACATTCCTTGAAGTGTATGGGGAAGGGATGCTCCACCTACATATACAAAAATTTTATCCAAGTTGACTATTACTATTATATAATTAATCTCACAGTGATTGGTTAACCCGTTAGTAGTCGCTATAGACAGCGCCACCTATTACAGATTGCGCAGTTTTTATTTAACTGTCACCAATAATTTTAAGAAGTGATGTGATCGACGTTTCTTCGATTTTATTCGCGTGTTATGTATATCAAATGCCACTTCTAAAAAATTTGGTGGCTATTGAATAACAGAATCTGGAAAAACTGAAGGATGGGCGGCAAATCGACCAACTAGCGACTACTAACGGGTTAAAAATCATCCTTATTGTGTATATTTAAACGAAATTTTGTCTGATGATGCCAAGTTAAAAAAGTATAATAAAATGGAACGATGACATCACTTGTTGAGCGTTATGTACCAAATAGACACAAGCTAACAAAACAACAACGAAATATAACTTCTTATGAAATTCTGTGCATTAGTTCATACGCTAGATTTGGCAGAAATCTTTGTTATATACTTGTTTTCGGTGTTGTTGTTAGGGATTAAGGCCGATTGACAACACTGGGGTCCTAGGCCTGAGGGGGAGTGCCTTCCGTGGAGGTCTTTCTAAGGGGTCCTAGCCCGTATTTACGCAAGTTTCGGAGGAAACCACGGAAAACTCCGAACGGCTAGGCCGACGAGCGCGACCGGGGATCGAACCCGGCACCTCACGTCTACCAGCTTTGAGCGCAGAACCGCTCAGCCGCTGGTGGGCTACTTGTTTTCGGAATCTCTATAAAGATGTGAATCCATTGAGGGAAGTCAAAAATGTTTACGAATCCAATACGCTTTTATGCTAAATATAGAGGAAAGTTAAAAAAAAAAAAAAAAAAAAAAGTGGCTATTAAACTGAAAGTCTCGGCTTAATGAATGCGTTTTTAGACAGAAGAATATGTACATTGAACTCACCTTCAGTACATTCACAGTGAGAGTCCAAGTAAGTGAGAATAGGTCCAGATGCAACAGAAGCACCTAGGAGTCGAGCTCGGATCAAGCCTTCTCTTTTCGTTGCCCGCACCAGTCTCACTTTTGGTAGTTCTCTTATGTAGTCTTCCAAGCGCTTTTTCAAATGAGCTACAAGCAAAGTTTCTTTTTTACAATATTATACATAAATACATATAATAAGCATTTTCAGAGCAAATTCAAATTAAAAATGTAAAAAAGAAAATAATTATTAAAAACCTTTGCACACATGTTCGCTGAAATACAATAACATTAAATATATTAAAATTTCTCAAAAACTTCCTAAAATTGAAAAATAATAAAATTCAAAACATTTTTTTTTTTGAAAATTGTTAATTAAATTTATAAACCTTCCTCTCTATTTTACATTATTAATGTTTAACAACATGTTTTAAACATATCTATCAATGGATCTACAAAGCTCAAATAAGTTAACTTTTCAAAAATAATTTTATATTTCACTGCTGAAATTTAATGTAAATTTTTAACACGTACACCCCCCCCTCCCCCACACCCACCCATATTTAATTAGATCATCAACGAATCTTTAAAGTAATAGCAAAATATACTTAAAATATATATAGTTAAGACATGATAATGCAAAATTGGGAGAAAAATTTTAAAAATTGAAAAAGTTTAAATTTTTTATTTTATTTAATTTAAATAGTTTTCGAAAAGTTTTACTGTACTGAATATTGTGTTATATTTCATGTGCATACAAATTTTCATAACTCTGTAATGTACATAACTCTTTAATGTACATTCTCCCCTTATTATTATTATTTAAATCCTGTACAGCTATATAAAGATTGGTTATCTAAAATTCAAAAAATTCTATACAGAACTGCTGTAGTCCTGACTATTTCAAAATTCAGACATTGGTTTGCATAATAATTAATATTTAAAAACTAGTTGGCATAAGTGATATCCACTCAGTTTCCCATTATCTATTCATTGTCATTAATTACTATTCATATCAAATATAATATTTTAGTGTTCTTGCAATTTCATACCATTTCCAAAGCAGTAATCCATATAACAGAATTTTATGTGAAATATTATCCTATGCTGCTATGTTATATAAATCTTTAATTTCTAATGACTTGCGAAGTTTTTAAAGCAGAATGTTAAGAGGGGATAGTACAGTAAAACCTCTCTAATTTGGACACCTACGGTTCCAAGAAAAAGTGTCCAACTTAGAGAGGTGTCCAACTTATAGGGGTTAGACATAATGTTAATGGATACATTCCGTTCCGAGAAAAAGCGTCCAACTTAGAGGCGTGTCCAACTTATAGGGGTGTCCAACTTGAGAGGTTTCACTGTAGTCAAATTCCTTCTTTCTCTTTTTACATAAAATCATAGGAGAGTTTTGTTGATTCGTATTACAAGGATATCTCGTTCAAAAATAAAGTTTTTCGAAACTCTTTGAACATGTCACCTTTTATCTTAAGATGCATTTATTTCTTTTAAAAAACTTTAAATATTTATTTTCCAGATTGAAAACTAGAGCCTTAAGTTTGTTTAATGAAATAAAATATTTAAATATATTATTAGCATTTTTAAATTACTCCCTAAAATAAAAGGCAGCGTGTTCAAAGAGTAGGATTCAAAAAACTTTTATTTTTAAACAAGATATTCTTATAAACACAAAGCAACAAAAATATCATTTTATTACATGGGAAGAAAAGAAATAGGGAAACTGACTACTATTAAATCTTAACATTCAATCATGTTTTTGCCAATATAGAAAACGATATTTTTAAACAGGTCCAATAATTTTACGACGAAAATATAATGTATGCTTATTCCATGTTTTGCCCTATTCTGCTATCTTATGAAAATCTTTAAAAACTCCGTAGTCATACAAAATTAAAGCAAATTGTTAATATTTAATATAAATTCTTCCAGTATCATGAATGATAATTTAAAACTGATCCGAAATCTATGATAAAAAAAATAAAAAAAAAAAATCTTAAAAATTCATATTTAAGCGTAATTTTGCTCTATTTTGTAATGTTATCACAAATTTTAAATAATTTGCGAAGTTTTTAAAGTAAAATGTTGAAAATAGATTTCTGGCCAATATCATAAAGAATTTATTTGATTGTTCTGCCCGTTTAATGAACATTCATTTTCGAAAAATAGATTCTACACAGACTAATACAGTAACTAACAACCAACTAAACAACTAACTACACAACAGAGGAACCTCAAACCAATTTTGTTATTTTCGGTTTTCTCTTACCTGAAATATGTAAATATGTCAAAAAATTCCAGGTCGAAAATTTTTACGAATACTTAAGAAATAACGATAAGATGCAAAAAAGTTCACTATTTCAGTTAAATTGATTGTATTCTAAAACTGAATGTTTTGAAACCATTGCAGTTCAAGACATTAAAATGGAGGGTTGTAACACCAAACTTGAACGCGATGCAAACCTATGCAGGACTTATTTTTAGAGTTTAAATTTAAAAAAACCTACTTCTGATACATTTACCTGAATTTCAGTGAAATGCACGGAAAAACTGGTTGAGTGATGATGAACGATAATTTCGCAAAGCATATCATGGATTGTATAAATACGTAACAATTATTTAGAGTCCAAGTAATTAAGCACGTGCCTTTAAGTGATTAACAACAACCCCCCCCCCCCCCAAAAAAAAAAAAAAAAAAAAAAAAAAATTCTGCCTTTGACAGAATTTAAGTTATTACGACAGGACTAATTTTTATTTTACAATCTCATAAGTAACTTAAAAAAAAAAAAAAAAGACTTAAAAGTCTTTACCAACTATTTAGAATGCATCACCGACATATATTCAGAAGATATAGCCATTTATTCATAAGCCATTATCAACACACATTCAGATGAAAAAGACCAGCAAATATTTAAAAGCCATAATCCATACATATACTAAAGATCACATCCACAAATATTCAGAAACCATAATCTATACATATCCTGAAGTTATCGTAAACAAATATTCAAAAAATCATAATCAATTAATATTTAGAATGATAACGACAACATGTAGAAGCCATCATTAATACAATATATATTTAGATAATTACGCCAACATTATCCAGAAGCCATCGTCAATGGTACTCAGACGATATTGCCAACAAACATTCAGAAGCCATCCAATTTATGAATGTTGATGGTTTCGGATACCAAGATCGGCAGCTGGTTTGTACATGCAATCAAGGAACAATTTCTAGCTAAAGAGCAGGTTTTGAAAAATGTAAAAGTTTTTACGGATTTAACAAAATATTATAAGATAGTTTAAGAAATTAAATGGTAAAACTGGATGTTTTACAGGCATCTTGGAAAATTCAAAGTGTCACACAGCAAAAGGTGACAAAGCAAAATCGCCGCCTGAAAGAAATAGTCCTGTCGTTTTAAAAGAAGAAAGAAAGAAAAAATATTGCCAACATGTGTACAGCGAAAGCAGCATCGAAACTTCACCAAAAGTAATCTTTGCCTGTTTTTGTAATATATGGTGTATTATTACAAAATTTCCATTCTTTAACAAACTAATTAAATCTGAAAAAGTCAATTTCTAATCAATTAGGCATCTAAATTCATATTGTATGATTGAATTGAAAGTAACATACTGAATATTATCAGATATAATAAATTAATCATTTTTGTGCTTATCTTAAGCAATATTCTTCTACACAGTTTTGATTGATTCGAAAAACAGAAAAGATTGTTACTTTGTTGTTTGTTAACGATTTATGACCCAAGACTTTTGGATACAGTTTATTAACTTTTTTTTCAATTATAAAGCAATCAGCCTCTAAATTCAATGTGGCATGAATAAAACACGCTCGCCGCACAGCTTGGAGGATTATTTCATCTGTAAAACTCAATTCACTGCAGAATTTCAACAGCTGTTGCATACAGTAAGTATTAAGAAAAATCTCATAAATACATTAAAATAACCCTAGAGTTTCATTAATAATGAAAAAAACAAGATAAATTTTATCCCCTTCTCTTCGTTTTTATGAAACTACATTAAGTTGGTTCGAAGTTCAAAATTTTCTGAGGGCATATAAAGGAGCTATCATTATTCGTAACTGTAGTTTACCAACTTTAATGTAACGAAGGAAATATAATGCAAAGATTAATTTTGAGTTTTCTAAAAGTAATAAACTTTTACTACTGAAAATAAATGCTAACATCCTCTTTCTTATACACACACACATACATATTTATACGTCAGTTGGCAATTAATTCGAACTTTACAATGGTGGGAGAACAGTAATTTCTCATACATACTTTTAGATATTAGAAATTTTCTTCGAAAAAGTGCAATAAAATTGTATTTAAACAAATAAATTACATTTGTTAACAAAATTTCTAAATGATATCAAAACATGTTGAAATGAACAAGATAAAGTGATATAATTTAATAATTTGCTTATTAAAATATCTTTCAAATGCTACATGCCACATTTACTTTAAACTACAGACATTTTCTCTCATATTTTTATAAAAATTATTATTATTATTATTTTTTAAGTAAGATGATATAAAAATTTTCAAAGCCAGCTTTATAAAAATCCCCAATTTCTAATTTAATTACGTATTATTACTTTCCGAACACTATAGTGAGGAAAGTATTGTAATCATGTCAAAAATCCGAATTCGAGATTTTGATGTTTCTATACGTTTCGAGGTCCAACGAGTCCGTTTTCACTATTTTTACGATGATGTATGTATGTGTGTGTGTATGTGTGTATGTGTGTATGTGTGTATGTCTGTGGGTGAACACGCTAGCGTCTAAACGCTTCGTTCGATTAACCTGAAAGTTGGTACGCATATTGTAAGTCACCATAGTACGAACCCTATAGATTTTGGTGAATCTAGCACTTATAGTTTTTTTACAGGGACACAAAGAAAAATTCTTTATCATTATGGCCTATGGGAGCAAAATCTTAAAAGTGCGATAGCATCTAAACGCCTTATTCAATTGAGCAAAAATTTTATACACATATTATAGATCACAAATACTCAATCTGTATAGATTTTGGAGAATCTAGCACTTATAGTTTTTTTACAGGGACACAAAGAAAAATTCTTTATCATTATGGCCTATGGGAGCAAAATCTTAAAAGTGCGAAAGCATCTAAACGCCTTATTCAATTGAGCAAAAATTTTATACACGTATTATAGATCACAAATACTCAATCTGTATAGATTTTGGAGAATCTAGCACTTATAGGTTTTTTACAGGGACACAAAGAAAAATTCTTTATCATTATGCCTATGGGGCCAAATTTTAAAAAATGTGATAGTGTCTAAACGCCTTATTAATCCGAGCAAAAAAATTGTACACATGTTATAGATCACAGTTGAACTAACTGTATAGATTTTGGTGAATCTAGCAGTTACAGTTTTTTTACAGGGACACAAAGAAAAATTCTTTATCATTATGGCCTATGGGACTAAATTTTTAAAATTACGATAGCATCTAAACGCCTTATTGAATTGAGCTGAAAATTTATATGAGTATTATAAATCACTGTTGCACTAACTATAAGCATTTTGGTGAATGTAGCATTTATAAGTTTTTACAGGGACACAACGAAAATTTCTTTGTCATTATGATCTATGGGCTCAAAGTTCAGTAGCGTTAAATAAAACAACGTGTTATAGATGGAGAAAAATACTCAAACACTCTATTATGGTTTTCTCTCTTTTGTTTGTTTAACAACTACTCTTTCTTTACTTTATCTACAAAACTGTTAATTACTCAATGTTCGGAAAGTCGAGTGGAGTCACTCCAGATTTTTTTTTCTATAAAATCTAATTTTCAGTTGGAATTTAGAGATTTTTGGACATTACACTCAAAATGACTATTTATAACCGATTTTTAAATTGTTATTAAAATTGGTTAAAGGTTCACGATTTTTTAAAAAAGCTTTTTTATACTCCAATCCAAACTGTACGTGACTTATTATCTAACATGAGTTGGAATGTGAAAGATTGACATTTTCAAATTGCAAATTTCAAAACACCAATACAAAGTTAGCATAAAAAAATCTACCAGGCAGATTTTCTTCACACATAGTTAAAAATAATTCTAAATCAGAGATCTAACTTAAGAAAGACACCAAACTTATATTATCTCTGTTTTTATTATTGGTCAGGCTTTAATAATATACCTGTTTTTTAGTCGGGGGTTAAAAATAGCTTATACTTAAAGCTTTATAGAATTACATACACACACACACACAGAAAAAAAAAAAAAAAAAAAACGGTGGCATAGATATTTGATATCTCATAGCCAGCTTTCAAAATAGAATTTCATAGATCTACAGCGAATCGTGATTACCTTTGACGAATTACTCAAATAATTCGAGAAATAAAAATATCTAAAACAGAAAATTTTTACAGCGATGACATTTTTTTCCCTTTATGAATAAATGCATTTTTAAAAATATCATAAATGCATTAAAATAAAATGAAAATGCTGTCAAAATCAGATTAAGGCATGGGTATTATATATTTGATATAATGGCTTTCAAAATATATAAATAAAACTTAAAAAATGATAATAATGATTTCATTTTTCACGTTTAAGTATATATATTTTATACAGTACAACATGAAGCATAAATCCTGAAATTAATGCATTAAAATTCTTCTAAATATCTTTTAGAAATTATTAATTCAAGCATAATGCTATTGTAATTATCGTTTCTGTGCGAACTATATAGCTAACGATAAAATACAGTTAATCCTGGTTATTTTATTTATATATTTATTCTGATACGTCAAAACTGTGAAATTTATTAGAACTGAATGATTTTTGTTTTCACAACTGCTGAGAATAATTCTTTAATTTTCTTCTAATTAAATTATTTTAAGTGAACTGACCAGGCAGAAATTTCGAGATGGCTCTTATGGCAACTGATTCCAACGGATGATATACAGAAACACTCGTCTTTGGACTAGGGCAATGAAAATGTATATATTTGCACAATACGTAATATATTTAACATAATATGGCACATTCGATTACGTGTAAGCATTTTAAATTACGCTTAAAAATTTTATGCGAGATACACACAGTGAAATTAATTCCTTTTATTACATAATATATACATGGAGAAGGTTTTATATTACAACTATGCCCAGAACTTTTGAAAGCCCCACAACCAGGTTCATAATATAGTTTTCATTACATACAAATTTAATAAGAAAAGTATACCGAATAATTTCGAAAAAGATCCAAGAATCTCATAAAATACATACTAAACATGTTTTAAATATTGTTTGCTAGAATATAATAAAGTTTCTACACATGATAATTCATTTCTTTATGTAGCGCTAGCTTCTGCGGTCGGAGCAATAGCTTGAGGCACATCTTATTTTAAATAATGATTGAACAGTACTAAGCTTTAAGCTGTTTAAAAAACTTTTGCTGCATAACCAAGTTATTAAGGGCAAAATTTCCATTTATTTATGCAATTCTTTTCAATCAATGCCAAAATTTCATACTTAATTTTATCTAGATTAGAATTTATTAACTAAAGTATCATTTTTACGGGAGATAAAATTAAAACAACTCACGCAAGTCTGAGAAATCGTCTACAAGGATGATCTCCTTGAGGAGGTGTTGCGGAGATCTCTCCAAAACGCTGTGCACGGTTCTCAGCAGCACACTCCACGCTTCGTTGTGGAAGCAGATGATGACGCTTGTCTGTGGCAGTTTGGACGGATATTTTATGTCGCGGCATCTGTCAAACAAATAAGAGATTCTTAAGGAAAAGACAGCATTTTCAGTTAACACGTAAATTTGTAATATAATATAAAACAAAGTTATTAAAAGGAGAAGGAAGCAGAATTAGTTATGCTCTTGCTTTCATAGCAACAGCTTAGTGTTATTTTTAGAATAAGAAAAGAACTACCAATTTTAAAATTATTATTACTTTAATATTGTTCATCTATCAGAAATAATATGGTGTGGAATTTATGCTATTTTCTCTTAGTCTACATTACTATGAACATATTGTTAATGATTAGGGTGTAGCAGATGAAAATGTGAACATTTCTAGAGCATTTTTAAAATAATTGAAAAGTTTTAGAATCAGTTTTATTTGACAAAATAGCACCCCCCTCAACCCCTTCCGTTTGAATATCGTAGCTACATTCATAGAAATACATAAAGCTGTTATTGAATTTTAAAATTTATTTCTATTCAGAGAAGTGCTGTTCACAGCACTTTCTGAAACTTAATGGACTAATTTTGAGTAGCTCCGTGTATTGTCGGTAAGTTATGAACGTACAAAAGAATGTACTTAAACTTAGAATAGTAGAAAAAAATAAATAAATGCATAACACAACCTGACAATTACTTTGAGCCATTTCCAAACATAACGCTAATATATCAGAATTCTTTTGTGAGGCTCTGTAAACGTAAGATAATATTTTTCGCACCGAATTTTTTTGTAAAACATTACTTTTGTGAGTATAAAGAATGTATGTCGTTATGTTAATTTTGTTTAATACAGTTTAAATATGTAAAATTACACCTATCAGAAATTTTGTCCATAGACATGATGTATTTGAATAGCTTTGTATGTCCTTGTACTCGAACAGTTTCTCCAATTTAAATAAGTTTCAATTAGCATTCTTATCATATATTACAGATATAGAATACCAAATTTGTAAAAGAAAAAAAAAATGTATATAACATTATAAATTACAGAAAGCTCGGAAGAATTATTTCGGGTCAAAAGAAAACCACTAGCCTTCGTCAGGCGACAAAACTTAATTTTTATTTTTACTTATTAAATCTTTTATTTATTACTTTCCAACAATAGTTCCCCAGTGCATTTCTTTTTACTAATATTATGTTTGAAAATCCTACTGTTATTTGTTCTTGAGTTATACCGATAAAATAGACGCACAGACTAACCACTAAATACCTGATTTTCAAATTCAGAGAATCTTAAAATATGTACATGTAAACAATACTTTACTTCTATATATGTATAAGAAAAAATAAAAATGCTGCAAAAGTAATAATTACTATTAATATGCCCAATTAACCTATGAAATTATAGCTGATTTTAGTTTTTTAGCTCATCACTGTCAGAGAGTTTAATTACGGCAATACCACCAGATTTCAGTAATAAAAAATAATAAATAAAAGAACAAGAATATTTTTTAAACAACTCATACTAATTACTTTTTGTTAATGATAAAATACAACTTTTCCAAAATCTCACCCTAACTCAGGTATGGATGAAATTAGAGTTAAAAAGAAAGAATACCTCAAAAATTTCCGAAATATTTATTTTAATTATTTTAAATATTTTTTACATTTTACTTGCTTCTAAAAATCGTATATCGATTTTAGAAAAGAAAAGCAGTTCTCAGATGTAATTATTATTTAGGATTATTACAAAAAACGCTTCTTTACCACATTTTTCTTCATATTATTATTACCGTGAAATAACAAATTCACATAGATTTAACAACAAAATTAGGCTTTTAACATTGATTTTACAGTTCAGCATTATTGTACTTTTTTTTTTTTTTTTTAATTTTCCATTATGTAGTTTTTAACGTTAATATTATATGATGATTAGATTTAAATTTACATTTTAGTCATATTTTGCAAAAGAATTGCAATAATTGTAAATGGCTAAATGTCTTACATTGCACATGTCGTCATATTATAAACAAATATCACAGAGTGATGAGGATTTTACACAGCAAGTCTTGCGGATACTCTAAAAGCAATAGTTGAATCATTCATTGTAAAAGTGAATTATCTCCTCGGAAACTGATTTTGAAATAAAGAGCTTTTTTTTCAAACTTATGCGTAGGAAAATAAGTCAGGATTCAGTAAGCGTTATCGATTTTTGCGTTTAATACAAATCATAGTTATAAGAATTTATAAATTATATTAAAAATAATTTAAAGTAACTTAGAAACTTCATTTTCATAACTAATATTTAGAAGTTTTAGTTTTCTGAGAAAAACATGTAATGCCATTATGGGACTTTAATGCAATTATTGGAGTTTTTTCTTTTTTATAATGAAAGATGTGACAAAATGTGATACAATTAAGCAAAGATATATATATTTAAAAAGTATGGAGTTACATCACTTTTACAATGAGCCGTCCAATTATCAATCAGTTCAATTTTTTTTCAATACGAGACTGAGTGTTTTAATGAAACGCAATATTAATGCTTGTAATTTAAAAGTGATAAAAATAAAATAATTTTTAGTATTCATCGACAACAATTAACCAAGTTTTACCTTTTAAACCTTAAATATTCGTAGAAATTCACTTAATGCACAATTCAAATGCTTGAGTATTAAAAAATACAGAACTTTCCAAAATGTCTGTCAAGATCCCATCAGAAATTTATTTTGTTTTTTATTTGTTTGAGTCTTACGGCAAGTTTTGCAGACGTCAAGCCATCTGGAACTCTACGAGCACGTTTGTCAGGTATTTTAAATAGGTTGAGCAGAATTCGATTATGACAGAATGTTAATCGGAGGTAAGGAGAATTTTCACGCGTAGAAATGGAATGAGTTTTTCTTTACGTTTCTGCTCATGTCTGCGAAATTTATATTGCTTTAATTTAAATAGTGTGATAAATAAATTCGTTTGAAGGAAGAAAAAAAAAAAAAAAAAAAAAAAACTAGTATGTTATGTCCACATTACAAAATTATCTTTTATATTTTCTTAAATAAATTTGCACAGTACAAATTATAAAAATTATTTTACATGATGAATGTAGACGATTTTCATCTGAGAAAAATAAAACACTAAATGTCGAAAGAAAGTCAATTTTGTGTCCTACAGACATCTTGAAAAAAAAAAAAAAATGAAAGAGAAAAATATAGGCAACTTTGTTTTTATTTATCACAGACCAATGGTTCAATCATTCGGGGAAAGTACTTCCCCAGGAAAGGGATTGGGGAATGGACACGCTTACATACACAAAAATGTTTTCCTCGTTGATCATGACTATTACATATATATATATAAATAATTTTTTTTTTCACAATTATTTGTTAAAATGATTCTCACTGCGCACATTTATATGAAATTTTTTCCTACACTACCATAGTAAAAATTGTGAAAAAACGGGATCGCAACGACACCTGCGAATTTCACCAGAAGTTGCTAGGTGCTAATTTATGTCAAAATGCTTCTTACATGGAGTTGCCCCAAAATTCTGTCACAAACACACACCCATACAATCAAACATTTAATAAAAATGGTCAAATCGTGTTCTGGACTTCTCAAAACTTATAAATAATTCATCGAAGACCGAAAGTCGAAATTTCTTACAATTCCAATACATTCTTTCATTGAATATAAAAGAAAGTAATAAAAAAATAAAAGAAACTGAACGTTATATAAATATATATATGTAATTTATAAAATTATAGTTTCAAATTTAGCTATGTGAAAATGCCTATATATATCTAGATGAAAACTGAAATTTATGTGATAATGATGTAAAAATACAACGATTGATACTTTAATTTTTGATCCAACTGTCTATCAGCTTTATCTTAATCTAATTTAATTAAAACCTAGTTAATAAATTAATAGCTTATGTGACAGTGTTTCAGTTTTTATTATTTTTATATTTTCCCATATATATATTTACATGAAATATTTCTAACAATAACTAATATTAGTGTAAGTAGCTTTAAAAAATTAATCATTAAAATAATATACTAAATTAATCACTCTCATTTTTTTTATATTACGATGAGGCATTTGATTGTAAGTTAATAATTACATATGTATTGAACATAATAACAAATAATAGTGAGGAAAAAAATTGCAATACTAAAAGAAAATATTGCATTTTATCACTTTTCTTTTTTGTTTTTTTTTATGGAAATTTTCACAACAGACATTCCCATCTGATGGTCGAATGACCTTTAGTTTTAAGGTACAGGGTTCAAATCTGGGATCAGGTTTGGATGTACATAGTAGTTTGAAATCTATTTTAAGCAGTGGATCTTGTTCTAATTATCCCCAGTGTGTAAAAAATAAGGGAAGAGAGAAAAAAAAACAAAAAAAAAAAAAAAAACTAAACAGCTACACATCAGACATTGCTCGAACTTTATTTAATCCTTCTATTTTTCTAGTTTAATCTACTACATAAAAAAATCATCAATTTTACAAAACCTTTATATACTACAACAATTTATTACATAATAAGCAAGTTTTATTAAGACACGTTTTTCATATTTTAAAAATATTTTCAGTTCTAGGACTTGTTGAATCAAAATTTTCTGTAAATGTCTTCATTTGATTAGACAATTAATAAATTGACACAAAAGAGAAATCTAATAGAATATTCCCAATTAACAAAACTTTAACAAAAAATAAAACAATTGTATGTCATTGAAATACAACTTGAATTTATCAAAATTGAGAGTTTGATTTTTTTTTTTTTTTTAATCACAAGAATAAGAAATCTAAAAGAATAACAGAGTGCTACATCGAAAATAACAATAAGAGTCTTATAGAAAAGTATTAAACAGAAGTGAGTTGAAACCAAAATATAATAGAAAGAGCATTTCAATTCTGAGATAAAATCGTTGCCAGATTATTCGAATGTGTTTTGAATGGACCCTTAAAGTATTATAGCATTTATGCCCTGACCAACTGGTAAAATCCATCAAAACACTGTTTGGTAAGGAAAAAAGGGATTCTTCCATGACACGCTTTAGGCAAAATAGAATTCATCACGATTCAAAAACTAAATTCGTTTATCTTTTTTTTTTTTTTTTTTTTTTTTTCCTTTTAAACCTGCTCATGCTGACTTAGTCTTTCGAATTTTTAAGGTTGCAGAACACTTTTTCCATTTTTCCAAAGTCTGTTGCCGTAAGCTTAGAGCATTTCTTTTTCGTTAGAAGAATAGATGCAACATCAAACAAACTTTAAAATATCACGACAAAATAAAATGCAACATCAGGGGAGGGAAGGGGAGAGGTGTAAAGATGAGATCAGAAAAAAAAAAAAAAAAAAAAAAAAAAAACAGTATGGCCAGATAGATTTTTTTTTTCTTTTTAAAAGCAACATCTGCAGCTAAAGTTTTTATACACACACACATATAGTTAATTTTTAAAAAGTTTTACATTACATCATAGATTACACCATAAGGAAATTTTAAGCAGCTATCTTCAACCATAAAACTCACGTATTTCAAGAGTTCCACAAAACAACTGTATCAAATTGAATTTTAAAATACTGTAATTATCTGACAGATCATTATCTCGTACTTTTCAAAATAAATAATTATATATAATAAGGATGAAATAATGATTGGAGTTGTATAACAAGAAACTAACAACTATTATGAACTTAGATAATCAAATATGAGAATTAAACGATATTAAATATATGTGAACGTTCTTGCATGTATAAAGTAGAACATTAATAAAAAGGCAGATTCTATTCTACAAATGTACGTTAGTCAAAGAATATTCTCAAAAACGAACAAAGAACAACAGTATCTCGTAGACATCCGCTAAGCACGAAAGTTTGAACACAAACTGACTCCTTCGGGGTGAATCTACACTTACAGTTTTGGCGATGGCTTTGAGATGATTCAAGTTGATTCGGTACAAGGAGTTAATGGATCATCCCAGAAAAGCTTTGTAACTTCGATCATAATTCAGATAAGTTCTTCATATTTTGGCAAATATAAATTACTAATTTTTGTCAAATTCCTCGCTCAAGTCAAAATTTATGGAACACTCTTATTTCCACTATTTCAGTAAATTTAATTTTTCTACAACAACAGTTCCAATGTAGTAAAAAAGTTTAATCTTTGACAAAAAGTTCTAAAACATGTAAAAAACAATAATTGTTAAATCGATTTTTAATTTTATCAACCGTTTTTCGTCAGCCGGTGGCCATCTCCGAAAAAGCTGTGTAGTTTGAAAAAATTTTTCTCCCATTTGTGCTTTTTAACGTTGTTTCTACTTTTAATATTTCATCACAAAGTGTCTCCACATGTATTTAATAAATAAAATATTCTTTACATCGTATAGAGTATAGAGAAAGCAATACCGACATCTATTGGGCAGAATTATAATTACATATTTCTAGATCAATGTGCTATATATTTTATAAATTTTATTATAATAAATCAAAAATAGATAATTGATTATCTTAACCCCTTCCTCTCCAGACTAGCTGTAGTGTAAATGTCTGAAATACCAGATTATAATTTTGAAATAGTATCGTATATTTTCTTTGGACGTATGCACGTACGTCCATGGTATTAATGGCCATTAACACTAGGACGTACGCACGTACGTCCCTGGAGTGGAAGGGGTTAATATCAGAATTAACCTTAAATACATGAATTTTTATTTTTAATAAAAAGCATTTGAAATGAATCAGGAAATGGGTGTAGTTAATGGAATATATATATATATATATATATATATATATATATATATAAAGCATAGGATTCACTTTAGGATTAGCGAACTAATGTAGAACCGATTTTGCATATTGATAAGTTTTTACATCACAAAAAAAAGCTATATTTTTCTTTTGTGAGTATTTATCAGTATGTGATTATTTATGTGAGAATTTATCAGTATATGCAAAAGCATAAACATTATTAGTTACAATTTTCCCTTATGTTTTTATTAATTTTTATATAAATAATCGTAATTTGTCACACCCGACGAAATGAAATTGTACTCTGATAGCGCGCCAACAATGAAGGTTGTCACAGATAAAGAAATAAACTCTCAAAGATTCTAGTTTCATTCGGAAACGATGAAATAGTTTTGGTTAAGAAAAAAAAAAAAAAAAAAAAAAAAAAAAACACTATGCAAAGGTTACTACATAAAGAGATATGAGGGGTTTTAAACATACCATGCAGATCTACATCGCTATGCATTTAAGGGTTAAGCTAATTATGATTAGAAC
The DNA here is from genome assembly GCA_963930645.1 of Salticus scenicus. NCBI lineage: Eukaryota > Metazoa > Arthropoda > Arachnida > Araneae > Salticidae > Salticus > Salticus scenicus. Next base: position 936,537 of record CAWVNO010000709.1, on the reverse strand, counting down.
ATTTATACATATTTAAATTAGACAGGTTAAATGCAGATTTATAACAATAATTTCTCTTATCATTTTCAGAATTAAAGAGCACAAAACGCTCTCCAAGAAAAAATGATAAACTATAGTAGCTAATCCTGAGTTTAAATTGTATTAATGGAATGTTTTCTGTTTAGGCAGCAAAGACAAATTTACCTACGTTATTCACGTACAAATTCTTGCGAAAAGAGAAAGAAAGAAGAAAATATAGGGAAAGCATTTTATAAGTCATTATTCCTAGTAACAAGTACGATTGCTTTCAATGAATGAGGTGCTTCGAGCTGAAACTTGTGTGTTCGATACTGCGTCATAAAAATTAAATAAGTAAAACAAGTAAACGAATGAATAACAATAATTGCTTAGATATTAACAGTTTAATCAAGCTCTTGAAAACATTTTTATAACACTTTTATGTTACTAAGTAAGAGATCCATGGATAGTCTGTAAGTAATTTTAAAAAATATAATTTTTAAAAGAAAATTTTGTGAATTTAAATTGGATCGCATATTTATTATCAAAATTAAATATATCTGATAATTATTTAATATTTCTTATCAATATTATTTTTCCTGACACAGTTAAATATTAGTTAATACTTCGTATCTGATAGTCCCGGAAACTTAAATTTTGTGAGCAAATTTCATGAGCTCCAATTCACACCGTAGATTCCTTATCAGATAACTAAACTAATTTTAATGATTTCCAAACTTCCTGCAATTTCATATTTTTGAGTTACTACTACATCTGGTACGGGCCATTCTATAAACTGTCACATTCGTCACAAAAATAATATATATACAGTAGACTCCCCATTATCGGCGGTCAGATTATCCGCGGTCCTCAAGGGCCTGAATTTAAAAGGAAATTTAAAAATACGGAACAAACTTATTACAAAAAAAGATCGAAGAGAGCAATGACCTTCAAGGCTTTTGGAGATATTACACGGTTCTTGACAGCATTTATGACATACACACTGCTTGGGACGCAGTCTACATTGGTAAGGTCTTGGAGAAAAATTTTACCAAATGTGGAAAATACTTTGGTAGAGTTTAAAGAGGAGGAAGAAATTTCTGCTCATGATTTGGGAAATTTAGCTTTATCTGTTACTGGAGGAGAAAAGTCAATGAAGGAAACATTGAAGAGTAGATTAATTGTGACGCCAATGATCCAGGTATTGAACACCTTACATATGAACAAATTGAGGGCCAAGCATTAGACCCAGTTTCAGAAGATAGTGAAGAAGAAGAGGAAGAAGGAGATAAAACTAAACAGAAGATGAGCCACGACGCAGCCCTAGCACATGCAGATGGACTTATAAAATATCTCGAGGAACAGGACGATGTATCACTTTGTGATAAAATGCTGATAAAGAAACTGCAATCGCAAATTAAGAAAAAGTGTTTTAGTACAAAAAAACAAAAATGCTTCACCGATTTTTTTGTTAAAAAATAGAGCAAAATGTAAGTAGAAAATTTTATTAGTATGTTAAATTGCATATGTAGGTCATGCTTAACTGTTAATTAAATAGTATTGCTCAAAAGGCTTTATGTGTTGATTTATATCCACTTTTTGGACATTTTGCGGATTATCCGCTAATTCGATTATCTGCGGTTGTCTATTCTCCGTTCACCGCGGATAATTGGGAGTTTACTGTAATTAAGTAGTACAATTGTTCTGTTATTGCTTTAGAATATAATATAGAAGATGTTGGGTTGTCACTCTACGGACATTTTTTGTGAAATAAAGCTCATCAGATCGGTACGCTTAATGTTGAACCCGAATCTCTACGAATATTCATGTCTGAACCGGAAGTCAAGCACGGCACTTGACAACTAACAGAACAACTCTAACCATTCCGCTATAGGTGGGCTATAACGTAGGAAGTTAATGTAGTACTATACTACAAGAAACAGCAATAGAAAAAAATCTATTTAATTCTCTACTAATTAGTTATATTATTAATTAAAATTAATATTTAAAATGTGATGGGTGTGACATTTTACGTAATGACCCCATATCTATTTCAATTAAGAAATAACAATGACCGACAAATTCATTCACTCACTTTATTAATTTACACGAGTATATCTATACTTTCACAGACTTTTTATAGGAGTAATTATAAATGAAACATCAAGGGATCCGTAACAGCAAAAAGATTAGGGATTACTAATCTGCTAATGGAGTCTTTTGATGCAGTTGTAGAAGTTTATCAGATTTCGCTTTCCCGGAATAGTAGGCAACTGAACGACTTTAGCATACGTAATAAATTACTCCTAAAACTAAACCAATTTTGTGTGTCAATGTGTGACGTTAAAAAAGAAAAAAAAAAAGTTTTAGCTGCTTTGTTAGTTTACAGTTTGAAGTGATCCCACTCTAATAATATATGTGTTGGATTATGAAGAGGCCGACCTGCTAACCAAAACGACGCATTATTGCAATCAACGGAAAAAATAAAAATGTAAATCGGCGTGACTGAATATCCCACTATTTTCAGTTTTAAGTAAAAGAAGCCATTTACCGGAAACGGCACAATCTATTCAATGACTGTTTAAATGGCTTTGTCTTCCAATTTTGCATACGGAATTTTCTAGGTCAATAATTTTTCCAATTGAGAATCTGTAAAGTGGAAAAAGAGAGAGGAAAAAGTAATCTCATAAGGGTTTCTCTTAAGTATTTCTAGAGCTGTAGTTGCCATTTGGTATCCGATGCTATTTTCTTTAGATTGTTCAGTAAAATAGAAACGAGACTGAGAATATATATAAAAGGGGGGAAAAATACGATGTGGGAAATGAAGATATTTTATGTAATTAATAAAAAAATTGGAAATACTTTTATTATTATTATTATTATTATTATTGATATATTTCATGAAAATCCATTTTTTTGCTAAATTTGCATTTCTGTTTGTGTTAAACGTTTTTAACACTTTTCAGCAATGTTTAAGCGTGATTGTGAATTCAATTAGTCTTTCTATCTGTATTGTGTGATCATTTAAGCAAAGTAAATGTTAAATGATGCAATGAGTACGTGCAACTGGAAAGTATTGATAATATATGCAAACTGCGTGATTTTTTGTTCTTGTCTTCTTCTCTTTGTCAAAACTTCATTTTATATAATTAATAGAAAAAACAATTTTTTGGTGACAGTGCAAATAATTTATTAAAGGAAAGCGGCAATAGACTTAAATTATTTCTTTAAAAACTTGCACATTTGGAAACTTATTTATTCTTTATAATCTGCATTACTCAGAGTCCAAAAATTTTAATAAATAGGATCTCCTCTTTAAAAATAAGCCCCTGAGCAATTTCCTGTTAATATAGGTGGTTTTAGAAATTAGATAATCGCATTTGTAAAGAGAGAAAAAAAAAAAAGGGGGGGGGGTATTTCCAAGCGTCGTTAGCACCTGAAAAGAGTAACTAAAGTTTTCATTAGAATACGAGTTATAATGAATATTCTAATGAAAATTTTATACATAAAAATATAACGAATTTTCATTCAATTATATGTACTTGAATGAAAATGAATTTGTAAATGTGGAAGCAAAATTTACGATTAAGAGAGAAAAATTAAAATTGAGAATTAGGATAAGTCAAATTTGTTGACAGAATCTTCATAGAAAATTGTCTGGAAATAGTTTTGTAGGAATAACTTTTTTTTTTTTTTTAAATTATAATACAATTTTTGAAAATTTTGATTATTTGTATTAATTATTTTATATAATATAAAAGGCACAAAACTTATAAATATCACGCAAACAATTAATTCCTTGTTAAATCAATAAAAAATGTCAATTCCACTTTACTAATGACCGCTGAACAAATGTTTTTCTTGTTTGAGAGCAAAAAAAGTAGTATATAGTATATATTCACGTGATTAATTAAGTTGAGCGGCAACGTAAAGGACCTTCGAGGGCATTATCCACTTCAGTGAACCGTGTGATTCTTGTCGTGCATCGGATCTCCTGATCCGTTGAAATGTCATCTGCTCGGAAAGATTTGGAACATTGGCTGTCTCTGTGTAGTGAACTCGAAACACTTCTGAAAACTATCATTTAAATGGGATACGAATACAGAGTAATGCAGCTTGGAAAATACTCGCTTTTAAAAGCTATGATATACTTTCAATACGTGATGTATAGATTTTTGAAGTGATTGAATAATTGATCACTAAGTAAATATTTGTTCAGAATGACATCATATAAACAAATAAGTAGAAGACTTTGATTAATTTGTTAAATCAAAATCTTAGAAAAGAGTATTTAATTAGGAAGGAAGAAAACTGAGATTTTCCTATTTTATTTTTTAATTTAAAGAAAAAAATATATAATAAATTACTTTTCTGAAGCCTTTATCTCGCGATTGCTTTTGTAGTATATTGTCTAAGAGTAGTAAGCCTAAAAAATATATTTTGTTTTTAGCTATGCAGTGAAGAATCAGAAAAACACCTTCATAGATTTATTTCAAAAGAGAAGGTATTAAAAAAAGTTGCTTTTATATAACCCTGTACATAGTCTAAACTTTGCATACGCACCATATAATGTACTAAAATTATTCTCACACAGTGAAAAATTACATTAAACAACACCCCCTTATATCTCATAACGAAGCAAAATAACTTTGTATACGGTCTTGTAAACCAATCAGTTTACTAATCAAAATTTATTTTAATAGAAAAATTGTTTATATATATATATATATATATATATATATATATATATATAATTATCGTTATGTACTATAAAGTTATTAAAATATACTTTTATACCTTTCATGAGTGAAACTCATCACATCCGAAAACTTTTGCGATTCTCTGCACTCAAGTCAATTCCGCTGTTTATATCACTTTCTATAGAGAATATGCCATAGTGAACTTGAATAATATTAAATTAGTTTCAAGGACTTCTATAAATATAAACTAAAATTAAAGCGCTGACGGATTTAGAAAAAAAAAAAAAAAAAAAAAAAAAAAAACTGGAGTGAATCTACTTGACTTTCTGAACTTAAATAATTAACGGTTGTATAAATGAAAGAGAAATCGATAAATAAACAAAAGAGAAAATTATAATAGGGTATTTGAGTATTTTTTTCTGTATAGTATGTTGTTTAAATTAATGATATTGCCCTTGAAATAATTTGAGCTCTTAGATCGTAATGATAAAGAAATTTTCGCTTTGTCCCAGTAAAAAACTGTAAGACTCACCAAAATCTGTAGAGTTCATGCGACGGTAGCCTGTAACATGTACATAAATTTTCAGCTAAATCAGATGAGGCGTTTAGACGCTAGCACATTTAAATAATTTGAGCTTATAAGCCACAATGATAAAGAATTTTTCGTTGTGTCCATGTAAAAAAAAAAAAAAAAAAAAAAAAAACTGTACGTGTTGTTAGATTCACCAAAATTTATGCACTTCGTGCAACAGTGACTTATAGCATGTGTATAAAATTTTCAGCTCAATCGAATAAGACGTGTAGACGCTATCACATTTTAAAAAAATTGGGCCCATATAGATCATAATGTTAAAATAAAATATCTTTGTGTCCCTGTAAAAAAAAAAAAAAACTATAAATGCTACATTCACAAAGATTCATGTAGTTCGTGCGACGATGACTTATAATATGTGCATAAATTTTCAGCTCAGTCGAATAAGGCACGTAGACGCTGCCGCACTTAAAAAAAAAAAAAAAAAAAGAGCCCATAGAATAGAACATAATGATAAAGCAATTTTTCTTTGTGTCCCTGTAAAAGAACTATAAGCGCTAGATTCACCAAAATGAACAGAGTTCGTGCTATGGTGACCTATAACATATATACCAACTTTCAGCTCATTCGAACAAAGCGTTTAGACGCTGTTGTGTTCACACACATACATACATACACATCATCGTAAAAAATAGTAAATATGAATTCAGGGTACCCCAAAACGTATAGAAACACCAAAATCTCAAACTCGGATTTTCGACATGATTACAATGCTTTCCTTACATATGTATGTTCGGGAAGTAAAAACACTTAAAACAAACGAAAATTTCAAATTATAGCCCTTAATATATCTGAATATTTTTGTGTGATCTAGTAAACCTTAAAGCTAATCATACCAAACTCTACAAAAACTTTTTTGCGAATGCGCATATGAATAATAAATGTAAATTTCATTTCAATATGTGGCATACAAAAGTTATTAAAATATGATCTGTAAAATAAAAGATAAATTACCTTTCGTACAACGCAATGGATTTCCATTCTTTGTTTAGGATATCCCTGTACACAAGCCATCCATGCTATTTATATCATTTTCAATAGGGAAATGCCATAGTAAACTTCAATAATGATATCTGTTTAATGAAACTTTTGAAAAAAAAAAAAAATACGGATGTTGGAGCATGGCGAGACAGTCAGACAAGCCAAAATCAAACAATTTTCACTTTGTTGGAGAGTATTAAAACAAAAGATTATATTTAAATGCACAAGTTTAGAGGGAGGCTTACAAAACTTGTTTTCCCACAAGTAAAATAAAACAATTCTTTTAAGCTCGACAAATTCCAGTTCTTCATATTTATTCAAAAAAGAAAAATGTTGCATTACATCTTAAACTTTTTATTTCGTTTTCAAATGCATAAAATTTTTCAGTAACCACTCTTCTTCTTTTTTTCTTGGCATATTTTATTCTCATTCTATTGTTTCTAATGACCTCTAAATATTCAATTTCCTTTTGTGGTTCCGATTTTTCTTCCTGCATTGGTTGCTTCTCAACTGCTATTTTTAATGCAAATGCATCAAAGACAGACTTCACAAATGAAAATACATTTATTTAAATTTTATTATCAGTTACGTATTTTTTAAATCATTCATTATCACACAAAATATTTTTTATAATAGTGGGGATGGACGCAGTTTTTTTTTTTTTTTTTTTTTTTTTTTTGCCCGTTTTATAAAATAATCATCAACTGTGACACTCACAATACTTCTTTTTTAACATGCTACAGTCAGCAGCAAAATTATTCGAGCACTAGTAAAAATTCCTGTGTAAAAAAAGTACACTTAAGGGAACTCTCTACTCATCACATCCAAAAGCTCAAGTCAATGTTATTCTATGGAAAATTTTAGAGAGTCCTCTTAATACTATTTTGTTAAATAAATCTTTGCCGAGTCCTGTTCTTAGTCAGCCTAAGAACATGATTCGACAAGGATTTATTTAATAAAATTGTATTATGTACACTTTTTTTTTTTTTTTTTAAATAGGAATTTTTGCTAGCGCTCGAATAATTTTGCTGCCGACTGTAGTTTTAGAAAACGTTTTATACATAATATATTGTGTAAAAGAGCTGGAGCCCTCCCAGTCCGCTGTATAATCAATTTACCTACTCTTATAAAACATTTAAGACTGTCATTTTTTTTTTTTTTTTTCAAATTATTCACAGAATGTTTGCGCATACCACACTTAGTAACTTTGAAAAAACTTTGCCGAAAATTTTGAATTTCAACATTCCTTATTGATTTTCAACACTGTAATTTAAAAACATCGTAAATTATTTGAAATTTGCGATTTTTTTTTTTTTTAAATGGCAGAATATGACAAATTTTCGCTTAAATGTACAGTCGGGGGAAAAAAAAATAAACGCAACGCTTCGTTGCTAATCGATGCACAAAAATGTAATAGGTATCATTCGATGGGGAATTGTGAGTACTTGAAAATGAAGTGAAATTTTGCATTCAGGATGGTCTACATATTAAATGCGTGCCAAATTTGATTTTTTTTAATAATAATATCCCATTTTTATTTTATATTTGAATTCTTATGGTCGCGGCAATGCGGAAAAATATATTCAAGAAAGGTTACGTCCTGATGAAGAAAGGCTACGTCGTTTCGAAACCGGTTGTGCTGGCTTAAAATTTATGGTGTGTGAAGAAGTCTTATAATCTATTTATAATAATACTTTACTTTCGAAATCTTTGTCAACATATAATAGGAAATTAATCTGTTATCTCAAAGTTTTTTTGCTAGAACACTAAACAACAATAAATGAGGATAGGCTATAAATTTAAAACTATCAGAAGAATTGTTTAAGTTAATATATTTTACTGTCAGTTGTCTATGTTAATTTAGAAGTGAAATAATCAGTTAATAATATTTTGCAAAATTAATTCGGGCGTTAACGGGTTAACTTTAGCTTTATATACAAGAAAGTAAACACAAATTAGGTTTCTTTCATGTAATAGAATTTTTGACGAAAATTTTCATAAGCTTTTTAAAATTTTCTAAATTCAGGAGGTGAGTGGGAACATTGTAATTTGCGCGCTAGGCTTAAATAATAATATATCATAGGGTAAATATATTAAAAATGCAATCCATTTACAAAATAAATTGTTAATGCTTATTGTTTTATGGAGTTTCACATGAGCGAAATTAATTTTGAGTACAAGAAAACGGGCAGTTACTAACAGACCGTAACGTTCCGGTAGTACTTTAGTGACCCATACACAACTGTTGGACAAAGGTTATGAGTATCACTGTTAATGAGTCTTTTGTCAACCAATTCACCAGATTGTCTAATCGTAATCGAAGAGGGCTGTAATATTAAAACGCCGAAAAGGGGAGTAAAAACAGACATTTGCTAATGAAAATGGAAAAGCTAGGAATCGGAAGGAAACTGCGTTTTTACAAAATTCATGTTAGGGGTTCGGAAAGGAAGTACTTTAACGAAAAAGAAATAAAAGAAAAGGAATCCTAAAAGAACTAAATTATATATTGTATTTGAGGACCATATAAAAAAAGACAATGAAAATAAAAGGATAAAATTCAGTGAATGTTCAAACCCATTAGTGTTAAGCAATTATAATGCCACTATACCAAAATGTAACTTCGCAAATTCTAAATTATATTACCTTGACTTTTTGATGGAATATCCGAATTAATTTTTACAACATCGAAAAGTGATCGGGTCAGAAATCGATCTTGGGACCGTCGGTTAAGAGCGGATAATACCTAATCTCGCCGGCAGCCTCCGCCCATGTTATTCTATGGGAAAATTTGTTTACATAATTACTCATTACATAATGAATATTTTTCAATTCTGTTTTCACATTTAGAAAATTCATAAGCGTTAAATTAGTACTTGTTTCCCAAAAATTGATTTTTTAAAATTTTAGTATTTCATTTTGCGATTAGAAAATGAGAAAAATGCATTTTGTGAAAAATCGCATTTTTGAACTCAAAATTAAAATGTAAAAATTAAAAAAAATGAATTTTTCAAAAATGAGTACTCATATAACGGTTATAAATTTTTTCACTGCGAAAACAGAATTTAAAAATATTCATTAGGTAATGTGTAAATGTAGCAACAAATTTTCCCATAGAATAACATGGGCGAAGGCTGCCGGCGAGATTAGTTATTGTCCCCTCTTAACGTACCAACACACTGCCAAACGAGCCATTACGGTTGACAGATTCGTGCAATTCGTTATATAGTTCGAAACTTTTTTTTTTTTTTTAATGTTTAGGGAATACAAACTCAGTTCTATAGATGGAATTTTTATTTACTTATTTTGATTCTTAACTGCTGAATGACAATGAATAATTAGGATAATAACTTTAAATATTTGATGGATTGGGGGAATTAATTTTTACAGCAGCCAAATGGTTTAGTAACTTTTATATAGAATGACACTGTTATATATTGAGTTAGTGCAAATGTTCGTCTCATTTTTGACTCTAGATGGGATTGCATCGCAAAAATGAAATGTTATTTACTTCAATCACGTGTAAAGTTTTTTGTAGTTCGGCAAAATAATATCAAAGAGCACTTTCAAGAAAAGCTATGCTATGTGGTTACGTTTTTCGAATTTTGTTAAGCATTAAAAAATGCAGAATATAAGGATAATTTTCGAATTTTCTTTTTGTCTGCAAAGACAAGAATGCTTAGCATACATGAAGAAAAAAACATGTACTTAAATTCGCATTCAAAACAAGTGTTATGTGGTCATCAGCAAACTTTCAAGAAAATGAAAGATATGTTTGTACGGTAAAGGAGATGTAATTAATTTACAATTTTCGGAAAAATAATAAAATCGTAACGATGCAGAATGTTTTGGACGACCGACTAAAGGCTAGCTAAAGAGAAGGAAATATTGTGTCTAACTGAAAGTGGTACTCTCTCTAGCTGTTTTATACCAAAACGGCTAGAGAAATTGATTATGTCTATAGATGCACAACGAAATAAAATCTATCCATGTTTAAAGCGGTTTGTTACAGGTGATGAAAAGTAAATCGTGTGTAGCAATGTTAAATAGTAAAAAGGTCATGGTTTAAGCAAGGAGAAGCAAGTTTGCATCCGAAGACGGGGGGGGGGGGGGGGGGAGGTTTAGAGCATTAGTTTAAATTTGAACTGTTATTGAAAATCTAACTACAGGGTGACAATTATAGAACTAGAACTATATGAAATAAAATTGTCACAACTTACGAACGGTTTGCGTTAGGACGTTTAAACTGCACGATTGGCCGCAGGGCATGGTGGGAATTAGTATGCGCTTGCGCAACGGCATCCCGATTACCATTTAATAAGATTGCTTCGAAACAATTGACATAAATTTTACTTCTTTGACAAAGCACATGGATCAATTCTTTAGCAAGAACCCTGGAATGCAGCTACAGAACAGATTGAAAAATGTTATCGAACCATCGAATAGAATGAATGACCCATACTATATTATTAAATGCAAATTTTAATAAAGAAAATTTCTCTAATTTTTGTCGCAAAAAAATGAGATGGATTTTTGCAACATGTCATTTGAATTGTAAAAGTTTTGTGATGGACAATGTAATACTAGTTTTCTCATGGTGAAGAAATACAGTTTAATTATTTCGACATGAAAACACTTGTGAGTTCTTGCGAATTTTCTTCTAATTTTCTTTATTTTTCACTTAGTAAATAGTTTTACAAATTTCTGGCACGGTGGTGACATATCTCGTCCAAGTCACCAATAATACATATCGCAACAAACTCTACACCGAGTACCTAGAGTAATTTGAGGAGCAGAACTAGACTATTATAATAAAGCAGTACTGTTAGATGGAAAACTTATCAACTGATAGCATTATTCAGCAGACAAACGAAAACTTTTTTTTTTTCAAATATGACTGAAAAAGTAAAATAATACTAATAATAATAATTGAAAGAAATTTATTTTAAAGCTCAAAGTTTATTGTAATGGACTACACAAATAAACAGATTAAATTACTATCGACGTGAAATAAATTCCCCACATTATCTGTAAAAGAAATATCGAAACATGAAAACTATAACGTTTGGATTTATCTGGATATTTATGAGCGGAAACAGAGCAGACTGAAAAATCGCTTTATGTACGCCGCTAAACATTTTTTGACGTCTAGGAAAGACATATGAAACAAATTAATGTTAAATTCGGCACGATTGCCATTTTTTTTTTTTTTTTTTCTTACGTGATGCATCGCTTGGAATTCTAGCGCTCTGCTGAAAAAAGACAATTCGACCGATAAAAACGGATTAGGAGAGGTAAGGACTAAATATGGTATATAAAATTACCTGAAATAGCAATTTGATAACTTAATACTTATTGAGATTGTAATTTATAAGTGTTTAAAAAAGTAATTCTAAATTTTAGTTGTTTTTTTTTTCTTTGGGGGGGGGGGGGAGGTAATTTTAGTGTTAATGGTTTATTTAAATGAATTTTTTGTGAAAAAATAATCAATTCAGTTTGAGTTAGTTAAAGTCACAGGTGCGATGATCAGATTTTTTTTTTTTTTTTTGGTGTGTGTGTGTGTGTGTGTGTGTGTGTGTGTGTGTGTGTTGTTCTATTATCGTGAAATGCTCAATGCGTGAATATTTAAATGAAAACTTTTTTGTAATATTTACAAATTTAAGTACTGTACTTATAGAGTGGAAATAGATATTAAATAAGATATTTCAATAAATATTTTTTTTTTCCTCCCCAAAGAAACAAATAAAAATGATGCAGTCGAACCTCCTCAGCGTGCATAACTTTTAACATGAACCGTTTTCACAATCCCCGTGAAAATGAAGATTAGTTTAGTTATATGAAGATTAGTTACTGATAGCAGGAACTACTTATAACATGAACAATCCCCCCCCTTTTTTTTTTGAGATTCTCGTTAACGAGGTTCGACTGTAATAGCAAGAAATACAATATATTTTTTAATATTGTCAAAACAATGGTTTTTTTTTTTTTTTTTTTACTTTACGTTGGTATCTTCCTAAAAGTGAGGTGGATGAGATTAAATAATATATGTTACTTTGAAGATTTTGCTTTACTATACCCAAAAATCTCCGAAAACATTATTTCACTTCAGAACATTTATATGCATACTATATATACAAATATTAAACCTATTAATGAATCAAAAAAATTTAACACGATACAAATTTATATTAAGAATAATGTATTTCTCCGTTATTAAAAAGAGAAAAGAAGAGAAAAAGTTTATAATTGCTGTTTTTTAATACATCGTACCTTTTTCGCTTTTTAGCTTATACAGCAAAATGTCTATAATATTAAAACACAAAGCACTTTCTGTAAGACCAAAATCGTACGATCTCGGCATGCGCGAGAAAATTTTGAACCAATCCGGAACGGGAATATTTCTTTCTCTTTTTGCAGTGCAATACGAATACTGATGATACAGATCGAGCAGACGACATTAATATTTCATATGTCTATGGCAGAAGCCTAATTAAAGCTCAATCATAAAAATAATTCACACGATTCTATAATATTAAAAGACAAATCACTTCTGTAAGACCAAAATCGTACGATCTGGGCATGCGCGAAAATTTTTTGAAGCATACTTTAATTATATTTTGTTCGTGTATACTTCAATAAATTGCGCTATGCGTCTAGTCTGTTTCTTCCTTTGATACGTATATATATATTTTTAACACTAACGTAGGTCATATCGAAACCAGTTTTATTTCAAATATCTCCGATTTCGAAAACTATTTGAAATAATTCCCTAAATTTTTCATAGAATATAAGCAAACATATTCTACTTGGCTCTGTTAAAAATCGATATGGTAAAATCTAAACTGCAGCGCCACTATTTATTTGAGGCTTCCTTTTAAAAGTAGCAACATAATACATATAGACATTTATTTATACTGATAGTAACATTTTATAAAACTACTTTTATATAAAAATTTGGTAACAGCGATAATGAGTACTTACTCTTTATCCCTTGGATCTGGTAGAGTCCTATGTAACGATATCATATCACTGACGTACTGATTGAAAGCATTATTTTTCCACCCGAGTTTCACCAACTTTTGCTGCTCGTCGGTCAAATTAGTGAGTTTGACTGGCTTGCCCATTTCACCTGGGCCATTTGGTTCTCTAGGTGGCAGCAGAAATCCTCCTACATCTTGATCATTGTGATATTCCACTTCTTTGCTTCGTTCTTTGCTTTTAGTATTGGAACTTTCTATTTGCTCAATGACGACATTTTGTTGTAAAGGTGGTTGTTGTTGTTGGAATTGTTGCTGTTGCAATGGCTGTTGCTGAAGCGATCTCTCCCCCTTATTGACAGGACTTAAAATTACTGGAGATTTATCATCTATCTGTTTATCAGGAGCTGGTTGTTCAGTCGCGGCAAATATGTAATTTATCACAACCCACATGGCAAATACAAGGATGAGTCCTTTTATTAATAGATTACGACGTCTAGCCATTTTATGAGTTTCAGTTTTAAATGTTCTACGTTAAAAAGCAATCACAAAGTATAATAAATAAGATTGCACCTACCAGGATTTAAATTTTGATTTTGTTATTTTATAAAAGCAAAATTTGAGCTTCAGTTTGAAGCTTTTCCGGTGCCCATGATGGTTTAAAGAAAACTATACATTGACTTATTTTTAAATGATATGCAAAGAATAAAATAAAAAATAAAACTTTAATGATTAAAAAAGTAAATTAATGGGTCACATTCTAAATTTCTTGATAAAATGTTGGCAACATTGAAACACGAAATCTATGCAGGGATGTTCAGATGAAAGTCTTGATTGAAAACTAATATATTCTTCACAAATGGAAGTCACATCTCAAATCATTTGTTTCGAATTCCTAGCCGTCTCCTTTTCTTTCCAGAATAACAAAAGCAATCTATAGAAAAGAAAAAAAACTAATTTTAGAATTGAAAACTGCAAACGAAATTTAAGATGAATAACGATTACAAAAGCAGAAAAAGAAAATGCACTAAAAATATTCACTTAATCTATCAATTGATCAATCGATATCGATATAAATAAAAGCATTTTTTTCCTTTCTCCTTCTCTCTTTTATAAATTTTTATACATTACATCAATAAAATTTATATTTAAAGTATCATACTTCGTATTTAATAAAATCTGTATATATGGAATTATGTATACATGTAATAATCTCAAAAATCGAAACCTGGATAAATGAATAAAAACAAACCAGAATACGCTTATATTTTTTGTAATTAGAACCATATTTTAACCAGTTAATTTAAAAAAAAAAAAACATAAATTATTGAATTTTTAAAATATCAGAGATGGTATTTCATTGGTGCATTTTGCAGTCGAGCTCCTGTAATTAGATATTTTTATTCTGAAAGCTGTAACTTTTTGTACACAAATTGTTAAATTTTTGACGAAATTTTCTATATTTCAATATTGATTTTTTTTTAAAGTGTTGTAACTGTCTCTGTACTTTTGATATAAAAAATAAAATGCATATCTAGAATTTATAAAAAATATGCAAATGCATATGCTTTCGCATAATTTTATGACCAAAACCTTTGCTAAAGAAAAGAACTGTTGATAAAAGTAGTCTATGAAGCTACTACTTCATGGGAGTGACATATGTACGAAATATCAATGATAAAATCATTGCATTTTTCTATTCTTAGAATACTTCCTATAATACTAACTAGTTAAGACATATTATTTGTGAAATATCGCAGAATACACTATATTCATAATTTAATTAATTCGAGTGCTTTCCGAGTATGCAAATTCAAAAATATCAAATATAGAGTTCAGAATTTTGCATTCTCTTCATTTTGAATTTTCTGTAACCATTTCACAGCATAGTTCAGCAATGTAGATCATGATGTATATGATTAATAATAATCAATATAGGGAATCCGGGCAAAATATCGCGTAAAAAAAATAGTATGATCTATTTGGTAATTTGTATTTGTGTCACGTAGGATTTCTGGTGAATGCCACAGGGCCTTAGAAACCTAAATTAATTAATTAAAATAAATAAATAAATAAATACATTATAGAATGGAATTTTATTATTTTATATACATTTGGTTTTAAGTTATTTTATCATTTGCTTTTCACCATTCAAAATGCATTTAAAAAATATTGACCTTAATTAAAAATTTTAAAATTGATAAGTACGATTGAATTCTTTATGAGTAATCTTGACAAAAGTTAATTAACATAGTCATTAAACTTTTTAAAGTAAAGTTGTTAACAATTTTAGAAGTGAATTTGTCAGTATGTGAGTGCTCTGACTGTGTTATGTGTTGTCATGAAATTTTATACAACATTCTTAATAATTACCAAGTGTTTTTTACATTCCATTCATTTATGTAGGCGATATCTTGTCCGCGCGAGATTTTGTCCCCAATCCAATATATTTCATTTTTCAATCACTTTTCATTAAAATACTGTGTTATTCTAAACCACATTCTTTAAAATGTACTTAAGTTGTGTGAAGTCAAGTAGAAAATATTAATCTAGAAGATATTTGTATGGCAGCAGTTATATTCTCTGAAATTAATTTATACTTGGACTTAATTTTCGTTTAAGTCATTATTATTATTTGTACAGTTAATAATTTTTAATAAATATCATTCATGTTTTGCCCTATTGACTTTTTTTACCATGTTTTTATTAACTCGCTTTCTTGTTTGTTTGTCCAGTACAAATCTTGCAATCGATTTTTAACTAATTTCCAGATTAGCTAGACATTTTAAACTTTTAGAATAGCTCAGTATACGATGAAAACGCAATACCTCGACGCCCGATTTTCGAATTTTTGATTAGTTTTCTTTTAATTAATTAAAATATGAAAATAATAACCTCATAATAGCTTTAAAATTAACCATTTAAATATTAACCCCTTCCGCTCCAGGCTAGCTGTAGTGTAAATATATGTGAAATACCAGATTATAATTTTGAAATAATGCAATACATAACGAAGTAACAATGTGCATTTTTTGTGAAGTAAATATATTTAATTAATGAAGGTAGTAAATATGAATACATATCAAAGTATTTCAATTATTTTTAGCAATGGACTGCTGTAAGTGGTTCATCATCACTCTCATCGCTTTCGCCGTCTTCACTTGTTACTTGTTGTAAAGTCATCATTGGAATCTTCAAGTTCGTCATAATCGGGGATATAATCACTATCCGAATCATTAGAATCAGACATCATTCACAGTTTCAAACACCGACATAACACACAAAATCGAGGAACGAAAATTACACACAACCGCAGCCGCGAGAACACTAAAGTAGCCAAAACTAATAGGTCACCGAGACTACTAACGCTATCTAGTTGTCAGCAATGAAAATACAATTTCAAAATACCATATGATAAAAAAAATAACTTTCTCTGATACAACTACAACGTTGGGCTTATTGTATCGTATACTTTCTTTGGACGTATGCACGTACGTCCATGGTATTAATGGCCCTTAACACTAGGACGTACGCACGTACGTCCCTGGAGTGGAAGGGGTTAACTATAATTTAATTACCGCCAAAAAAATTTACGAGTTCATTTTCTTTCGACATAAAATAAATACATTTAATTAAACGTGAATATTAAAAATGTATAAAAAGTTAAATTATGCATCTCACAAAAATTGACGTCATTATCACTTTAAAATTTATTGAAAAAGTGCTAATATAGCTATGATTAAAAAAATTTAAAAACATGGTAAAAAAAAGTTTTTTTAATCTTATAATTATTTTGAAGTGAAAACTTCTTTAGGCGCGTTGAGCACTTTTGGGTGAACAAAAATCATGGAACTCGCACCATCGTCAGCGAACGCGTTTAAATCCTGCAGGCGTTCGTTACCATGACAACCCATTAACCCCGTCTGGTCGGGAAGAAACATATTTTTTTACCTATTGACATCAGGTGGGTTTTCTACTAGGAATAAAAATTGCAAATTTCAAAATGCTCCAATTTTCTTTTAAATTCTTTCAAACTTTCTGTGCGCCATTAACAGCACAGGGGATAGTTGCAGTTCAAATTTCATCGATTTTGGAAAAAATTTACATTTTAATTGGAAATTAAATTTTATTCTAATACGCGTATTTCAAATTCTAATTATGATTAAATTATTCTTAATTCATCATTCGAAAGGTATTTTAAAGTACTTTTATATTATCGAAAGTGGAATTCGAGATTTCAGCTGATTTACGCGTTTTGAGGTGTCCTGATTAGGTTTTCTTTTGTATCTCAGCTACTAATTAAAATAATTTCATAATTAATACATCATTTGAAAGCTTTGTTGATCTGGAATGGAACAACAGATTACACAAATTTCTACCGCCAGATGGCGCTGTAATATTTTTAAATTTGAAAATTTCAAATTCTAATTATGATTAAATTATTTCTAATACATCATTCGAAAGATATTTTAAAGTTCTTTTACATTATCGAAAGTGGAATTCGAGATTTCACCTGATTTACAATTTTAAGGTGTCCTGATCAGGTTTTCTTTTGCATCTCAGCTAATTGAGTTAGACCGTTCAAAATTGGTATATGTAAGTTAATTACGAGGGGCTGGAAGGGTGGGGGAGGAGTAGGCGCGCGCAGCTCGCACGAGATTGCGCTGCCGAAGGCAGTGGGGACCTGGTCCGACATTTTACCTGATGAGAAATGATTTTTTAAATTTTCTTTTCTTAAGAATAAAAGTTTGATTTCAGAAGGAATATGTTCGCGCACCGCACGTGGGACCCGGTGCGAGTTTTTACCCGATGATAAAAGATTTTTTTTTAAATTTTATTTTCTTAATAATAAAAGTTTGAGTTGAGAAGGAATATGCGTGACAGCGCACGTATGGGTCTGCGCTGCCGAAGGCAGTGGGGTCCCGATGTGAGTTTTTATCCGATGCTAAATGATATATTTTTTAATTCCTTTTCTTAAGAATGAAAGTTTATGAGTAATAACATGGAATTTTCAGAAGTCATAAGGATGGTGAAGGAATACGTGCGCGCAGCGCACTGGTCTACGCTGCCGAAGGCAGTGGGGACCCGGTGCGACATCTTTCCCGATCAGAATTTTTTTTTCTTTTTTTTAATCACATGATAAAAATTAATGCAATTTTGAGAATTCATTAATTATTGTGATTCATTTAAAAATAGTGACCAGCGAAGCGGGCGTCGCCTGCTAGTTACAAATAAAAAAGGTATACGCCATTTTTTCTGCAGTGCGGCTTTTTTTTTTTTTTTTTTTTTTTTTTTGTATGTTAAAAAAAACATATAAAAACAAACAGTCTTAGATTTAGATTTTAGGCAAGCAGTGCATTAAAAGAAGAAAAAAAAGTAGCTTGCCTAATCGATATATTTTAAGTTGCATTATTCTTTGAAAAATAAAATATTATTCAAGTGATATTTATTTAAAAAATGCAACTTAAAATTGTTTGATAAATGTTTATATATGTTTTGTATGATAATTATTACTTTACATTTATAACTATCCTTTCCTTTATAAAAACAAATTCTTTATAGTATATATATATATATATATATCCTTTATAGTTTTTTTTTTTTTTTTTTTTTTTTATGTATATATAAAAATGTCTTCTGCAGGATGTACTGACCTAAGCTATACTTTTGGAAATGGCTAAGAAAAGGGTAGGATTTACGCAGGTAATAGCATTGCACAGCAAATAAAGTCTACTACTAGTTGAAACCACTTGTTAAACTATGATAAGTATAACATAGATGGAACGGGAATTTTAAATGCAAATTTCCTGTGGTTAAGAGAAAAGAACAGATACAATGCTACACTAGAGAATGTTATTTGAAATTCGATAAGACATAGTCTGCGATCTGTGTTATAGACCATAATATCAAAAACAGTTCTTTTATAGGATTAAAGAAAGAAAACGAGAGAGAGAGAAAGCGCGATATTTACTTTGTGTTTTACAACTCTTGCACATCCAGATATGAATCCAAAACTAGCACGGAAGCCCTGAATGCAATAATTTAATTTTTGACGGGAAAAAAAAAAAAAAAAAAAAAAAAAAAACGTTTGATACAGATAACGGAATTTAACCTTTGCTCAAAACTTCCACGAACTTGTTTACAAACATTCAGGAATTTCTAAATTCCATGCTTCAAGAATTGTGTAAAATAGTTCTTTACAGTTTTCTTTCAATTTACCATTTGTATTTTTAAATATACTCAACTAGTCATGGGAGAAAAAACTGCACGAACTGAAATACATAAATTTTTATAGGAGATGTTTTTTTACTTATTTTGATAATATACATTGCGATTGCCGATTATGCTATAACTGGAGATTCATTTTCAGTTGAAATGATGGGAAAATAAACTGTCATACACGGATGCAATTTTTATTGGTATAATTTGAATAAAGAAATATATATATATATATATATATATATATATATATATATATATAAAGCATTTTAAGCTATGATGAAACGCATAAAACCCTATAGAATATTGATGTAAAATTCATTTAATGAAAAAGATTTTGAGTTTTAATAAAAATGAATAAATCTGTTTTAAAAATAACTACAAAAAGTATTTATTTATAAGGCAGAAGGGATGATCCGATATGTTTAAGTTCGGTAATTTTTGACTTTGGTAGGAATAGATCTACAATAAAAAAAAAAAAAAAAAAAAAAAAGCTTCTTTGTCAATAATTTGTGAAAAGTTTTTCATATTAAAATGTTAAAAATAATTCTTATTATATATATTTATGCAAATTTTGTCCTACACTGCATGTTAGAAATGGGGGAGAGAGAGAGAGAGAGAGAATAGCTCCACCTGTTGAGCGATTGACCGCCAAATGTAATCCGCACCAATTTAAGTCAAGGTTTAAATAAATATCCAGTTTGGTTAAATTTCGTTCGTTGGTTAATAAGATACAGCGTCCGCAAAATTTTAATGCACACACGCATGCACAGACATTTTAAAGATGGTCGAATTGTGTAAATTCTTCGAAAACTTTTTTTTTTTTTTTTTTTTTTTTTTTTTGGGGGGGGGGGGATGAGGAGGTGTCAAAAATTCAATTAAGGGATCGCTAAATGCCTTGATCTTATTTTCTTTCTATCTTTCATTTCAGTTCGCGTCAATACATTTTTATAAATAGTTAATGAACTAATTGAGATTACATATTTAAAAAAAAAGTTAATTACACTGTTAGTTTTATTAATTTGCACAGACTACTTGTGATGAAAATTTTAAGATTTCATTAACCATCATAAGTAACTTTCGATTTAACAGCAATATAAGAAAAATAGCCAAAAAATTCCTTTATATTTATTATTTACTTATTTTACAGTCATTTAGTTAGTTTTGCTGGCACAGTTTACATTTCGTAAAGTGCCAATTTTCCTGGCAAAGCAAACGTTTCATAAAGTGGAAAGCATTATATACTCGAGAAGCACAGGGATAAAATTTTTGCAGAAAAAGGCATTTTAGAGGAGTAATTACTGAATTTTTCGGTTAATCTATGAGTTGTTATCTATGGCACACATCCAAATAAAGGTACCTGCGACAGACCCGAGGGTATCTAGCAAAGAATTAAAAAATAAATAAATATATATATGTATAGAAGGGCTAGCCGAAAGCCTTTTCCAATAAATCTGTTTTTCTAAAAACATATCGGTAGGAAATTTTATACTTTTTATTTTTGTTACTTTCTTCTTCTTTTTTGAGAGAGAGAGAGACTTACAAAACCTAAAAATTAGAATGAAAATTTAACAATTTGTCGAATTTATTAAATCATAAAATATCTAAACAATAGCTTGTCAAGAGTGCTGGGAGAAAATATTCAAAGTTAAGACAGATTAGTTTATTATGATTATTATTATGATTATTATTCTTTTATTGGCATGAGATAGTTATAATGTCGTAAACTAATACTATTTTTTTTCAAACATATCTATGAACAATATAGATAATGATTTATCTGTTGTACTTTTTTAATTACAAATATTGCAAATTGCAACATGTTGCTCTTATAGCAGTAAGATTATTTAACAAGCATTTTTTTTTCTGTTAACATTTACATTCCTCTTACAAAACTTCACGTTACGTGTCAAGAAATTATTTCACGTTTTTACGTTGTTTGGTGTTTTTTTCTTATACAATATTTTATATTGTATAAAAAGTTGTATTGCATTAGTGTTGTAATATATTGGATTTTACATTTGGATTTTACCCTGGAACAAGTTGCGTAATTATTACAGTTATTTTTTGCAATATGAACCTAGGTTTTACATAAATATCTAATCCTGCTATGCAGTGGTTGCTTTGATATTCCCACTGATGACCCTTCAGACACTAAGGTTTTTATTTATTGTATAGCATACGTGTCAAGTCTCCCGTTTTTCAAGGGACACTTAATACACGAAAATTTTTATAATTATTTCAGCTTATTTAATCGTCGAAAATGTATGTGAAATTTTCCTTTAAACAAATAGTAGTGATAAATATGATTAAAAAATTAGAACGGTAAGACAGCTATGGAATAGCATGCAATCGATGCTTACAATTTTCCTCCCCACAATTTAAATTATTATATAAGACATATAGGAAGATCAATTAAGACATTACATTTAAGAAAAAAATTGGCGTCGGAATTTTTTGGTTTATACTTGGAGGAATGATAAAAAGAAATGACACGTTCGGAAAATTACGAAGCCAAAATCATAACCGCATAAACCAATAAGTAACAGATTACTAGTTAATATTTTGGTATACTCAAAATGGCTCCTATGCAATAGCCTAACTATTCGGTAGACAATAGTTAACTTCATTCAGACTGAACGTTGGTACTCCATATAACTATTCACCTAATATCACGGATTTATGCGTAAAAGAAAAGAAAACTTGATATTTTTTGTGATTATTGATATGGAAGAAAATTTCTAGGCGAAAATTAATTTTGTTACCGACATATTAAAAGCATTTTGCATGGAAACATTATGACATACATAAAGCAAAATGAATTTACTGAAGCAAAGGTTTGCAACTGAAAATTGCATTCGAT
Organism: Salticus scenicus; assembly: GCA_963930645.1. NCBI lineage: Eukaryota > Metazoa > Arthropoda > Arachnida > Araneae > Salticidae > Salticus > Salticus scenicus. The sequence goes on along the minus strand of CAWVNO010000709.1, from coordinate 914,211 downwards.
TTAATATCCAATTCAATATAACTCATTTAATCAACAATAGTAAAATTAAAGTGATTCACAAAAATAATATAAATCTGTAAATGAATTCAGATGCATTAACATATTAAAAATTTTAATTTTGAAAGTTCATCACCTTTGAACGGAAATTCTCATGTTCAGTTTTAAAGTGAAATATATATATATACGTATTCATTTATATTCTTTTATACAGTAATTTTGAAAATGAAATATTTCACAAAAAATATAACTTTCTAAGTTGTTAGAAATAACTTGAAAATTCGTACATTAACATAAAAAATTAATTTATTTTAAAATAAATTATTACTTTAATTTTACTTAATTTATAAAACTCGTTTAAAAAAATATTTATAAAAAAATATTTTAATACCCATAGCACTTTAAAGATTTTACAAACTTTAAAATTTAATTACTGAATCATAAATACAAATTGTGTATTCAAGAAATTAATAATTGTTTTTATTAAAAATTTTTTAATACTTAAAATCCAAATTTCAGTTAAGGCTAGGAATTATTTTTTCTTGTTATATTTCAATATATATATATATATAGTATAATCCTATACTATATTATAAGACCCAAAAAGAGAAATAGGATAAACATAATCCACAACAAAACATTACAATAATCAATACTTTTTTAGAGGCATATATTTTATGCAAAAAAATAATTTTTTTCCTGCTTTTTTGTAGGCACAAAGCTGAGATTTTAAAGAATAAACGTACCGATCACTTATCCACTGAAAGTAGACAGTTTGATAGCAGAAGAAATAAATAAATGAAAGAATACCATTCGAAAGAATACCTTTCGAATGATACCATTTTCAACCCTCTACTCCCATAATTAATATGTTAAAAAGGGACTACAAATTTTATGCTTGCCTATTAATATATAGATATTTACAAATAAGCTTAAATATCCTTCATTATTTTTTACTTTCAATAATGAAGAATAAAATTTCTGCGAATTTCGTAGATAAAGCATGTAGATATTTTCAGCAAAGCTTTAATATAAATAAAGCTGATTACTGTTCTTGAAAATTTTTAATATTTTCTTAGTAAATTATACTAAACATCATTGCAAAATATATTTGCGTAGTTATTGGAGATTAACTTGCAATTCAAATTCCGTACTTTATCTTTCGAAATTAGAGTATTTCGAAAAATATCGTCTAAATAAAGTTGATAAAGTATTGTTAGAGAAAAAATATTAATTATATTAAAATTTTACGACTAAGAAACAACAACTAAGAAATCTTATTTTAAAAAAGAATAATTGAAAATCGAGAAAATTATGCAAATTTAAATCAAGTAGTACAAAATCCTATACTTTCACAAAAGGTGGAAGCACTTATTCGAATATCTCAATCATAGTAATAATAATAAAACTATTGTATTCTGTTTTACAAAACTTTTTACTGTAATATTTTAGCATATTAAATGATCGCACCCAAACCTTAATTTTTCATGAAAATCCATAATGCGTACAGCAGAAGCTGAATTATAGCCTTTCCATAAACGGGAAAATTGCATCGGAGCGCCATCTTTGGGCCGGTATGCATCCAAATATATTGTAGTTTTTCATAATAGTTGCCTGAAATATTGAATTTAATGCATGTGTAACATATTCCTATGAATGGGGGAAAGGACAGTACAGCAGTGTCACATGCAAGTCGATCTATTCCAATGTATAATCAACCATGTATATTATAGTCCAGCCAACCTAATATAAATTTTCATAAAATTCCGTGTATTCCTATGTACGATACTGCACCCAACTTCTTTTTATCTTCTTCACTCACTCAGACACTTTTAAAAATGGTCAAATCATGTTCAGAATATTTTGAAACGCGTAAATTCACGTTTCATTTAGTGATTTCACACGTGGTGTGAAAATTTTCAACCGGAGGATGAAAAATTTCACGAATACAATACTTTCTTTTTATGTGTACAGAGAAGAAAGTAAAAATGACGACATTTACACAGAGGATAGCATTTCTCCATTTGAAAATTTATGCTGGTAATATGAAAAAATCACAGAAATGACGTTATTTAGACTAAATCATAGAAAAGTATTTCAGCTTAAAGAATTAGATATATTTTTTGCACTTTGCGATTGAGGTCTTGATGAAAAAAAAAGTAGTATCACTGTTATCAATATAAATTTATTAATTGAAAACTAGTACATTGTGGCAATTACAAAACTTTTTTCTATATCCTTCTACATACTAACACCAAATTTAAATCAGCATTCTTTTTAAAATAGCCATCTCAAATATTAAATTCGATACATTTATATGCTGTAGAAGGCGAGATACAGCCTTCCGGAATACAAGGAAATAATGCAGCATACAAGTACCATCTTTCGGCGAATATGCACCGAAACTGAACCAGCATAGTTTTTTTAATAATTGCTCACTCACATAAAGTTTTCTGCAATTATATGCTACAGTAGCTGGTGTATAGCCTTTCCGTAAATGGAAAAATCGCAGCATAGTAGAGTCATCTTAAAGCGATATGCACCAAAAATTGATAGCCCACTTGTTTTATGAACGAAAATTTTAACTTTTTTTTTTTCTTTATAAAAGAAAGAAAAAAAAAAAAAAAAGAAAGGAAGGAAATTTCTGCGTTACAAGACTAACTTTTTTGGAAACCGCATTAAATTAAAAAAAAATCATAAAAATTTAAAAAACTGGTAAAATATTTACAAACTTATGGCATCGGAATAATGATGAAATATATGTATGTATAGAGTATACTCTTTTAGCACATAATTGCGTTAAGCGAATTTTAACCCTGAAAAAATCTCAATTTACTGCAGGAAAAAAATATATGAATAAAATAAGAATTCGTACATTTTAAATAAATGTGATTACAAAAGTATTAAGCAAGAGAAAATATGTGACGCATTAAAACGATAGCTACAAAATGATTAGCAGTGCGTATCTTTTGAAATCTTTGGCGAAACTAACCTTGAAGGCGGCGCGCTACTTCCTTATCGTGTGCAACATCGTCACGATTTCTATGGCACGCATCTGAAACAGCATCGTCTTTTAATCATTCAATAAACCACGTGCTGTTGTTTTTGGAGAAAAAAAAAAAAAAAAAAAAAGACGCCATTGAGGAATTGACTTTTGCCCCTTTTCTGAATGGCCAAACTGACCCTTACAAGGTAAATTGTGTCACAATTATTAACGAAACAAACAGAAATTTAAAACAGGTTTAAAAGAAGAGATGAGGGCATAGCTATGACATATATTCCTGGATGTGCATCTGCATTTAATGTTGTAACATGTCTACAGAGTTTTAACATAGGAAATTCTTGTTGATAAAAAGGAATTTTGAATCTATTAATTCTGTATTTCATTTTTAAAAAACGTTGAATCGTATATATTTTCAAAGCAGTCCCCATCACCACAAGGCATGAGACTGAATTATTTTTGGAGCAGACTGAATGCTTCCAAATATTTGAAAATTCATTAGTCTTTTCTTATATGTTTTTCTAGGAATCATACCAAAATATTATCAAGATGTGTGTTAGTTGAGACATCTGTTCACCCCCTCTTAAAAAAAAAAAAAATCTTTAAAACTTTTTGAATGGACAAATCAAACAAAAATATAACACAATATGTCTACATAGTATATTTTTATTAATAATTAAAACTGAAAAAAGCATACTAGTTAAAAAAAAAAAAAAAAAAAAAAAAAAAGTATAGATTTCGTATTAAAAATTTTTGGAAAAAATCTTTTCCAAGCATGTGACAGTTTTACTTTCTTATGTATTCAATAGAAGAAAATATGGATTCGTAAAAATTTCCCGACTTCGAATTTTCGATGGATTTACACGTTTTGAGAGGTACAGAACAAGATTTGTGTCTGTCTGCGTGTGTGTGACAAAAATTTTGTGGTGGCTGTATCTCACGAACTACTGCACAGAACTGCCTATAAATGTATAAACAAATGCATTTTGACATAACTTAGTGCCTACCAACTTTTGGTGTCAACTGCTCAACAGGTACCGCAATTTTCTCAATTTCAGGGAAGGCTATATCTCAGGGAAAGCTATATCTATATAATTCTCCACAAGATGTATGTGGTACAATAGACAGTAACGTATGCGAAATCTTTTACGAGTCCCTGAACAAGAACCAGAAACTGTAAACATGTAACAGCAAACATTTTTCTTTTCTGTTCTTTTTTTTAAAAATGTTTTGAACAATTTTTGCATTATTAAAGCGGACTTTAAGTAATTTTATTCCGTTGGTCGCAATGCATAAGAGTTCTACACAGAATCATTGTGAAAAAGCGAAATAAAACTCTAAACCCAATACTTATGTAAATCTGTGTATTTACTGCGGCGAGAACTTATAATCAATTTTTGTTTTAATCGAATGTAGAGTTAAGACGTTAGCGTGCTTCTGTTAATTTCAGCTTATATACCATAATAATAAAGAATTGTTCTTTGTATAACTGATAAAAAAGTATAAATGATATAATCGTAAAAATATATACAGTTCACGCGACGTTGACCAATAGATATGCGCACAAACTTTCAGCTCAAACGAACAAAGCGTTTAGATGCTATCATGTTCATTCTCATACATCACGCGTAAACATTAAAAATGAACTCAAGATACCTCAAAACCTATAAATACACCAAAATATCACCTTAAAGATTTTTGAGATTATAATGCTTTCCTTACATATAATATATACTCAGAAAATATTCAAAATAAAATAAATAAATAATAATTTCTATCTTCTACACAGAAACGGATCCTGAACAAAAGTGGATCGGGAGCAAAAAGTGTGTGTAATAAATTGTAAAAAATGCATGCGTGGGTCTAATTAATATAAAATATGCCGGTGTGTATCTATCTATTTATCTGTATTATTAAAGTGTGTAAATTTTTTTTCTCACTTTATCGTATTTCTATAATTAGGATGTGTCTTTTTCATATTTGGGAAATTTTATTTTTAAATTTAACAATGTTTTTAACAATGACTGAAAATGAATAAATAAACTACTCTGAATAAACCAATTTTGAAATACCTGAAAATTTGCTTTTTCGCTTAGAAGCTTATTTCACATTCTACTAAAATAATCTGAATTTTTCACTGTATCGAGGGACTTGAAATAAAGGAATTTACATTCGTTCTGACTCTAAATAGAAAACGAGTTTACCAGTTGTTAAAAGTTGCCACCATGCTTAAAAATTACACATATTCGCTTTCACAAATAATTAAAAAAAAAAAAAAAAAAAAAAACGGATAAAAAAGATAACCGTAAGTCGAAATTTTTACGAACCCATTATTTTCTTATGAATACTGAATATGGAAGACAGTAAGCATTTATTTTTTTGTATTCAAACTATTGCCCTTTTTTTTTTTTTTTTTTTTTTAAAAGATATACCAAGCGCGAATAAAATATATATTTTACAACCGATAACAAAAATTTTCAACGAAAAATAAAATCAAATATGAAAAATACGAGGTAATGAGCGATATACGAATTAAAGCTTAATGTGTGTGTATACATATATATATATATATACACACACACATTTTTTTCCCCCGATTTATTTCGTATTTCATCAAGAAGATCGTTAAATTACGCTTAAAGAGCAAACGTATATACGCAATATGAAATAATAAAAAATTAAAAACATTGATAAATGCACAATAGAATATCAATATTATAGAAAAAACAGACAAGCAGCTAGCGACGATAATTGCCCCAACCTTAGAAAAATATTAAAATGATGTTCTAAAAACTAAAGTAAGCTTTTCTAATTTGGTTAACTGGGTAACGAGTTGCAAACATATTTAAAAGTATAAATCATTCAGGTTTTTAGTTTTGTAGTGCAGTTTTTTTAATTATGTTAATACCCGTAGAAAGGACAAAGGTTGAAAATTTCTCACGAACTATGTAAATAGTAAATGCAAACAAAGCATTAAATTTGTAGCGGAAAAAATAAGTTATTAGCAAGGTTTTAAAAAACAAGTATTAATATAGGTTAAGTTCTTAAATATACGTAACTCGTAAAATATCAGTCACTGTGTCATATATTAGCACTCTGCTAGTTAAGCTATAGCTATAAAATTTAGATTGTTTCAAAAATAGTCTAAATTAATTGTTTCATCTGGAAGAGTATCAAACCATTATAAAACAGTTTTCAAAAATTCAAACTGATCTTGATTTTGATGTGCTGGTGTTAGGGTTAAGGTCGAGTGACTATACAAGGATCCTAGGCCTGGATAGTGGGCTCTCCAAGGGGAGGGGATGTTCTGAGGGATCCTAGCCCGTATTTATGAGAGTTTCGGAGAAAACCGTGATCATAATTTTGGATAATCACAAAAGTATAACAACTAACACTCCACCCCCTCCCCATTTTTTCTCTTAGTTTTATTTAAATTGGCAAAAACTTATTTTCAGAGCCCGACTGCAACATGCATGGCAACGTTTATAAAACGCTTCAGTCACTATTTTCCATGCTATACATAATATTATATGTAATGTTGTATATTATTAGGTCGTTGCAAAAGTTCGTGCGGTTTTTTATTGCTTCATTTCATAAAAATACATCAAATCAAATGACAATTTTTAATCAAAATACTCTCCGTTACTTTCTACAACCTTTAACCATTGTTCGGGTAACAAATGTATACCACGGCGATAGAAGCTCTCGTCTTTGGAGGCAATAAAATGATCCGCGTCCGCACGAACTTTTGCAACGACCTAATATTAAATACTTTGTAACATAAAGAGTAAATGACTATAAATATTATACAGGTTTATATGAGATTACTTCTGTACCTCCCAATATTTTATAATAATTAAGGATGTTGTAAAATTACTTTCATAGTATTGACAATACAGCTATTACAACGAAAAAAAAAAAAAAGTTTTTTTACATTTCTGACCTTTAATAGCCTTTAATACTAAGTTCGAATCACTGTTCAGTTCATAGTGGTTCGAAATCTTTTTCAAATACAAATTCAGGTCGAATGAGCATAAAAATGACCGTAGAATGGTCAATTTTATGCTTACCCCCCCCCCCCTTCTGTAACTCTTATAAAAAGTTATTTAATTAAAAAAATATCATAAAAAGAAAAAATCCAGTTAATAACTTGGATTGTAATAGAGTTGTTTCGGAAAGCATTGTATAAGAAACACAAAAGAAATATGCATCATATAACGTATAAGAATTCAACAATCCGTTAATAGAAGTGAAAACACAAATCAAGAAAAAGGAAATACAAAGGTAATGTTATACGTGTTTAGTTAATAAAACATTGGTAATGAATTATGTAGAAAATTTTTAATAGGACATTTGTCCTATTAAAAATGAATTCACGGAGAAATATTACATGAATGTACAATTTGAAGCATGTATGCCTTTACGCATTTTATGAAAACTGGTTGCTTTATGCATTTACTTGCACTTTTCCTTCGTGTACGATGCAATGCGCATGTAATGAATGATATTTGTTTAAAAATACCGATTAAGAAAGCTGCGTATTATTAAAATCTTCCTTGGAAATACTAGCTATTTTATATGTTTGTTTTTACCTTTTTCGCAAGTGGAAGAATAAGTGCATTGCCGTTATTCGGGGATAAAAATATCGAGAAGTTAAAACGGAAGTTTAGAAGCATCAGAATTTACAAATAATTATCTCCGATCCAACATTAACGTCCCTAATAATCAGTTTAAAAATCAAATACCCCTCAAGTCTGTATATCTTAAAATATGCTGTTTAGTACTATAAAAACAGAGTATAATAATATATGCTAGAAAGTGAAATTTCATTTTTTAAGACAGTAAATTTTGAAAATTTTGGGTACAAAAATCCCGCTGAAATTACATCATGTATTTCGTAATTACATATCAGTTAAACTTGGAAAAAAGTATAAAAATGACTGCAGATTAAGGAGAAACTAATTTGTATCCCCATTATCCTTTTATGAGAATGATATAACATTTTCAAAATGGTTATTAAAATAAAAGGTACGGATGGATGGGTTTTACGTCGCACTAGTGCTGCGCAGATGGGCAATTGGCGACGGTCTGGGACACACCCCTAGGGGTGGTGCGGAGACATGCCATCACAATTTTGATACTCCACGGAAGGGATGGCTCTCCCGCTTCGGTGACCCCCAGAGGTATAATTTTTAATGGGAACTTTGAGTACACTGCGGCCACGATAGAGTTTACGTGCACCAGCCACCATTAGTGTACACGACGGTCTTTGGCCGGCTCGAGTACCGAACCCGCAATCTTCCAATTACGAGGCCGGCGCTCTACCGACTGGGCTACCGCGGCCTAATAAAAGGTATGACTATATTTATTGAAATTTTTTTTTTCAATTTATATAAAGAAAATTTCAATTATTTATGATACACATTTTGTTTAAGTATTTTATTTATTTATTTATTTTTTTATTTTTTATTTTTTTGAAAGGAAGTACTATTAGTTATTCAGGATAGCTAAGTTAATACCCAATTTTTCTGAAATTAATAATTAAATTAAAATTTTTGAACTTTAATTATAAAGAAAATTTTTAATAAAATGCTGGTATATGGAATATATATATAAATAAAATAAACTGATTAAATTTAGTGTACCACCTTGAAATAATTTGAATTTTATGTATTTCACAGCTTAAACCCCAAATGCCATGCAAAATATTACGAAAGTAATTTCGATAGATACCTTAAGTTAAGCTATTTACTTAACGAGAACAAAGATTTCCATAAACAGCTATTTAGGAGAATAGTATTTATTTCATAATATGCGAAATCCAGAGATAATGCAATACATTTGATGTTCATTCTCAATATTTGTTGACACAACTTGATGTACGTGAATAGAATGACGTCATTTCCCTAAACAAATAAGGCGCCGTGACCGAGATTTGCCGTTTCTTACTAACTCAGGTAGAAAAATAAAAGTTTCTAAGATTCCATCAATCATTTATCTTTTGAAATAAAAGTATGACTTGTAGATAAGGTAGTTTCCACTTCATGACTATTCATATTTTAGAAAATTATTCAGTGTAGAATTTTTTCTCGTTTACAAAACGCAAAGAATTTTCCTACATAATACACAGAAGCAAAGAAATTTTCTTCCAAAAAAGAAGTGTAAATGAAGAATTGGCAGGTATGTGTATATATTATATAACATCTTCTGATGATTGGGTTGAATTAAACCAAATCTGACACTCCTTTTTTTCTATTACTACAGAAATGTACTATGTGCCCTATTTATCGTATGATTCTCCATTGGAGATGTTAGGTTGGTTGGCTGACTGGTTGGTTGAATTTTTATGGCGCAAGATCCCGAAAAGGATATGCTGCGCAAAAATACTCAAAATGAAACAATTTCTGTAGTTATACGGTCTTCTAAATCACGATTTCTGTAGTATTATAGGACCTAAAACCTTCAACATTGATATATATATGTAACTTTGAATATATGTATGCTTGTAAAGCCTAATATCTTTTTAATTTGAAAATTTAAAGAATTTAAATACGAAAAGAAATTTAAAACAAATATTTATGTCTTAAGAAATTTCGAATCCCCACCCTCTTTGATCATAACTTGTAAACATCCTATTTTGAAATCACTCAGTTTTATAGAATTGCGCAATTAATTGTGTTTGTAAGAGAATAAAGGAGAAACTTCATTGTAACATAACCAGATTTCAATTGATAAACCCATATTCTAATTAATGAGATTTTAAAAAGTTATATTCATCAAAATCATTTCGGACTCATACTCCTGAAGTGATGTTATACTCATTAAGTGTGATTTTTAACATGAATAAATCTCAAAAGTATATTCTGACCGGTAATTAATAATTAATATTCAACTATTTTAACAAATATGCAACTGGCATTGTAAAATTTCACTGTCATATCTTGAGATAACTGATCATCTCAACTTATATATATATATATATATATTAATCCTGGATGATTGCAATTGAGTTTATTGACAAAATAAATTACTTTTTCCGCTCGAAAATGTTTTCAGGCCAGCTTTTTTAGTTGCGCCTTTTTGTGAACATGTATGCGATATAGATTCAATGGAGGAAGTATAAATATATTTCATTGACGCAATAAGCCAAACACCAAGTATTTTGAGGCAAAAAGCTTTGTAATTAACCATGTCGCCCAATTAAACAGGAGATAAGATAAATACAATTTTTTTAAGCTAAGTATTTTGTAATAATGTTCAGAGACTCAGTAATAGATATCACGATAAAAAAATATTTTTGGCAAATTAAAGAAGTTTTAGTATTTGACCATGAAGTCATAGATGAAATTATATCTGTAATGATAAGCTTTCATGCACAACAAAGATCAAACTTGACATTGATTAAGAAACTAAAGATTCTATGTGTATGACGGTAAACACCTGCTTTTGCAACATGAAACATTTCAAAAAACTGTCTAAAGGAAAATTCGATCAGTCATTTCACTGTTTGTCCGATAATGAAAGGTCAATAATAAAGACAAAAAAATGGATGACACGAGTAAGCGTAACTAACAAAGAAGGTCTCCATAGGTGCATACACAAAACATTTTGAAAAAACCACCGAATACTCTCTCCTCATAATGTTATGTATGCTTCTAAAAAAAAAAAAAAAAAAAAAAAAAAAATCCTGTGGAATCACTGTCTATCGTCCGTAAAAAAATATTTGAAAATGTCCGGTTCTTGGCTATTTATCGCTCGTTGGCGACACAATAAAATCTGATGCAAAACGGTTTTTTGATAAATACTCATTACAGAAAAACGTTCACACCAAACTAGTTTAAGAAAGTTTACTTCAAATAAATCCACTTTTATAAGTACAATTTTGCCATATATATTTATAAATAAACCTAACGATCGAATTATACAACCTTTAGTTTAATGTAAAATGTTTTAACTAAGCTTAAGTTTTACCTGAGCTTTAAATATCAAGTCTTAAAGTGAAACAGTACGCACATTTATTTATATTGCATAATAAATTACATAACACTAGGTGAACAATGGCAAATGGCAATCATTTATCAATGTGCTATTTTGTGTTTTCGAAGAATACTGATTTCACAACCAGTACTTTAGATGAAAATTATTTCAAACTTAAATTTAAGTCACAAATTTCAGTATAGATTACACATTAATATTGAAAATTTACACCTTTTTTTATTATAATTTACTTTTTATTATACTGGTTAAATGAAATTTACCAAATATCTTTTTTAACTCGACGTACCAAATTAATTTAAATAAGTTTAACTTAAAAAAAAATAATAATAAATTTGTATAACAGCAATTTTTGAACAATATAAATTTGCTCATTTAATCAAACATCAAATCAAATTTTAATGGAAAATTATAAAGAATCAAAATTTTAAACTCTTAATGAGTTTAAATATTAATAATAGATTAAGAGAGGGGTGGGGGAGGTAAAACAGGTCTCTGGACTGGAAAAATTGCACATATTTATTTGTATGAGCATACGCTTTGATATTGAAAGATGCTTCATCAAAAGATGTAACCCCCCCCCCCCAAAAAAAAAAAATAAAAATAAAAAAATAAAATAAATAAAAAAATAAAAAAATAAAAATAAATATAAATAATAATAATAATAATAAAGCCTTTTATTTCTCCCCCCCCCCGTCCCCTCTAACAAGGGTGTGGGGTATTCAAATCAAAGTAAGGTTATGTGTGCAATCAGTACCAGTAAGAGAACTCATATGACCAAGTCGTAGCTCGCACTACTTAGTTATTATTGAGAAAAAAAAATGAAGTTGAAAATAATTTTTTTTTCTCTCTTAATACTATATGATATTTTGTTAAGATCAGTTTTTTTACTGCACTTTTTAAAGCTATTGAAGAACAAATTTAATGACTGATTACTTTTTAATAATCAAAATTTATAAAAGACAAAGAAATTTAAATAGAGCACATATGAAGTACAAAGTTATTACTATTTATTTTTCACAAAAAATACATTATTAAATATAATGAATAAATATGATATGTTTATAGCACTAGAAATTATTGATTTAATCATTCACCCTTTGCAATACAAGAACTTGGATGATAGTTATCATAAAAACAAGAAAAACACCAATTGTATCAACAATTTGCACAACAAATAAATGCAGCTTTTTTTACAAGAGCGGTGTCTTTAGAATTTCTTCGGGAAAACAGACTTCATTTACATTCATAAATATTTCTCGATGTTCAGATAGTTTTGATGCATACCAGGCATACTTCTTCATTTTCGAAAAAATTGGAGAAGCGAGCTGACGATGAACGATTGACTGAATTTGTAATACTATCTTCATGGGAACTAATTTCCCGATTTTGTTCAATCAATTTCGAACAATTTTGTATTCTTTTAATCAAATTTTTAACTTGTCTGTAAAAGTAAACATCACAAGGTTGTACTAACAGGGTACATTTTGGCGGTATTATTTTAACAATACACGTAGACATTTCTTCTTCATCTTGAAAAATTTCACCATAATAAAGACATCTTAATAATGACTCAGTAGTGCACGCTACGGCTTGATCATATGAGTTCTCTTACTGAGTACTTATTACACACATAACCTTACTTTGATTTGAATACTCCCCACCCTTGTCGTCTCCATGCAAGATTAGTTACACTTTCTATTTGTTTCTCCCAATGAATTCACGAAATTTTTTACATATTAAAACTTCTTTTGGACTCTTTCTAAACTGCGACATGCATTTCCAGAATCCACATTATGCCACTAATTTACAGCTTTCTTCTTATAGTCCCATGATATATATATATATATATATATATATATATATATATGTGTGTGTGTGTGTGTGTGCGTGTATTTATTTATTGATGTTTCACTTCTTTAAGAGGCAATTCGGTAGTGTACTCATTTTCATTGGAATTTTGCGATATTTCGTTAGACAAAGGATATATATCATCAAGAATGCTTTCAAAATATTCATAACTTGCGCACTCATATATATTTTTTTAACATTTCAACAATGTGCTTTTTGAATTAAATTTCTTCTTCTGTAACATTTGTGAGTGCCACTTTTTTTTCCACGTATCGTTTATACAGCATCCAAACAACATTGTACGTGTTAATTTCTAAAGACATTGTATTTAAAATAAATAAATAATTTTTCAAATTGTACAATTCGTTTTAAACGTTAACTAAAAGTAAAAATAAATATTTGCAACTTGGAAAATTCAGAAGATTTTTTGAAAAATTAAAGATGGGTATAACTTAAACGTTTTTTTTTTTGACTGCAATTTAAATATTTGCAATTCGCAAGATTTAACCCCCCCCCCAAAAAAAAAAAACTGATTTTTTTAAAGCTAAAAAGGAAATACTTTTCATAAAAGGCCACGTGAATATACTATACAAGCTTGTATGAGAAACAGGCAACTCTTTCATCGATTAATTTCAAAGTATATTTACTATAACGCTATTGAGAAAAATCTGTTTTGCAAGAAATTCTTAAACGCATTAAAATTACTTGCATTTGGTGAGAAAGGATGTTGCTCGCCGAACCGCGTGCACTTTTTATCTTTTTGCTCTAAATATTCGAAAGTATTATTTTTTTTTTAAATAATTTTTTTAGTGGGATTCCGCCGATAAATTTGACTGATCTGGTATTACCAATGTAAGTAGTAAGAGACCTTTCTTGTAAGAAAAAATAGAGGGGGAGAAAAATGCTAAGACATAAAAAAAAAAAAAAAAAAAAATTATAGGAGGCACGAGTTATTTTCGTACTGCAAGCAAGCTTGTTTCAACTAATATCTGTTGAAGTTCGGATTTGAGGAATATCAACACTTTGAATTCTTTGTTGGAAATGTTTTATTCTCATGAATTCCTTTTTTACGTTTGAGGATCAAAGAGTGCATGCGGCATTTTCAAAGTCAAGAACCAGATTTTCCAAATTATGGATACTGAGTTTTTCCCAGTATCTGTTATTATTAATCGGTATTGAGATTGCCTAAATTTTTGTCTCTTAAGAAATAATCATTTTAGTAATAAAATCGTTAATATATTGTGATTCGCCTGGAGACAATTTCAACTTTTAATCTCTAACCCCCCCCCTCTCCCCTCCCCAAAAAAAGGGGAAATTTAAAAACTGAGTTGTAGCATTTTAAAAATTTCAATAATAATAATAATAACTTTTTTTAAATTTTAATTATTTGATGTTTTTTGATCGTTCAAAAGATAAAATAAAATCTCTCTCCAATACGATATACCAATTCACAATGCGTTAAACACACACGAGCGGCCAGCGAGAAAATTAAAACAGAATTCCGATACGAAAATGTTACCAGTAAGAAATATCGAAACACCGCGTCTTGATTCGCCAATGGGTACCCCTACAGTAAATTTTAGGCAATTGCTGCTCATAGATATTTATGTAACTGAATTATTTTTACGAATTCATGTAAAAGAAAAATATTATACAAGCCCTTTTCATTGTAAAATATGCTGCAGTATAAAATTGAGGAGTAAACTTTTCAGGGGTGAGGGTCACTCAATAAAAGCTATCTGAGCATGGAAAGCCGCTACCAAGATTGATATATGTTTATATATCGCCCCCTGGCAAGTAAAGCGGCACAACTCAAAAAATGACATTTTGAGTAGATGTCATAGAGAAAAGTACCCAAAACTATTCAAAAAGTGTCCCATTTCTATTTCGAATATTATCCACCAGAGAAGCAGTTTTGTCAGTTTTATTATGTTACTAGTCAACGCGTTATTATTATTTTTAGGTTGATTTTTCACAAATTCTGCATTTTTGAGTTATGTAACTTTTCTTGCTTGGGTGCGAACTATATACTTGTGGGCCACGGTGTTGGTGTTAGGGTTAAGACCAATTGCCGGCACTAAGGACCTGGCCATTAAGGGGGAGGGATATCTTCCATAGGAGTATAGAAGTCTTTTTAAGGGGTCCTAACCCGTATTCACGCGAGTTTCGGGGAAAATCTCGAATGACTAGTGCGACGAGTGCGATGTGGGATCGAACCTGGCACTTCCCGCCTACTAGCTTTCAGCTCAGGACCGCTCGGACCACTTGGTTACTGGTGGGACTATCCACCACTACTTTAAAACATGCTACAATTTTCCTTAAAAAGAAAAAAAAAAGAAAGAAAAGAAACGAAACGAAAAAAGGGGGAAAAAAGTGCTGAAGATGAAAGTTCACAAAGAATTACAGCTCAAAGGCTGCGATATCGTAATGTTTTGCGTATTTCTGCAACAAATGAACTATAAATGTTACACAAACTATTTTCAATAACGTCTTCAATAATGTATTTCACTTTCTTACCAATCGAAGCATATCTACGAAGGATAGGGTAGTTTACCTGCTCATCTGCGTTCTTAAAATAACATGTTTCAACTATTTTAAAAAGTAAAAAAAAAAAAAAAAAATTATAACATTATTTCAAGAGCAATGACGAAGTTAATATCCCGTGACAACAAAATTCCTTTTATCTGTAAGATCTATCGGTTTTATACCAATATTCCTGAACTTCCTACAAAGTACGATATGCACTGATGCTCTTTATCGTACGCGTTTCCGTATAGCTGCGTGCATGCTCGCTAGTAGCACGCTATTATTGTTCAACACTTTTGTTAAAAATAAGTATGATATGAGAGAATACAAAATGTGAGACCGAAATGCTTTTAGAAAGTTATGCAAATTATTCTAACAAACAGTTTATTGACAAAAAGCTTTCACATACTCACATGTACAATGTACATTTGTCTAAACTAATCGGCCGAAACATGTATAGCCATAACACGCAGAACAGCATTTATAACACGGGGAGAAAAAAAATGTTGCTATTTAAATTACCAAAATGTGCATGCAATCATTCTCTAAAAATCTCTAAACATATTAAAAACTAAAATATACTTCTGTGATATAAAAAAAAAATTACTTTCAAATGCAATTTTTAAAAATTTAATGATATTTAAAATTTAAGCCTAATACTAATATTAAATCGATATTTATAAATATAAATCGATATAATATTTGAGAATTTTTTCCTTTAAAGACATACGTACGTAATAGTTACATTTTTTTTCATCATGAACATTTCTTGTTGAAAAAAACATTTATGCGCTTTTCTAAATTTTAGGAGTTAAATTTTATCCATTACCGTCGATAATTATTTTAAATGTTAATAAAGTTCTTTCAACATCAACCGATGTTAATGAGCTGTATTCTGATATTTTACAAAGGTCGTCTGCATTCACCGTTTAAAGAGGGGGGGGGGGGAGGGGACTGAATCCCTCATACTTTTTTAAATCAGAATTTTATTCGAGATAAAATTTTCTATCAGAAATTTCAGTTTTCGTCTTGTTTAGGAATGATACAAATAAAACTCCCTATTTTTGCTTGAAATAGAATATTCAAAGATTCCGTTATTTAGAATGCTTTTGATATTTAAAAAAAAAAAAAAAAAAAAAAAAAAAAAACGCTTGAATGACTTTTATTTACGCATTTATACAAAATAAAATTGTAAATGAATACAGTAGAGCCACGGTTATTCGAACACCGATCAATCGAATTCCGGGTTAACCGAGGTAGTCCCGAAAAGGCCCCATCCGAGAGAAGGCATGGCTTCTGACAAGTGGCGTAGATAACTCTGACGAATTTTACTATACATCATAGTATTTTATAATTTATGTACTGCATTGTTACACTGACTACATTTAAATATATGTAATACTAGCAGGCTTTACCAGCTTCGCTGGTCACTATATTTAAAAGAAACTCTTTTCTATATAGTTTTATGAGAAAAAAAAAAAAAAACCCTGGAGTGACTCCACTCGACGTTCCGAACATAGAGTAATTAACAGTTTTGTAGATAAAGAAAGAGGAGTTCTTAAACAAACAAAAGAGAGAAAACCATAATAGAGTGAGTATTTTTCTCCATATATTACACGATGTTTTATTTAACGCTACTCAACTTTGAGCCCATGATCATAATGATAAAGAATTTTTCGTTGTGTCCCTGTAAAAACCTATAAATAGATTCACCAAAATGCTTATATTTAGTACAACATTGATTTATAATATTCATATAAATTTTCAGCTCAATTGAATAAGGCGTTTAGATGCTATCGCACTTTTAAAAATTTGGTCCCATGGGCCATAATGATAAAGAATTTTTCTTTGTGTCCCTGTAAAAAGACTAAGTGCTAAATTCACCAAAATCTATACAGTTGGCGCAACTGTGACCTATAACATGTGTACAAATTTTTTGCTCGGATTAATAAGGCGTTTAGAAGCTATCGCACTTTTAAAAATTTGGCCCCATAGGCCATAATGATAAGGAATTTTTCCTGTTGTCCCTGTAAAAACACTATAAGCGCTAGATTCACCAAAATGTATAGGGTTCGTACTATGGTGACTTACAATATACGACCAATTTTCATCTTATTCGAACGAAGCATTTAGACGCTAGCGTGTTCACTCACAGACATACACACATACATACAAAAAATCGTAAAAATAGTGGAAACAGATTAAGGGGACGTAGAAACGCATAGAAATATCAAAATCTCAAATTCGGATTTCTGACATAATTACAATACTTTCCTCACTATAGTGTTCGGAAAGTAAAAATACTGAAATCGCTCAAAAGCTCGCTTTGGGTTCTCGAAAAATTTGAAATAGCCCTTTTATATTTGAATCCCAGTTACATATGAACAGCATTATGCGTGATGTACATAATATTTGTTTTCAAGTTATTTCCTATATTTATTTGATTTAATTGATCAACAATAAAATGACAGCAATTTCAAGCCAAATATAATATTACAATATGCTATGAGGGTCTGTCGCATGAGACAATTATTATTTTTATTATTTTTAATTAATTAATTAATTAATTAATTAATTGATTTTTTGTGTTTATATATACTTCATGCTTAGTTAATAGTAGTTGGTATATAGAAAAATAAATAAATTAATTAATATGTAAACCTGATCATGGTACAACCTTAATATAGATCCACTTGGCGACTTTTGAATTTTTGTCGCCGTTTTAAACCAAAATATAATGTATGCGATTATTGTTCCTATTTCTTTCTATGTTTTTCTATATTTTAATATTTTATCTCTTTCTATATTTCTATATTTTTCTTTCTTTTCAATATTTTATAATTTAATTATATTTTCGATGCGCTACTTGGCTTTAAGTGGCTTGTCCTTGGCGAAAAATGCCCGAACTACTTCAGCATCAAAATTAAAAAAAATTGCTCAGAATTATCAATAAGTAAATAAAAAATCTAATCAAATTTCCGGTATAAATAGTAGCCTATGCCCTATTCCAGACTATTATCTATATCTGCATCAAATCTCATCCAGGTTCGTTTAGCCGTTGTGGCGTGATTGAGTAATAAACATCCATACATCCATCCAAACTTTCGCATTTATAACATTAGTATAGTTTTTTTTTTTTTTTTTTTTTTTTTTTTTTTTACTTCATGACTACGTTTTCATACATTTTAAACTTTGCCGTATATTTCCCTTCCGATTTACGAGATAGTCCGAGTTTTCGATTATCAGAGTTACCCTCGGTCCACTTTACCTCGGATAAGTGAGGCGCTGCTGTAATTCCGCTTTTCCTATATTAACATTTTATCTACCGCATTATGAAACACACAAAAAGTGTATCTGAAACATATTTTTTTAGTTACTTAAAAGTATTTTTTGAAGATATATGCAATAAAAAATTATGCATGTCACTGCATCCAAGTAATGAATGATGATTTAGTGAGGTGATACTTTAGTGTACCATTGGTACATGAAAGTCGAAAAAGATTCTAAGACCTTAAAAAAATGCAAAAAGTATTTACTATTTATGTTTTTTATATTTTTTATAAAATAGATGGTAGATTCTTAAGTAGAATAGGAATTAACTATAACACACGTGAAGATCATGAAAAATGCTAAGGAAAAACAGCCAAAGCACTCTATAAAATCTTTTCTAGAACAGAAGCAGCCATATGTAGAATTGTAGTACAATGTAGTGAGATTAAAGTGATATCATTATATATATATAATGATGATCTATTAAGCATAGTAGAAGCCAAGCAACAGATACAAGATCACTGAAACACCATTGACTAATAAGATTAAAAATTTCTTTGAGAAGTTCAGAAAAATGAAAAAAAAATTTTTTTTTTCTCAGGGGATGAAACACAAATTTAAAAAATCCAGATTTATTAATTAACAGCCTGCAAAACAAACGAATCAATAAACTAACACAACAAATCTTAACTTAAAACAATAAACAATATCGAAATTTATGACAAAATAATTTAAGAAACTTAAGAAAGGAAGGATATATATAATGATTTATTAAGCGTAGTAGAAGCCAAGCAACAGATACAAGATCACTGAAATCACAAAGCCCAATAAGAATGAAAAATTTCTTTATGTAGGAGAAGCTCAGAAAGTTTTTTTAACACGTTAATCGCCATGTCAGTCATATGTGTCTGACGCATTTTTAACACGCATTTTTAACTAGGAAATAACCCTAAAAGGAATATGATATACGCCGAGTAATTATTAACACGTTAATCGCCATGTCAGTCATATGTGCCTGACGCATTTTTAAATAAATTGTCTAATAAAGTTACCATGGCCCATGTGAAAATTTTTCTGATATTATCGTGGCGATTAACGTGTTTAAAAAAAAAAAAAAATCATCTGGGGATGAAATAAACATATTTAAAGAAACCAAATTTATTAATTAACAGCCTGCATAACAAACGAAACAATAAACTAACCCAACAAAATCTTAACAGAAAAACATAAACTAAATCGAAATTTATTTTAAATTCATTTAAGAAACTTAATAAAGGAAGGAAGGAGGCAGGTAAACAAGACTTGTGACTTGCCTGTGGGTTAAACTGGTTTCACGCCGGCAACACTCCCCCCAGCCTGCCAAGACCAGAATAGGGGTGATATGGATTTAAAAAAAGCAAAATTTCATAGCAGATGAAGAATAATGAAACTATGAAGCAACAATGAAATTTATAGGTTGATTACTATGTGTTTAATAGTATGATTAGATTTTTAAGAATAGTTGGCAACCCAACAATGATGAAACTTAAAATTTAATGGAAAAAAGAAAGATTGAAAATTAATTATTTATATATGTGTGTCCTATTCTTATAAATATCTTTGACATTTCTTTCATAAATTCGATTTTTATACGTATTTTAAAATAATGGTATTTTAATGTACTGCCAGTCAAAAAGGGTTAATAGTTTAATAGTCCATTGTTTTAAAATATTATATCTGTTATAAAACGTGCATAAAATCTTGGCAAAAGAAAGTACTAAACATGTGATAAATGATTATGTTTTAATAGCTTTTAAAAATTATTTGGAAAAAAAAAAAAAAGAGGAGATTGACGATTTTGCATTATAAACACATAACATTTTCAGTATGGTATAATTTTACTCTACGGAGGCTGAGTATAACCATTATAAAATTCTTGAAGAATGCAGGTAGCATAGTTGTCAACTTTTACGCTTTTTGGCTATCGGAAATTTTTTAGATACTATAATATTTAATCAGTGAAAACTGTTCCAAAAATATAATAAAACAATTTAAATTTTCCGGTGACCTAAAAGCGTAAAATTTGGCAGCTATTTCAAATAGTTATCATAAAATCGTGGAAAGTTTAACAATGCTGCTCTACTTACTGAGTAATACAGCTAAAAATTGAATCCGTACACTGATTCAAGTGATTGAGCAAAACAAAATTTCATGAAATTTCGTGCATTAGTTTTTGACTAACAGCATCCATCCATAAATTTAATACAATACGGTCACACACACACACACACGTGACAAGAACACAGACATTTATAAAACTAATTAAATCGTGTTCAGTACATATTTAAATTTGAAAAATCCGTTTAAAACTGGAAGCTGAATATTTTCGTAAATACAATACATTATTATTAAGAATGTAGAAAAAGAAAATGAAAGAGTCTGATAATATAAACAAAAATAAAAGGAGAAGATAAGAAATCATTATCGATAATTGTATTAAAAAAAAAAAAAAATTCCAAAACCCATGAAGTAAAAATATTAAATCCACGAATCAGGGTGTCTTAGTAAAATCTTTAAATAAGATCCTAAACAAAATTAAAAATTCCTCTCTTAAAAAATAATGAAAATGAGTATTTCTGAACGTGATTTAAATGTAATAAATCATCCAATCTCAAATATTTACCTTAGCTATAATCCTACAATGGTATCTCCAATAGTAAATTTATTACAAAAATGAAAGATGTTTTCAAATAAATCTGCAAATACTAACTATCTGTGTCGATTTGTATACCCATAATAAACGTATAACGAAAAACAATGACAGTTTATTTTCATACAATTCTACAATCAATTTTCATCCGAAAATAATTCCTGTAATTTTAAATCTTGAAAACAGTCCGAAAATCTAGCATTTATGAAGGATTGTGGAAAGAAAATCTTTCACAAAAAAGGTAAAAATAATTATATATATCGGCATCTTTTTATCCCAGATGAATAGAAATAACGTTGGGGAAGGCCAAAGAGGCTTATGGTTTATTACTTTGAAGAAGCTTTTCTACGCTTCCTTTCATCTGAAATGTTACCTTGCGTGTATTACAAAGAAAAGAAAATTTTCAAAAGAAAGAAAAAAAAGATCATAATGTGCGATTAAAAAAACTTCAATTTCATGCGCAAAATATTTTCATTGAATGACCGCTAACATCAAAGGCAATATGGTTCAGCATTGGAGGATGGAAATTACATAGTAGAAATTTGCTAAAGTATTTAAATTTTTTTTTCCTTTCTTTTCACTCTCTTTTTCAAAGTTCAGTGATACACCAATCATTTTGTTTCAAGTAAAAGCAGATTACATATCCGGCTTTACTTTAACATAGTAAGTATTATCCAAGAATCGAAAATTTAAGCTGTTCATATTTACGAGTAGACATCAGCTGCATATAATGCAGTTGCGTTTATTTTGAACAAAAGATGAGCAAATTTTCTTTTTCTTGCTCATGCATTTTAAGAATTATTAATAAAATACAGCATTGCCAGGTTGGGGATATTATTTTGTTCAACACTCATAATTTTTAAATGCAATAACTCTTTAATTTACGTGTTGTATAGATTAAACAAAGATACTCGCAACGTGGATACAGTTATGGGGTAACACCACTGTAGAATTAAAAAAAAAAAAAAAAAATACTTCTTTTTTTCCTTTTTTTTTCTTTTTTGTGGGGGGGGGGGGGGCTAAAAAAATGCTTTGAACTTTCTAAAATATGAGGCAAAATGTCTAATCCCTTGAAAAAAAAAAAAAAAAACTCTATGGAATTCCGAGCTTTTCCTCTATCACCTCGGATAACCCGAAACGGAATACATGCGCCAACTCGATACCCGCTGTGAAATTCCCCACTTTTTAAATTGTAGCTTCTTCGAAATCTTTACAGATGTCGACAGTGTCATGTCTGGGTACAGTTAGAAGCATTTCAAAAAGTAAAATTTTTTCATTTGTTCATGTCTATAACACATTTTAAAACTTCAAACGCGTTTTTTCTCGAAATACGATTTTTCAAAACGGCACGCAGCGTAACTTCAACAATTTCCAATCTTTTTATTTGAAAATTTAACCACAAAGTAAACCACAAGGGTAATTTTCGATTAATTAATTTAGACAATATTTAGCAACGGATGACTACATCTTTTTTTAAATGAAAATTGAACGACTTTATTCAAACAAACACTCTCCAATTACACAGAAATCAACATTCCTAAAATCCCCTACGTGGTTCACTAGCTACACTCATGTAGATTACATAGATTATTTTTCTTTTTCCCATATGGAATATGGCACCAGTTACAGTGCGTACCGCAAATCGCCTCAATTTCAACATGACTTGAGAGAATTGTTGCAGTGTTGCCATTTTGTAATATTTTCCGTTTTTTTTTTTTTTTTTTTCTTTGTAATATACTGAAATATATGCTCAATAACTACCCCAAGTATTATTTTTCTTATTTTCTTCCGCTCCAAAAGTATTATTAAAAAAAAAAAAAAAAGCTTTTTTAGGCCGTTACTACAGTGGTGTAACCCCTTAACGGGATACTTTTCTTAATTTGACCACCAGTTTAACTGTATGCTATTTTACGGAGAAAAATGTTTTATAAATTACTCATTACCTAATGTACTTTTTTTAAAATCAAGTTTCATGTTTAGAAAATTCACAACTGTTAAAATATTTTTCGTTTTCCAAAAATTTATTTTTAAAGTTTTAATATTTCACTTTGAAAAAGGAAAGTGCAAAAAATGCTGTTAGTAAAATTTTCACACTTTACAGTTTTAAAGCGAAATATTAAAAAATAAAAAACATTAATTTTTGGGGAAATGACAAACATTTTAACGGTTAAGAATTTTCCTAAATGTGAAAAGTGAATTAAAAAGAAAAATACGCTAGGTAATGAGTAATTTATAAAACAAATTTCTTCGTAGAATAACAGGTAGTTAGACTGTCGTTCAAATTAGGTGAAGCATCCCCTTTAAGGCGAGACTTAGAGATGTTGCAGGAGAACATGTGATACGCCTTCAATAAGAATTTAAACTTTGTCATTCTTCAACCACTCTTCTTCCTCCTTTCACTCAATGAACCAATCTGAACCTGATGTGAGCTGGAATGGCGATTTTTAGGCAGAAAGAAGCTCTGGTGCTGGGTCAAAAGGAAAGGAGGCATGGAATGCATCTGAGTAGACATATTTTCATTTTCTTAATAACTTGCATATAGTTTGTACATACATTCAAAAGTGTATAGTATATATTGTGTCAATATAATAATAAATGTAACAGTAAAGTTTGACAAGGTTATTTTTCAAGCTTATCCATAAGGTCATTAGAAACTTACCACAGTCATTTGGTTTTCTGTAATGATTTAGTAGTGAACAACTTAAGTTAAAATGATTTTTTTTTTTTTTTCAGGGAAGCATTTTTTTCTAGTGCATAGCTGCACACATTATCCGAAGTATTGTTAGTACCTGGAAAAAAAAGGAGACTGGTGTGAAAGAAAAGGCGGGTACTAACAATTGCTCCGGATTGTTAATCAGGATGTTGGCAGCTATGTTAGTGCGTTCTAAAGATGAGTAACTTCATTTCAAGCCATTTTTCAAAAAGAAGCTAGTCGATTGCAGATTAAGCATGCATCGGAAAGCCTTCATCCTCAAAAAAAAAAAAAAAAAAAAACAATGAAAATGTATACAAAATCAGGAGTATTGAGCGTTCAGATCGTTGGGTGACAATCAAAATGGTCAGAAAATTGCTGAATTTGAATCAATCCTCATTTATAAAGAACTGCATCACGACGATGCCCCACAGCAATTTCCACAAACAGGTTTTTGATCCAAAATAAAACTGTTTCTGTGACTCCCCAGTCTCTTACTCGCCTGAGATGAGTCCTTTTTTAAGACACTCGAAAACATTAAAAGAGTTGTAATGGACAGCTGAAGGCTGTTCCATTATCTGAGTTCAAGAACTGCTATAAGGAGTTTAAGAACCTTCACCAGCACTGTGTGGCTTTCCATGGTTGGTTGTATGGTTTAAGGCCGATTGACTGCGCTAGGGTACTAGGCCTATGGGTGGAATGCTCTCCGTAGTGGGGTTTTTCTAAGGGTCCCCGCCCGTATTTACGTGAGTTTCGGAGAAATCCACAGAAAACTCTGAACGGCTAGGCTAATAAGCGCGACCTGGGATCGAATCCGGTCCAACTGTTGAATTTGTATTTTTTAATTTCAAAACTATCCCACACAGCCACTTACATCCATAAGGCATCTATAAACACATAATAAAAGTTTTAAAATGATCCACTAAACGTCTATAAATATGCCACAGATATCTATTAGCACGACATATGTCACTCTTTTTTACATCCATCTGTTACATATACCGATAAATCTCCAAATCTCCAATAATTGGACTTGTTAGATCTAATAGATATTGAAAATATCTAAATCTTGTTTTGGATCTAACACGTTACATCTATTAGACATCGAAAAAAGCACGTCTACATTTCGTCTATGTTTAAACATCTAATAGATATGTATAATTAGTACAGGATATCCAGGACTTTTAATTGACATTTTAAAGATATTTTGGATATTTTGTACCTTTTATGGATCATTTGGATGTAATTTAGATGTCTAATGGACATCAGTGGCTGTATGGGATAAAACTTTACATTACATTATACATTTGTAAATAGAATAATTTATAAAAATAACCATTTATAATTTAGAATATTAGTAGGTAAATTTAAATTTATTGGTTATACTTTGAATCTGTAATAATAATATTAATAATAATAATAATAATAATAATAAAATCAAAATGTATTTATGTACATATTGTAGTATTACGTAAAATCTATAAAATGTTTTACTCATAAATTAGTTTACAAATTATTTTTAAAAAACTAGTAATTTGTTAATTTTAAAAGTATATTGATAAATTAAAGTAAATTAAATTTAAAAAGTAATATTAAATATTTTAAAGTACTAAGGCAATGTAATTTCACTTGATTTAAATTATCACAATTGTAATATTTTAATTCCTGATCTTAAAGAAATTGACACCATAAATTAAAATTTCTAAAGCTAAAATGGAACATTTTTTTTTCAAGGTCTCATAATACTGTTAGAAAAGATAGCGTTTCTCATGAGACTGCCTACATGCATTTATTTAATTGCGTTAAATTATGTTTTACATATGATTTTATTTTAAAAGAAATGAATAATTAAATTAAAATAAAACAAATATTTTAACACCTCAGAATTTTTCAACGCACATACAATAAGAATATTTTAGTACTGTGTTACTTTAACACTAATTAAAGGGATGGTGGGTACTGAAAATCGTTCTTTGAAATTAGGTGTCTTACACTTATAAATGTTTGCACACATGTGTATTAAAAATATCAATACATATATATATTAAGTATATTAATTTTTTTTCTAAAACCATTAAAATTTCAAAACAATAAAATTCAAAATTTTATTTTATTTATTTATTTTTAACCATTTTGCTTAGTTTTAAATTTTCTTCTTGATTTTATGTTATTATAGTAAAAATATATTCTATATAGTGAAAATATATTTTAAAAACATTTGAGCATTAGTTCATTCATTGATTGATAAGTTAATTTTTTAAAAAGATCTTTGTGTTGAAAATGAAAGTTCAGCATTCGTACATAAAAATATTTTTAGAAAGTTGATTTGTCAATCAATCTATGATACAAAATAATACCGAAATATGTTTAGAATATATATATTGATAAATAATGATAGTGTAAAATCGAGGGAAAAGTTTAAAAAAAAAAAAAAAAAAAAAAAAAGCTGAATAGCAATAAATATTTTAAAAATTTTCAAAAAAACTAAAATTTTCAGTTTTATTTATTTATTTATTTATTCGAGGAATTTTAATATATTCTGTATTGACATATTTCAATGCATGTGTATGCAAAATTTCATAACTCTATGTCTGTAATTTCAAAGAACGATTTTTAACGCCTGCTTATCAATGCTAAACTGCATTGGTTGGGGTGATAAAGCAACCGCAAGCTCCTAGTTAAGTTGAATTTTCTAAATTGAGTTTTTGCTATGTTTACACGTTATGAGGTTCCCTAAATCCCAAAATCAGAATTTTTGGAGATTGATGGATAAGCATGCTTGTGTGTCTGCCCAAGTCTTATCAGCAAAGTAAAAAAAAAAAAAAAAAAAAAAAAAACAGGCAGTCCTAAATCGGTATTTTAAATCTGTATCATATGAAGATGTTACTTGAAATATTTTATTCATATCAGGTAAATAGCTCGTATACTATACAGGAACATTGGAAAGTAATCAAGCACATTGTGTCTGTAGTCGTATCCTACATTTTAGCATTTTACATTGCATTAAACAAAACTAACTTATATATTTTTATAAACGCAAAAGAATGTTTTATATAGAATAATGTACGATAAACATTCATATCAATTGTTTACAGGGCCATACAAAATGAATTCGTAATTATTAGTCGTTTTTCTGAAATTTTCTCGAAGTGCATTTAAATGGTGTTATGTGTCTCTCTTGATGTTCTAAATTCAAATACACTTTGTGATGAATACACAATTTACAGACAATATACAGGGTCACCAAAAATTAGGCGAATACATTTTTCTTGCATTGGATGTAATTGATAAAGGGCTTTTCTAAATAATACCATGTAAAATTATACTAATTATTCAATGATAAATTACTACTTTATTTTAGTTAGTTATATGGTAGACAATATATTGTTTTGAAATTCAATTTTTTGACGTTGAGTTTTTTCTATAATTATCTGTTTTGAAGTTCTTTGAATACGAATCTCAAGGTTTTAGAGATTGGTCTTTGTATCTGTTTTCCTTATAATTTAAAATAATAATAATAATAATAATAAAAACAAAAAAATAAATTTGATATTTTGGAGATCATATAGAAATGCCCCTTGAAATTTTTTAATAAGATCGGTCTGTCTCAAACAGTGGTGTGGGAAAAAGCTCTGTGAATAATTTAAAACAATTTTAAATTTATTAACGACTTTAAAGGGTTTATAAATATATGTGCAACATTCAACGGGGGATCAAAGGGGCGTTCCTCTCACAATGAAATATATTCCACTGAAAGTGTTCGTGTAACTAGTAGAGTAAGAGAAAGTAATGCGTTTATCATACTACATTTTTTCTTCCATTATTGAAAAAAGTATTTAATTAAAAATGCAGAAATATATAACCTTCTTACACAAAATGAACATGATCTGAAACGGCAGGAAATAGATTTTCTATTTGAATGTAAAATATGCACCATAAACGTTGACTTTGCACTCCTAATTTTAAAATCATTATCATGTTTTCTTTTTCGTAGGAAACGGAGATTAGATTTATTTTAATAGAGACGCAGACAAAAATTATCTAATGAAAAAAATCATAATAGCATTGTTTATTTAATTACATATTTTATTAAAGTTACTCATAGACTGGCCAATATACAGTATTAGAGTGTTACAGGCTGTGAAAATTATAGTTACATATTAATAAGTACAGTTAACATAACAATAAGTTTCATTGTGCAGGACTGGACTGTAAAAATTATAATTACACACAAATTTAGACTAAACATAAAATATTAGAATTGCGAAAAAAAAAAAAAAAAAAAAAAAAAAACCTTGTTAAAACACATGAATTATTCATTATGTCAAAACTGGCTGTTTTACTTAAGATTGCATTAAGATAAAAATTATTTAAAAATGAATAATGCGATTAACTGAAAAACATGATTTTTTTTTTTTATGCAAAGAAAATATTCAATACAAAAATGGAATCGCTAGTGCCTTTTTAAATGTTACATCTTTTTTAAAATAAGCATACGTGTTTTGTCACTGTCAAAACAATGCACTTTTATTTTCTCGTATATTAATTTCAACGATTGTTGTTGCTCGAATTGTTTTCATACTGAACATTTTAGTGTGCCGCTTAATCGGTTTTCACACTTTCTGAATTTCTTTTATTGTATGTCACTTTTTATCAATGTTTTCCCCCCACAAAAAAAAAAAAAAGACTGAAAAAAAAAAGTATTTCAATGTAGGATAGGAATTACGTGTTTCATCTAATATTCTAACCGCAGTTAAGTTTTTTGATTAATTAAGGATTTATTAAGTTTTCATACATTAGACGTCAATATTCTTTGATAAGAAAAAAAATATTTAAACATTCCAATTCTTCATGGATTTAAGTCATACGCCTATGATTGAAATGCTGTTTTTGTGGCACTGGGGCAGACATAACATGGAAAAAAAAAAAAAAAAGAACCCAAAATTAAGGTCATTCATGACAACAACAGTCGTCGACTGAGAGTAAATATGTTTATGATCTTCTATTCCCTTTTAGGCTTAAAAAAAAAAAAAAAAAAAAAAAAAAAGAGCATTTGTTAGGTGATACATAAATCGACGAAGCGAAGATCCCGTTGGTGATCCCAGATTTATGAGCAAAGTTCTCTTTTCCACCTTCTTTTGTAGCCATCCACTAACCCACTTTTATAACTAGTGTTGCCCTTTTTCACGCAGAACAAGAATAAATCATGTATCGACCTCTGATCTTTATCCCGTTCTTGAAATGGCCTTTTATTCATTTATTTATTTATTTTCAATAATTTTAACATATTTATTTTTATTTATTTATTTTTTCCAATAGCGTATAGGAACTTAAAAAAAAATAAATAAATAAAGGAAAGCAAAATTTGAGGATATTTCATAGCAAATAAAATATTTTTGTTTCGCTAATCATTAATTTATAAGCAATTAGATGTCATCGCAGAGGCAAATGAGAGAATAGAAACAAATTTTTAGATTTTTGCATGATTGACAATATTTTCAGTTTTTTATTTAATTACAATGTAAAATCATATTTCCGTATATATATATATATATATATATATATATATATATATATATTTCATAAGGTTAATTTGCTTTGTTTTATTTATTTGTGTATGCGTATTGCAAACTTTAGAAATGATTGATGTACTGAATCTCTTCTACAAATCATTCAATCTTATAAGTAATATGAAAATCCTAATGATGCCTCCAACAGACTATAAATAATAAATGTATCTGAATTAGTGTGCCCTTTTAAAAGAATTAATTATAAATGTTACACAGGTATATTTTATATGCTAATGTCATAGAAATTGAAGCATATTTACGTAGCTGGAATTGGACAGACTAACAAAAGTAAAAATTTTCAATCTTGTTGGTTATGCTTTAAAAAATATATATATATATTAGACATATTTATTTTCAAAGATATAACATTATATATAAAATTATTATAAGATATGTGTCTGGACTGTGGAAATTACAGTTACAAACAAATTAATATGTACAGCTAACATAAAAGAAGTTTCATTGTGCAGAACTGGACTGTAAAAATTATAGTTACATATTAATAAGTACAGCTAATATAAAAAAATAAGCTTCATTGTGCAGGACTGGACTGTGAAAATTACAATTACAAACAAATTATTAAGTACAGCTAATATAAAAGAATTTAGGAAACTAGAATTTAAAGAATTTTTATTTATAAACACAAATGTTTATTCTGATTTTACACCATATAAATTTTTCTTGATGTTAATTTTTGGATCCTATTTTTGTAAAAAAAAACAATATATTTTTGAGAAATTTGTTTTTGTGAAAAAGACATTGTGTAAAACTTTCCATTTTAGCGGTCACACTTGCAGCGCTTAACATCAGTTAACATGTTTTCATTGAACAAAGTATCATGCAATCGTTTGAAATAATAATTAAAGATTAGAAAATATTTTAAAAGTATAATTTTTCATAAAATAATATTTTACGAAAAGGCTACTTTTATAAATTTTAATTTTGTGAAAGGGTCCATTTTATAAGTTTGAATTTTGTGAAGAGGCCCATTTTATAAAATAGAATTTTGTGAAGGACCGAAAAAAAGACCCCAATTTTTGCCTGGATGAACCCCTAAAACGTAATTGTAAGGTTTCGAATGTAATGTCATGAAATCGCCGGAAATGGTACAACGGAAATTTCGAACTCGCTATACAAACAACCTCAGATGTAAAGTTCTAAAAATTTTTTAATCGTTGTATTTTTTAAAATTAGCAATAACAAACGTTTTTAAGAAATGAGTCAGATTTTGTTCATTATTTGTTTCAATACAAGCCCGTGGGTCAGTGAAACATTAGCATCATTTTGAAATAGGAGTTAGGATGTAGTAAAAAGGCACTAATAATTTTAAATCACTAAAAATTCATTAATAAAAAAACATGTCAGTTGATTTTTTTTTCTTTATTTTAAAATCATCTATGTATTTATCACCTTTGGTCTGTAAAGTAAAGAGATTTACTGCTATATATGAATATTAAAGTCGAATTATAAATGCATCGCCAAGGCTAATAATAATCAACACTGTGATTTAGTTTGATCTACAATGCGTTGAATATGCGCGCCATGTTTATGACTGATTGTTAAGATTTACATACAGATAAGGAAAATCAGTTAACTAATATTAGTTAGTCTTGAAAATACTCATATAAACTCGGCATTTATATTTTTATGCATATTTATACTATATATATATATATATAAATGCATGAGTCATTTGAAAAGCCTTCGTGAATGACTGTCTGACCCAAGAGTCCTAAGTTGACTCTCACTGTTTTAATCACCCTCACTATAAATTTTTGCATGCAAAATTTTATCAACTTCACATTTAATGGTTGTAAGCCGTACGAGTTTTAAAGTTACGCTGCAGCACCAGCAGTGCCCTATGATGCATCTATTCATCTAGATATTAATTTCGATTATATGAAGAAAAATCTTGATTGGTCCAGAGTATCTGCAAAATAAAATTAAAATAAGTATAGTCACTCACGAGTAAGAATGTTGTAAAATCAGATTAATCATTTATATTCACCCTGTATTTCAACACCAATCATATCAAAGTTAGCATTATCTGTATAAGATTTATTCTATTATCTCCTAATCTTTAAATATTTATTGTAATCAAAATAATAGCTAGATTTTTTTTTTTCTTTTTCAGAATATTAATTAGCGAATTTTCAAGAAGTTTCAAGCAACCAAACATAATTAAAAAAAAAAAAAAAAAAAAAATGATTATTCTTAATTTATGGGAAAGAATCTCACATTAGTTATAGTAAATCGTTATCATAATATCGTTAGAGCAAATTATTGTTGATATTGATGATATGATGTACGCTTGTAAAGTATAATTTCTATGATTAAATACATGCGATCGTAATCTATGTCGATGAATATAAAGTAAAAATTCTGTATTAAAAATATAAGTTAAAAAACAAGTGTTTATGATTGAATAAGAATGGCGCATGCATAATTAGATTTTTATACAAAAGCAGTTTTACTGCAAGTGAGTAAAACCAAATCATGGTTTAAAGTTCACTGTAACGGAATCCACAATTTGTCATGCTGAATACGATATTTTACATATCAAGCCATGACTGTACATATGCAGCTGTCAAATACTTGAATAGTTATAGGCTTTGTCCAATTAAAACTTATTTACATTAATTTTGAGACATGCTTTTATACCTTTGCTTAAAATGCCCGCTTCATTTCACTTACTTTAAATAATCTTTTGAAGTCTCAATATTAAATAAGCACGTAGGAGAAAAATAAAACAGCTTTAAGACAATATCAAATTCGAGAGGAACGAGTCATGGAACATATAACCTAATAATTTCGTACCGAAAACTTAATTAGCTAATGAAAGTTACTGTGAAGTAGTCTATAAACTAACTAATAAGTAAACTTCTATGAAACAAATCATTCGACACTTAAATGTTCCGTTAAGTGCATCACCGTCATGTAACTTCTATTTTTAGTAAATTACAATCTGAAACCAATTATTTCTTGAAAAGCAATTCTGAATTCCTCGTTCAGAATACTTTATTCACCCAGAAATCTTGTTAATATATTTACGGAAGGTACTTATGGCAACAGCGTAATCAATAAGATTTGAAACTTATTTGTTCATATTTATTTATAGAGAATGGCATCAGCGATAAAGATGGGACATATTTTTTAAATTACGGAACAATTTATTTTTCTAACACATTTTAATGTGATTTTGCTGAAAATGGTGCAAAAGTGTAAAAATTTTTATAACTGAAGTAAAAGCATTTAACACAAATTCTTTCTGAGTTATTCTGCTTCTTACGCTTATTTTGTAGGTTGGCTGGAATATTAAACCTTATTTAGTAAGTTGGCTCGATTCCAGTGGTAATTCTTATGAAAAGATTTAATAATGTGAGAAGTTAAAATGGGTTTTCGTCTTTTCCCAATATTTCTAACGTTATTAAAAACCTTAGCAAAAATTGGCTTTCTCCACTTCTAATCAGCAGCCTTATTATTTTTAACTTTCGATATCTCAAACTGGCAGCTGCGCATAAATTTTTAAGTGCACATATATATAATATAAAATGTTGTAAAGTAGGTAATTAAAAATTTAGAAACATAATGAAAAAGGAAAATAAACAAAAAAGTCATTTCCAAACATTCTCCGTTCACTCAATTTGTATGAATGTCTAAGATTTATATGAAATGTTTTTTTAATAATTTCAATTTCAAACATGAAAGTCTGTTATCTCGGTATAGAGATATGTTTACTGTGATCTCGACCGCCGTGATGCGAAACAAGAGAGAGCGCATTTTATTATATTCATTTCAAATCTATAAAATTTTGGAGTAACCCAGTAAAGTACAATAGACCCTCTTAAATAAATTTAAAAACATTGAAGAAATCAATTAGCAAGGACTCAGGTCGCTATCTAGTTACTCTTTGATGCATTTTATTTCTCGACATTCTCTTATATATTTAAATTCTATTTATTCATTGAAATTTGACGTGAAATATTTTCAAGTTTCTTATGTGTGGAAAGACAGAAAGTGTAAGAAACCTATAATGTTCAACATACATATCTTAGAAATTTAATTTTAAATAAATTTAATTTATAAAAATGTGGAGTAAATAAAAAAATTAAATGCTAAAAGGAAATAGATACAATGTCTAAACATCTAATTAAATCTGTTATTTTACTGCCTAGATAAAAAATTAATTTGTGTAAAATATACATTTTAAAACTATTTCTAGTGATAATCTTAAAAATACAGACAATCATTATAGTTTTTTAAGCTTATTTTTGCATTTATGTTTTTTGCAGCAAAAATGTAGCGTATTTATTTATTTCTTAACAATAATATAAAAAAGAAGCACATTTTTTGAAATTTTAATATGTTTCAAAATGAGAATTACAGGAAAGGAGGAGGGAGAAACAAATGAATTCTGGAAAATAGATATTTTCCTAATAAAAAAGCGACGTCTTTTGAAGAAACTTAACTACTTCCAGATTCAGAGGAGTACTTGCTATTTTCTAAAAAATAAAAGCTGCTTTCTTAGACAGCAAGGTGACTTTTACCGTTTTCAACAAGTTAAAAGTGTCCACAAAAGTTTTTGTTTTTCTAGGTATTGTATCTACTCTGTGTTTAGTCTCCTATTGTAAATAAAAATTGAATTTATTTAATTTAGAAAAAAATATTGTACTTCACGTTAAATTATTGTAAAAGCATTTGTACAAAATGTGCAGCTGTACTAGCTGGTTTTCCTTGCTTTTCCGTTTACTATATTTAAATCAATCTTTGATAATAGTAAGTCACAATTTTTAGATTTATTACTAAGCCTCGAAAATATGAACAATTATCCTGTGCCCCAAATGAATTATTTTTGAAATAATTCATTTCTAAAACATAACTCTGGAATGGAAACACAAATATATATATTCTAACAAAAGAGCTCTTTCTTACTGCTTTATTTTGTTGCTAGTAAATAAAAGCTCCATGCAATCATAATAAAGGGCAGGAGTGTTTTCATTAAAAATGAGTTTCCCATGAGTAATTTCTGAAAAAATGACGCCATTTTCAAATATAGGGTGATTCAAATATAGGGATTCAAATGATTGGGAGATTGTCTGAAAGTGACGACATTCTAACATGCTATAAAAATTACTTTGATTACACATCGTCATTTTGGGGTATTCACAGTAAAATGTTAAAATCACATGCATGAAATCTTGACAAAAGCGTAATTTTAGAAATTTTCTTAATCATCTCACCACTTTTTAATTTCGAATTGTTAAAATCCTTAGGGAGAATGCATACATTAAAAGTATCCTATATATAAAATTTGAAGTTTCTATAGCTGCATTATTTCTGTAGAAATCATACAAAAATATGTCTTTCGAGAAAGTTTCTTTCCTCACCTTTTCCCACTGCGCATGAGATAAAAATGTCAAACACACACAGTACTTAACTCTGGCAATAAGCAGTAACTATGTCAAATTTGGTTCAAACTGGTTTAGTAGTTTGGGAGGAAATGGAATACATACACACAAACATACATATAATGACTTATTTATATTAAGATTTTATATATAAAATAAATTTCTGCAATAAATTTGTACCGAATGACTTTTTTTTTTTTTTTTTTTTTGTTTAAATCTGAGTCAAAGCTTGTTTGTGTCTGTTATCGAAGCTTCATCATTACTTTCTTACATATTCATGAGGATTACTAATACGATACAATCGCCTGTGTGGAAAATTAAACGTATTTATTTAATTTTTTCGGAGAAGCTGGCTTATTTTTGAGAAATTATTACCAAAGAATATTGCTCCGGAGTTACAGTTCGATAGTGAAATAGTTTATAATAACCAGTTTATCACATAAAATCTAAAAGATGTTAACTGGAAACACAACATTAATATATTGTATGCAATATGTTATTAATTATTTTTAATACAATATTTAAGACTTTTTACGAAAAGATATCTGAAAATATCTTCTTATGAAGTTTCAACCAAATAATAATAATAATAATAATAATAATAATAAAATCTGCTTAGAAATTTTTTAATTAAATTTTAAATTACCATTGCTAATTCAATTTTTTCTTATTAATTTAAACGCAATAATTTGACTCTGTCTCATTCATTCTGTTGTTTTCAAAAGTTTTTAATTTAATATTCGCTCTTTTTTTTTTTTTTCAAACTACTCAATTTTTACAGAGAATTTCTCCAGCTAACAAAGAAGGGAAAGAAAAATAGCGGAGTAATTATTATTATTATTTTTTAATTCCTTAAATAATATTTAACAAGTTAATTCTTAGCAAGCTAGGTATAAAAAATAAACTTAAATTTATTTAAATATTATTTTTCTATCAAATCTGTGATTTTCAGAAGAAAGAACGCCAGCTCGAAGATTATAAAATGCCAATGCATAGCTGGTCTTGAATTTATTTGTATGTTATTTTTCTGTAAAATCTTTAATTTTCAACTAAATTTAGATATTTTTTAAAACGTTAGGTAACTCACAGTCATTATTTATGGCCAATTTTTAATTTTTGTTAAAATCGGTTGAAAAATCATGATTTTTTTCAAAGAAAGCTTTTTTATACTTCAATCCAAAATCCGCGTGACTTATCTAACATAAATTGGGAGATTGACATCTCTTAAAATTTGAAATATCAATGCAAAGTAACCTGAAAATATCGTATTTTTATAAATTACATCAGCATTCTAAAAATAATAAATACCAGTGGAATCGGTTCATGTGTTTGAAAACTACAGTGCCTTAGATGCACACAGGCTTCAAAACTTATAAGCACTTTCATTTTGATCAGAAATATGAAAAGGTAAAACACAAATAATTCCTTCTTTATTAATATTAATCAAGTCTTTCGTTTATAATAGTTTTATACTTTAATAATTAA
Source organism: Salticus scenicus (assembly GCA_963930645.1). NCBI lineage: Eukaryota > Metazoa > Arthropoda > Arachnida > Araneae > Salticidae > Salticus > Salticus scenicus. The sequence continues at coordinate 877,727 of CAWVNO010000709.1, read as the reverse complement.
TACTTTCTTCTATATGTATAAGAAGTGAGTATTAGATTCGTGAAAATTTTCTATTTCCGTTTTTCGATGGATTTACATGTTTTGAGATATCCCGAACATGATTTGACAATTTTTTTTCAAATGTCTGTGTGAGCGTGTTAAAAGTTTTGTAAACGCTATATTTCACGAACCAAGGAACGGAATTTAACCAAATTTGGCATTTAGTTGAACCTTGACATAAAATGATGATTACATTTGGCGATCAATCTTTCAACAATTCTTTCGTTCTCGTTATCCCATTTTTTGATAATTTTTAATCTGGCAATAAAGAACAAAATTCCGTATAAATTTACATAACGAGAATTATTTTTAATTTTTGAAAGTGAAAATAAAATATACATTTATAATAATAACAAGTCAACCATATTTTTTTCTCCTTTTCTCCTATTTTATTTATTTATTGGGCATCTCTTGTCTTTGAAAATATCCCTAATTGAAAATTTCAATAGGAATATCTTTGTGGGTAAAAGAACTCCTCAATGCATTTAAAAAGAATGGCTGAACCCTACATCTGTGATAATTTAAACAAAGTTAACGATTTCTCCCCTCCCCCTTTCCCATATTTTCTGTAGAGCACAAAATTGACTTTCTTTGTACATTTAGTGCCATACTTCTCGGAGAGAAAAATCGTCTGCATTCATCATAGTAAAATAATTTTTATAAATAATTCTAATAAATAATATGTATTTCATGAATGTGTATAGGAAAATATAGTAGAAAGTTTTGAGGTAGTTTCAACACAGTAGTCTTTTATTTTTGAATTTTAATAAGATGCAACATTTTTACTTCACTTGAAAATTTTTGTCTTTCAATATTTTCTATTCATTTAATTATGTTATAAGAAAGAATCTTAGTTGAAGGGGAAAAAAGGCATTACAGAATACTAGTAACATACACAAATACAGTAAACAATTTTAAGATTTTTTTTGACGCATATTTAAGTAGCCTTGTACATTCATTTCATAACTATATATTTAACTTTACATAACCGATAACCACACACACACACAAAATGATAATAATAATACAATAAATTTGTACCCGCTGAATTCACTTTTTTTGTTTATCATTATCTCCGTGACAGCTTATTTGTGTGTATTATCAAACGCTTCATCATTACTTATTTACATATTCATGAGGATTACAAACGCTGATATTATGATACAAACGCTTGCGGGAAAAATTAAACGTATTTATTTCATTCATTTTGAGAATCTTGCTTATTTAAGGGAAATTAATACCAAAAGAAAATTGCTTCGGGGATACAATTTTGACGGTGAAATAATTTACAATAACCAATTTATCACAGAAAATGTAAAACACGTTAACTGGAAACACTGCATTAATGAGATTTTATCACATCGATCACAATCTTTTGAGTGCGCCCCTGTCGTTGAAATGTACTTTAGTTCTTTTGGGTTAAAATAAAGATTGCTTTTAATTTTATTCGGAAATTTTATAGGATCAGGTGGGGCTAATTGTGACCACTGGGTAATTCTGACCAACGCCATTAACAAGAAAACTGTAAATGTTTTTTTTTTTTTTTTTTTTTTTTTTTTAACTATTGATATGAAACTTATAATGTATTTTTCTTGATAAAAATCCTTTATCATTAATCTGAAGCACGTTAAAGTAGTTACGAGTAGTGCTAATTTAACAGCCTACCGAAATATTTGAAAAACGAATTTGAATCAAAGTTATTTAGTGCAAAAGGAAAATATTTCAGATAGAAAATTCATTTTCAGAAGCATGTAAGTAACACATTTATGTATCTCTGATATGCTTTCAATCTTTCTAACATAGTGGAATGTTTTAAAATGTGTGATCATAACTATATCCCCCCTCCTCCCGTTTCCAAAAGTGGGGTAATTATTACCACACTATAATAAAATAATAACAACAAAAATATTAAAGATTTTTAAAATTATTCTCCTTCATAATGCTTAGATCATATTAAATGAAGAAGCTTCCATTTCTTTTACTTTATTTATAACTTTCGGGAAGCAGTCAATATGGTGAAGGGGGGAAAAAAACGTCAAAGAGAAGCTGGAAAATTGTAGAATCTCAAAATCTATAACCAAGGATGAGTCAGTATGAAAGTAGATCTTCTTTGTCTCTATATGTTTCCAAAAATCAAATCACAAGTGTTTTGGCTTTTGGAAATACAGAGATGAGACAAATGATTGGGAGTTAAAAAAAAAAAAAAAAAAAAAAAAAAAAACTTTATTTTTACGAAAAACTGCTGGACATTTATTTTGGCTTGTTAAAATAATAATTTATAACGCCTCTAGTGCAAGATGCAATTTTATTTTGATTTAATAAATAGAAATGATTCAGTTTGCATTATTTATAAATGAAGAAATTTTCTTATTGGTGGTGACGACTGTCCAACTTTTTATAATTCTGCGCTTTTTTTTTGGGGGGGGGGGGGAAGGGGGGGTGAGGAGGATTAATTATAATACTCCCTATAAAAAAGCCTAAATAACGAAGTCTAAAGAAATAAAAATTTAATGGTGCGTTCTTGAAAGGTTAAAGTTTGCCCCTAATTGTTTTAAACAAAACTGTTTTCATTAGAAAAATAATAAAAAATTTATAAAGTTGAAAAATGTAATAAGTGGTCATAATTAATTCACTTGACCCTAATAAATGCAAAAACGAAACTTTTTTTTTTTTTTTTTTTTTTTTTTTTTTGTAAATTAATGAAGTATTTTTAAAAAGGCTTCCGAAATTACAATAGTTTTGTAAATTTAAAAGTTGTATCTGTAGTATTTTTATTACAAATCATCAGTAATAGTTGCCCAGTTAAAGATATACTAAACCAATAGTTCTAATCTTTCTCTCCAGAAAAATTTTTAATTTTAAAAAATCTGACCAATTTTCATTTATCCTGAAATTTAATACCTTAAAAAATATGAATTTGAGTAAATATATATATATATATATATACATTTAAACAATAAATATTTGAAATTATACTAGAGCTTAGAAATTTTTTGCTTGAATACATTTTAATTTAGGCATTTTAATTTTAATCATGTTTATTTTTTTTTTTCATCCATTTTCCCCCTAAATTTCTCACGTGTATTAGACATTTAGGGAAATATGAGCTTTGATTATGTGTTTCTATCTTACATGAGGTCAATCTTAGTCATTTCATATCTGAAAGACACCAATGTCTAATGATTGTACTCCTCCCTATATGAATTCCACGACCTATGACACAATGCTTTTATATAACATTAACACGTTGAGTGAGATGCGAATTTATAAGAAAATGCCCCACAGGCCAAGTGCTTTTTAGAAGTAAATTTTAAATAAGTAATTAAAACAATGTAATTTTAAAAAATGCAATGAAAACAGTGTAACTTTCTGTTTAAGCTTTATATATATATATATATATATATATATATATATATATATCGCATTTAACACTGTCAGTCACAGGTGACTGACGTGGCCTGAAGGTGTTAATTATTTTTAAATCAAAGGGTTTTGAGTTGAAAAACAATTTTATTGTATTTACTTACAAAACGCTTATTCGTCTTCTTTTAAACCCAAGATTTCGTTGAACTTTTACAACATAGTGGCGCACTGTGATCAGAACTGTGTTGTTCTTCCCTAAACACGTCACTGTTTTTTTTATTCCGATACTGATTTCATTCCGGATGCACTGTTCATCTAGAATTACACTGCTCTGCGTGAAAATCGGCCCCAACACCATTTTTACAAATCCTTCCGTAAGATGACCTCCTGAATCCGAATATGACGCCCATTTTGCCCTATTACCCACCGTTTTTTGAGAGACCCCCTTTCACTTTTTATCACTTTTCGGTAATTTTATGGCTATAAATTTGATTTGTAGGGATTGAAAGGATTATTTCAACTGTTAAATATCTTTTGGGGAGCTACAGAAGTGTAAAATTCTAAAATATGAACATTTGCAGCAAGAGGAAAATTTAAAAGGGGATTTGCCACTGAAATTGTAAATTATATTTATTATATTTTATTAAACAACTAATATTATTATTTATTATACACTATATTTTTCTGTTTTTAAGTGTTAAAATAATACTTTTCCATTCTCGAAATCAAATTCATGTCCACAAAATTACCGATCGGTGATCAAAATTGGAGGGTGGGAGTGGCGTCCCGAAAAATCGGTGGGTGGTTGGGAAAAAAGGAGGTCATGTTCGTATTCAGGAGGTCATATTACATAGCAATCAGCAAGAATGGTATCAGGGCTCGAACACACACACACACACACACACACACACACATATATATATATTTTGCAGCGCAGTGTTATTTCTTGTACGAGTTACACATAACCCTTTGCTTCTTCACTCTCAATCAAGAAAATATCCTTTTTTCAGTGCAAGAAACATAATTAAACATTATCTTGGCCTTTTCTAAATTTCTTTTTAAATACCTTCAAATATTAACTCCAGAAAACTTTTTTATTATTGTTTCCAAAATATTTAGAGTACTTTATAAAAATTACGATATCTTCGATAAATCCATGAGGAATTAAGTGTCGTTCATCTACTTAAAATTTCTTTTTTTTTTTTTTTTAATCAAGTGTTTTATTTTTATAATTTTTTAAAAGCATTTTCTAAACCAATAGCAGAAAAAATTGAGAGGTATTTTTGGCCGCCTTTCCAAATTCCCTTTCAAGTTTGACTTTTTTTTTTTCCTTTGTACGAATGGATCTTTGCTATTGTTTGTTTGTAAGCCATCTTTATAATATAAATGCAAGCTCTTGCTATACAGCTATACATATCTTTCAAAATATTTCCATCAACTAAAATGAAACAAAAAAAGTGTTTTTTCACTACCGATATAAAAATTAGAGATGTAACTAATATTCCTCATATGTTTGATTTTTTAGTAACTGATTGGATATGATCTACTATAAGAAAATTGAAACGCAGCAAAATTGAAAGCTTAGTGTTATGATTTTGTTATAACATTTAAAAAACTATTGACAAAGCTATTCACAAGAGGTAGCTTTTTATGTTTTCTGTCACTTTTTTCTTGTACAGTACCGCCATAATACATTATACATCAGTTTTCTGAAACTTTGACTTAGCTAAATACTTTGGAATAATAAATAAATAAATAAATAAATAAAATAAATAAATAAAATAAAATAAAAGACGACGAAAATTGTTGCAAAAATTTCTCCAATTTCTTTGATAAAATTAACCGCGATTCCCTTTTCGTCAGAGTTCACTGTTAAAGACAAAATTCTAAATTTCACAAGAAAAAAGATTCCAGTTAACTGAAACCAATATTTCGGCGCAATGTCTCACCAATTTAGTGGTGGCATTTCAGTAGTAAACACCTCTGATATGGTGAAACTTAGCACCTAAACAGAGGTTGCAGCTAAAAATGTCTATTTAGCACCATTCTTTTAGTGAAACGTTGACCTATTATTTTTTTTAACAATGTACTTATCTATATTAAAAACCAGTAGCTACATAAAAGTATGTTTCATCACTGGATAATAAGTTCAGTTGAAATACTTTTGATTTTGTTTTGATTAAGTGACGTTACACTCTGATTTCTAGAGTTTTATAGAAGTGATTGCATATATTATATGTTCTCCGATTTTATTTGTATATTATGAATATATTACAAATATTGTAAATTATATGTAACCATATATGAATAAACCATATATTAATAGGAGATACGTGAATGCTGCAAATTTCTGTTAGTAAGTATGTACATCAAATAATAAGATAAGTAAAAAACTACAGAATAGTGAAAAATTTGAAATAAAAAGAACAGCAGTAGAGAGGTAATTTTAGAAAAGTAAAAGCATACATTAATTTTACCCAGAAGTGTTTTACAAATTATAGAAAAAAAAGTATTACATCGTAATTATATTTTCTACAAAAATTTTCAAAACAGAGTCCAATCAAATTTAAATCTTAAAATTATTTATTTTTTTAAAATGGAGCTGTTATTCTAATAGAAGATATGCTTGATAACTTATATAATTGTGGATTTGGAAGCAGATAGGCCGAAGTCAGAAATTTCATACATTAAAATATTAGATAATGAAAGAAAATTCTTTAAATTCGCTATTTTTATTATAAAACATGTTTAACAATTATGCTCAATTTATAGTAAGTATATCAGAAGCATTTATATTGAATATTGAATGAAATCGACTTCCTGTATACTTGACGAGGAAATAGAAGACAGAGGTGTCTTTTATGCACAAGCAACACTCGGAAACAATTATCTTTTGTTGAAATGACCAAGTCTTTTCTGGCAAAATGAATTGTTAAGAAAATGATAAAGAAAAGCTTCATGAACAGAACACACAGGAACAAAATTTATCGGTGCCTATTGTAATAAAAGAACTGCACTATCAAATGAAAAAGGGAAAATTTATCTTAAAATTTATAAAATGTACCTCATTAAAAGACGTTGTATTATTTAAGTATAGAAAAATGCATGTTTTATCTAATAGCAATCGCATTTTTAACGATGATTGCAGAGGCTGCAATTAATTTCGAAGTATCAAGAAAATTTATAATGCATGACATGGATAACTTCTTTAACGCGTATTTTTTTTTTTTTTTTTTTTCCCTCTTCTATCACTGTCTTCTTTAATAATAACTCATGACACCTTCTTAAAAAAATAATAATTCTGAAACTTTTTTAAATCCTTATTTTCAAATATTTTATTTATTCATAAACATTAATATTAATATACAGTCGAACATCCTTAACGTGAATTACTTTTAACATGAACTGTTACCACAATCCCCGTCAAAATACAGAGTAGTTTCTAAGTTACTATTAACATGAACAAATTTTTTTATTACCCTTGAGATTCACGTTAACGAGGTTCGACTGAGTGTGTGTGTATATATATATATATATATATATATATATATATATTTTTTTTTTTTTTTTTTTTGAAAAGAAAACTCTCAACATTTTAATCTATTCCACAGCATTGTTAGTGATAACCTTGACACTACTGTCTTTATACAATAATTTTTTCCAATATGTAATTACGATTAAATAAGAAAATTGTTTTTTTAAAGAAAAGTGGTCTAGGAAAAAGGAGGGTATTAACAATGTTATGGAATAAATTAAAAAGTTGACAACTCTAGTTTGTAAATATATATATATACTCATAATATAATGTTAGTAAAAAGTGTTAGGTGTAGAGAGACTTTTTCAATAAAAAAGGGTATCTGAACAAACAATATTTATGTAAAATAAAATGTTAATAAAATAATGAAGTTTCAAATAATTTTAGAAGAAAACGTGGATAAATAAATGCTCAATCCTTATCATAGCTTTTATGTAAACATCTTTATGTGTAATGAAATTTCAGTTATGATAATTTTAAACCTACGAGACAGTCGTTCATAAAATATCGCGCTTCACAATGAAAAATTCTTTTCAAAAATGGGTTATCATATAATCGTAAAATAATAATTTTGGAAAAACCAAAAATGAACGGAATATCTCAACACCTTTTTGAATGAATACAGTTTAACGATAAATATACATTTTACAAACATACAACATATATTTATGCACTAGTTTAAGGTTGCCGAAATTTCGAACTCTATCTTCAATAAAAACAGAGTTCTGGAATTTTTCATTGGATTCTGGAGTACAAAATTATTGGGAATCTTCACAAGATGCCGCAAAGAATATAAAAAGGAGCAGATTAACTCCTATAGCGTTCAGTTTTTTCAGTCAGTTGTACTGGGTGCTCATCTAGGCTTCAAGTGGTTCATCAGTATTACAGAAACAGCAAAATTCCTACTTTGTGGCGCATTTAACGCTGTTTGTTTTACTTTTGTGGTACAAGTAACTATTTTATTGAACTGTTCCGAGGGCATTCGTTGAGTAGTGACTTTTGTGATCGATTAATAATGGACTGTTTCGAGAGTAATCGTTGAATTGATAGTTTTGTTGGATATATAATATGTGTTGAATAAAGTGCATTCATCCACTAGAATCTGACCGTTTCTTTACAAACTCCTTTCTTAGGGCAAGAAAAACTACACATTTTTATACCAATATATCCTTCCAATTGTAAAAATGTGTTTAACATTTTAAATTCTATTATCTTGGGAATATTTTAAGTTAATAAATAAAAATTACGATTTTGAAGCTTTTACAAGGTCCTCGCCCTACCATTTATATTTAGCAGATCATTTTTATACGTGTTCATGCATTGTAATCTTTCGTGATAAAAATACGCAGAGTTATAAAATCCTAAATTTTTCGACAAGTTGTTTTTCTGTGCTTAAAAACTTTTCGTTTGAGCAACCATTAAATTTGAAAATCTATTATGTTCCATTTTATTTGCTGACATAACGTTCAAGTAAAGCAATATTTCCATAGAATACTTAGAAGAATCAGTTGAATTATTGAAATTCTTGCGAAATACTTTTTACTCAAAATATTTCAAACAACTAAACTTCTAATCTCCTAGATATTTTTACCCAGCCTAATTGAGGATTGGGGAAGCGAATAAATATATTAAAGTACGTAATTACAGTGAAACTTGAATAATTCGAACTTGTTTAATTCGAAATTCTGGATAATTCGAATTTTTTACTCGGTCCCTTGAATTTTGTATTAAAATAATGTTAAAAAATCATGGATAATTCGAAATCTATTTTGGATAATTCGAATTTATCATACGATTACCTTTAAAATATTACAGTAAAATTTGTTCCCGAGATTTTTCTCAGCTAAAGTACATTATTTTTTTTAACAGCCTTTCAAAAGAAGGATAAGGAAATACAAGAGTATTTTCTACCTAGTGCATCAGAAGATATGGTCCATATACATGAACTTCGAGGGTTTTTTTAATTGAAAGTCATGTCTCACTGTAAAAAAATATGTCCTATTTGCTGCCAGAAATTCTCTCTAATTTGAGAAAATACGCGTAATTTGCGAAAAAATTACAATGTCAGAACGTATTTTCTCAAATTACAGAGAATTTCTGGCAGAAAATAGGACATATATTTTACAGTGTAATGTAGAAAATTCTATTTTTGTATCGATTGATAGGTTGAAGTCATATGCTATGACACAAAGATTGTACGTAAAGAAGCAATAAAAAATATCTGACTATTTGTTTTTAAGTGTTGAATAATTAAGCTCGTAAATAAATATTGATTTAATGGAGGAGGGAAGGGGAGGAGGTTGAATGTAGCAGTATTCTTAGATATAAAGTTTATTTGTTAAATCTTTGATCGTAGAGTTTTTTTTTTTTTTTAATTTATTTCTTCTTTTTGACAAAAAGTATATGTAATTTGAATTTTTGGATATTTCGAATTTTTCTCTGGTCCCTTCAATTTCGAATTATCCAAGTTCTATTGTATTAAGATTTAAAATTTGAAACGTTTTAGTAATGGAAATATATTTCTATCACTGATGGTTGAGGAAATATATGCATCGGGCTTCGCAGTACTCAAACTATGTAATTCTAACACAGGGTAGGTCCGTTCTGTATATTTTAGAGCAAACAGCTTCTATATAATAAAGGTTCGCTATTTCGCACTAAGTCGCTCCAAGTGCTGTCGCATTTGTGGATGTCATTGTTGTGTTTTCACAAACCAAACGGTAAATTATAAAATATGTTCATTTTAAGTCCAAATATTCATGTATTTTAGACATGAATCTTAAAAAAAAAAAAAAAAAAAAAAAAAAAGGAACAGGCAATTGGGAAATAAATAAATAAAAAAAGAAGTTTAAGATTTGATGCAGTATAGTGTAACCACGTTTCCTACGCCTAGCAGTGAGGACGAGTCGAAAATCTTGGAGGGTTTCCAAGTTGACCAACAGGTTTGAATTTAGTAAACATCCAGTCATTCGGTATTCCCTTATCGCTTATTTTCTCTCAACGAAAAGCTTGTCTCCTCTATTTTACTAGTGGACTCGTTGAATCCGCACATGCGCAGAGGCTTCCATGGTCGCAAGAAATGTAGTTAAAGATTATGGTTTTATATTTGTATCGTATTATATATGGTTGGTTTCTGACGGGGGTAAGTTATAAGGGAACAAGCCTATTGTGTATGTCTAGGCATGCATGTCTAAAAACATTAAAACAAAAAGCGTCTTTTTCGCATTATTTAACATGAATACAATATATATATATACACGCATAAACGCATATATTACAAACATACACATATATAAAGTTATATATTATACTTGTATATATAAAATTATATATGCAAATAAACCGATCTGGGGCATTCCGCAGCCCTATAAAAAGCTAACAAAATCCAATTCATAGATCTGTTTTTCACATAAGAGGAAATTACGTGATTTAACTATTAAGAAATCGTAATTTTCAGTGAAGCATTCAAAATAAAACACCATGGCATATTTAATCCATAAATATTCTTAAATAGAAACTGTTTCTCACATTTTATTTTCGGAAGCATAAAAATCACATCCTCTTATAAAATATATTCAGGGAATTTTCCTTGGTGTCTATTTAAAAAGCAGAAAATGCGAACGGAATTGCATCACAAAAGCGGGGAAAAAACCGTCTAGATTCACAAAGAGGTAGGAACATATTTTCACAATGCAACTGGGCTCATCATGATTCTCTATGTCGAGTTCACAATCTATTTATGCAACTCCGATAAACTGGTCAAACGATAAAGATGTGGGAGTAGGAAAAGCTCTGTCCATTGATAAAGTTTTATCAGAGTTGTTAATTCATTTCAAATTAATTTTTTTTTTTTTTTTTTTTACAAAAGGATGTAAAATATGCTATCATTTCAATTGCGTATAATCAGATTAATTTAGAGACGTGTGAAATAAGAATAAAATTGTGATTTTTTATTATTTATTTATTTGCTTTTTTATTCTAATACATGCAAAAAAATTTCGAAAATATATTTCATTTATTGATACATCCTTTTTCAAAGAATAGTTTGGAGGATATGTTTTCATTTCCCAACAAAGTTTAAAGGCAAAAAAGTAATAATAGTGCAATAGCGGATTGGCGTTAAAAAGGAATAAGTAAATAACACCATAAAATGCATAAGACTCGCAACCACTCGTGCCTACTTTGTCTGACGAAAGATCTTGCTTTATTCCGACCCGAAACAATTGTTGCGAGTTTTTTGCATTTTAAGACATTTATTCAAAGTTTTTTTTTTTTGCTTGTTAAAGTTTAAATGTGTTTATGACTTCAATTTGTATACCTGTTTCTTCACATTTTTGTTTTCACAAATCCCTTCTTTAAATTGTATTTATGCGCCACATCAAAATACTAACTTATAAGTACTTTTTTAGATCATCGGAAAGTGTAGAAAACGCATAACACAAATGAAAATCCACTTTCAGAATTTTCGCGTAAAGAGTACGGATATTTTTGTGTATCTCTGTAAAATGAATAGTTAGTTTAATCTCATCATTTTCAATAAGAATCATCTTTTATGGTATACGAAAAATGTATGTTGATTTCGTGTGCTTAACGCACGATAAAAATGCTGAAATGTACTCATAAGAAATTTCTCAAATTATGAGTAATTTACGAGACGTAGCTAACCCTCGACGACCCCATATGCCTATCCTTCCTCAGCTTCGGTTAATTTTTCTTATCTATTTTTTTTATATTATTTTCATTCTGGTATAAGTTTTTTTTGTGTGCGTTTTTTCGTGTTTACCCCATATTGCTTGCAATGGATTTGCCTTTTTACTTTCTCTTATGCATAAGGTAGAGAAAGTATTGTTTTTGGGTCAAATTTTCGAACGCGAGATTTTGTTATATTTACACGTTTTGAGGTTCCCTGAATACGAAAATCATGTCTTTAACAAATGGTCTGTGTGTGTGGTTGTCTGTTATCAGCATATCTCAAGAACAAATAGTAGTAGACATTCCAAACTTGGTATTCTAAATGTGTATTATATATAGATGCTACAGTAAGCTTTTCGTTAAGATCAAGCGAATGGTTCGTGTACAGGGACAATCAAGAGAATTCTAATACATTACGTTTATGAGGGAAATTACAGGTACGTAGAGTTTAACGTCTTGCACTAAACCAAATTAAACGAATGTATATATTTTGTAATAGAGATAGTCAACTGGGAAAAAAATTTTGTGTATGTAGGAGCCTCGCCTCTCCCCCTGGGGGGAAGTCCCCCTCGAGGGGAGTAAATTTTCATGATGGGTATTTTTCAAAAGAGCTCGCCAATACCTTTAAAACGAATGGTTGAACCATCAATCTGCGATAATTTAAAACAAAGTTATCGATTTTTTTTTTTTTTTTCCACTTTTAACGGAAAATTTTTTTTTTTTTTTTTTTTTTTTTTTTTTAATATTGAGAATAAAATGGACTTTTTTTTGGATATTTAGTGTTATACTACTTGTCTAATATGGAAATCGTCTGCATTATCATAAAAGATAATTTTTTAAATAATAATTTTAATAAATTATTTTTTAAAAACAGAATTATTTTTTAATAACCGAATTAAATTTTATATAAATCTAGGTGCATTAATGAAACGGGGGGTTGAGGGGGGCGGTAGCCCCCCTCACACAGAATTAATTATCATATAAAACTCTTCCGAAGTCTAATTTGAATTGTTTAACATAGGTTTACATAACATCGTTATCTTACCTCTTAATCTCCAACCTGTATTTATAGTATTAAATTCCAGGGTAAGAGCAAGTCGTGTGAGTGACACACCAGATTATTTATTATTATTTTTTTTTTACTTGCATTTGATAACATAAAAAACAAAACAAAACAAAAAAAAAAAACAACCTCTATATTATTTAAATATTTCATAAAAGTAAAATAAATGCATTTTTAAAATAAAATTTTTAAATAATGTTCTTTAGAAATATTTGTAAGAAACGTAATTCATTTTTTGCAAAATGCAGTTACGTTTTTTACGATGATCCGTTAATTAAAAAAAAAAAAAAAATCGAACACATAAAAACAAAATCTACCAATAAGAATTTGGAGACTTTCGAATTTAGACGTTTTGTTAAATATCTAGAAAAAATCTTGAAAAATTACCTTGAAACTTTGGAAGTACAGTCGAACCTCGTTGATATGAACACCCTTAAACGTGAATTACTTTTAACATGAACTGTTTCCCCAATCCCCATAAAAATGAAGATTAGTTTCTGAGTTACTGATAGCATGAACTACTCATAACATGAATAAATTTTTTATTCCCCTTGAGATTCATGTTAACAGGGTTCGATTGTATTAAGAATATTGTATACTTTATATATTTCAGCAAAAGTTTTGTCCTGTAGAGGAAAAGAGGTTTGTAAAAAATTAAACAATATTCAAAATGTTTTGGATCATCCTGTAAAAAATAATGCTTTAAATGCATTTTGGCTGTAGTATATGATTATGAGGATCGTTCTAATTATTGGCATAAATTTCTATGAAAGAACCACATACATTCATGGAGATAAAACGGTTTCTTCAAAAAAGTGCAAAAAAATTACCACTTTTTTAAAAATTAAAATACGTGTAAGGTATTAGACCCAGCGCAAAGCCATTTTTAGGAAACTTGGCATACTACATTAGACACAGCATACTGGAATCAAAATGCAAAAATGTTAAATATCATACGAAATATGAGCATTTTTACTAAATCATGTTTAACTACGCATGCGCAAGCTTTTAAAAATTTTCATTTGCATAATTACATAGCCTAAAGTATTGGGTTACTTATATGAAAGCTCCAAACAAATATCGTATAAATCCAAAAAGTTATGAGAGATAGAATGAACAGAATTTCAGTTCCTTTCAAAATAAAAGCTAAACTATAAGGGGTTTTACTCACATTTTTATTTTGATTCAATCAATGCCCAATGAAAATACAGTATTCGCCGATTATTTTCACTTATTATTTTTTTTTCTTAGAGAGGAACTGAAATTTTGTTCCGTAATTCATAACATTTTGAATTTACACGATATTTGGTTCGGGGTTTTCATATAAGTAGCTCAATACTTTTGGCTTTTAAATTATGCAAATGAGATTTTTTAAAACTTGCGCATGCGTAGTAAAAAAATATTTAGTAAAAATGCTCATATTTAATAAGATATTTAACAATTTTGCATTCTGATTGCAATACGCTGTGTCTAATGTAGTATATGCCAACTATCCTAAAAATGGCGTTGCACTGGGTCTAATACCCTACGTGCTATAAATAAATATATATATATATATATATATATATATATATATATATATATTGCAACTTTTTAAAGAAACCGTTATATTTCAATGAATATAAGTTGCAGCTTCATAAAAATTTATACAGATGATTGGAATAGTCCTTATAAATACATGTTTCAGCAAAAGTGCATCACAAGCATTACCTTTCTACAGGGTTATCCAAAACCTTTTGATTTTTCTTTCATTTATTTACTGGTCCCCTTTTTCTCATCAGGACAAAGCTTTTAAAGAAATATGAGGTATAACATGTTGTTTATATTTGCAAAATTTCCAAGATTATAACTAAAATTTTTTCTAGATATTTGACAAAACGTCTAAATTCGAAAGTGTCCAAATATTTATTGGTAGATAGTACATAAGGAATAAATTGAACCGAGATGGAATATGATGTATTTAAATTGGGAAAATCGAATACAAAATTTTACACTTTTGTACAGGTTCAAGATTTTACAACGAACAGAGATAGGTTTCTTTCAGGACGTGAGACTCAGGTCTAGAAACATTGGTCCGTGCATTTGAGATCACCAAATCTCTAACTAACATTCAATACTACAGATATTTGTGACTAAAACATAATTTGGAAATAAATGAAACATATAACATCAATAAAATGAAATACTTGTTCTCTAAACAATTTCGCAAACTGTTTTATCAAAATCAGGCTGTCTACCATCTATTATTTAGTTTTGTCGGGGCAATACGAAAGGTAACGGTGACAGCAGTCTTCGATTCCAATCTATGAAAACTAACGAAACACTAAAACTATCCGTTGCTGAAGCATTGTTCACATAACGAAGATTCCATTATGAATAATAAATGATAGAGAGCAGAATACCCTCCCCCGAAGAAAATCAAAAGAGATTTGTTTTCTTTAGACGTCCTTGGTTTAATACGTCAAGGGCTGCTGAGACAAATTGCCAGGAGCAGATGAAAGTGCAAGTACGTTACTGCTTCAGCAACCATGCTGAACATTACGACAAAAAATAAATTATTTCATATGTTTTATGAAGGAGAAGAATATTTTGTCAAAAAGAAGAAAAATATGCTTGATGTTCAAAGTTATTAAATATTTGCCGAGATAAAAATGCGATAATTTAAATGAAAAATTTTTTGAGGCTGGAACGGGCAGTATCATTTAGTTTTCTGAAATGTTATTAGTTGAAGACTTATGTGAAAGTTATAATAAACGTATTTGGAAGGGAAAAGAATAATATTTGATAAATTAGAGGATGATAAGAGATACAATTACGCATTCAATATATTTCATGTTCCATTCAATACGACCAAACAAAGTAAAATATATATTTTAATCAATAATTACAAACAAATAATATTATATAATTGCGAATTTTTATAAAACAAAATTTATAATATCTTTGAATAGCTTTATTTGAAATAAATAAATAAAAAATAAAATTTCCTACAATTCACTTTCTTGCAAATAAAATAAATCTTCACGTTTCAATTTTTATTGAGGATTTAAAATTTATCACAAAGTAACAGCTAAATTTTTGCTATTTTAGAAATTACATATTCTGTTGAGAGAACGTTCATTATTCGCTATTTTGGCATACAATAACTAAGCTGAAATATTTTAAATTATTCATAAATGCTGTCATATCTTTTCTTCTGGTTCTTAATTTTTTAACTGCTTTTATTACAATGTATAAATAAAGCCGGGTTAGGATACAATAAATTAACGTAACAATTTTAACGACAGAATAATTATTTTCAATCATTGGAAGAAACGGCATTTCCAATAATATAAAAGATCCCCGATTAAAGAAGGGAAACAAAAAATAAATATAAAAATATAAAATAAAATCGTAAGAAAAATATATTGTCAGTTAAAAACATAAAAAAAAAAAAAAACTGTACATTCAATTAAAAAAATCTGGAGTGACTCCACTCGACTTTCCGAACATTGAGTAACTAACAGTTTTGTAGATAAAATAAAGAAAGAGGAATTGCTAAACAAACAAAAGAGAGAAAACCATAATAGAGTGTTTTTTTCTCCATATATCACACGAGGTTTTATTTAACGCTACTGAACTTTGAGCCCTTAGATCATAATGATAAAGAATTTTTCGTTTTGTCCCTGTAAAAATCTATAGATGCTAGATTCACCAAAATGCTTATAGTTAGTGCAACAGTGATTTATAATATTCATACAAATTTTCAGCTCAATTGAATAAGGCGTTTAGATGCTATCGCACTTTTAAAAATTTGGTCTCATAGGCCATAATGATAAAGAATTTTTCTTTGTGTCCCTGTAAAAAAACTGTAGTGCTAGATTCACCAAAATCTATACAGTTGGTGCAAATGCGACCTATAACATGTGTACAATTTTTTTGCTCAGATTAATAAGGCGTTTAGACGCTATCACACTTTTAAAAATTTGGCCCCATTGGCCTTAATGATAAAGAATTTTTCTTTGTGTCCCTGTAAAAAAACTATAAGTGCTAGATTCTCCAAAATCTATACAGATTGAGTATCTGTGACCTATAATATGGGTATAAAATTTTTGCTCAATTGAATAAGGCGTTTAGATGCTATCGCACTTTTAAGATTTTGGTCCCATAGGCCATAATGATAAAGAATTTTTCTTTGTGTCCCTGTAAAAAAACTATAAGTGCTAGATTCACCAAAATCTATAGGGTTCGTACTATGGTGACTTACAATATACGTACCAACTTTCAGGTTAATCGAACAAAGCCTTTAGACGCTAGCGTGTTCACAAACATACACACATACACACACACATACATACATCATCGTAAAAATAGTGAAAACGAACTCAGGGGACCTCAAAACGTATAGAAACATCAAAATCTCGAATTCGGATTTTTGACATGATTACAATACTTTCCTCACTATAGTGTTCGGAAAGTAAAAAGCAGCGAATATTTTTTTAAAATTAATATTAGCACTGACAAATTATAACATTTTTTATTTATTTACTTTTATTTATTTCCTAGCTTTATAACTAAAAGAAATTTTGACTAGTTTCAACCATGTTTCTGCTTTTAAAAATTTATGAAAAAAATTTTTAGAAGAGGTTTTTACAATATTACAATGATGAAAAGTTTAGATATTAAATTTATAACGTTTTCAATACGCAAAAGGTCTGGTTTCCACCAACTGCCTTGACTCTTCCTCCATATAATTATAACGGATGCAGAAATAATAAATACCCCTTCGAATGAACTCAAATAGAGCAGAGACAGGAAGTAGGCCTGTTTGAACGAATTGTTCCGATATATCTCACACGTGAAATCTTATTTTATATGGCTGTCCTCATATTCTTATTGATTACATTTGTAGCCATGTAAACATGCTTTATTATATAAGTTGTTTGTTATCAGTCTGTTGTATATAGCATGACATATCAAACACGCACTCACAAAACGATTATGAGTCATTCCCTAGTCACCAATAGTAAAAGATTGGCCAATTATAAGTAAAATAATTAGCCGATTATTTTACTTATAATCTAAAAAGAACAGTAAATTAATCTTTATAATGTTATCAAGACGCATTCGAGAAAGTAATATACTATGTATATATATATATATATATTTCAGAAATATCTAAAACTTTAAATGTGTTTACCCTATATAATCTAGTAGTATTGATATGGAATACGATAAAAAAAAAAAATAATTTTTTACACATTCACATCATTATTTATAGTTGTACTACAAATGTAAAAACACATTATTTTTCAACTTGGAAAATTCAGTGTTAATATCACCACCATTTAAATACGGTAGACGGACATTTTCTGCCGTCTCCGATTCTGAACAATGTCATCCTGTGCCGGGAAGAAGTTAAATACAACGGGAAATATTGGTGCCATCTATAATATATTTATTTACAGTAAAAATATTATAAATGTAAAGGGCCAGAAGTAAAAACCAATAATCAAAATTTTATTTATTATTATTATTATTATTAAACAGAGTTGATTCAAACACTGACTTGTTAATTCTTTCTTTTATCTACAATTATATTTTGCAATGTCAAAAAGTTTTTCATTATCTAATTATGATGCATAGTTTTATTTAATGTTACGTTTAATATTATTTCACATTTTTTTTTTATATATATAAATAAACATTCAATTGACCAATTTCAGATTCACTCTCATTTTTACTATAACTATATCCCGTAATGTGAGAAAATGTTTCCTTATTTATGAGTCATGAATGTTATTTTTAAAATGTAATACGGATTTGTCTCATATACGTGTGAATATACATAATTATTTTTTTCATTTTTTACTTTCCGTGCGGTTTATCTATATTCAATAATATAGGAAAGTGTTTCATCCCAATTTATTTTAGTTGTCCCCCAGTGAAGTGACGTCAACGCTTTTATAGCACGTTGAAGTATTGTAATATTAATCGACTAAAGGACACGGAAAATTTCTGTCATATCTGACCAACAACATTTCATGACGGAAATACACTAAAAACAACGAGAAATAACGATGCCATCCAAGATACATCTTCTCGGTCTGAAAATATGTCAAAGGTAAGTGCCCAGAAATCAATAGATAAATAATATTCACGAATTTATAAACATGTGAAATGAAATCGTGCAACTAATAGCCAAATAAGGAGGAGTATACATTTTACAGAGTTTCTGTTTCCAGTAAGCTAGAGAATGAGTTTTCTCCTTTTCTTTCTGTTCCAAATAATTCACTTCTCGTTTTCCGAAAACACTCTCACATTTGCTTTTAAAGGTAAATTGGCTGAAACATCTCTCTTTCACATTACTTCGAACTGAAGTGAAAGGGAATAAACGTTATCAAATATAATTTAAATAAATACGAAAAGTACAAATGCGAAATAGCTCATCTGTATGTATTTCGAAATGCAAAATGATATATATATATATTTATTTATTATTTGAGGAATGTTAGCTACTTCTAAAATATATTAAGGCTTTTTTTTTTTTTTTTTTTTTTTTTTTTTTTTTAAGAAGTGAAATGAAAGTGAAAAAGAAAATACTGAATTTCTATGACTTCACTTAAAAAAGTTATCTTCATAAGGCATTGAAAAAAGAAAGTTACAAGTGGAAAATAAGAACTACTTTTCCGATAAATAAAATACATTTAACACTTTGAAGTGAGCTGTAAGTAGTTGGGGAAAAAAATAAATAAATGAGAAAAAAAAGTTACGTTTCAAAACAGATTTTAAAGAGCAAAATTTTATTTGAAGTATTTATGCAGAATACTTGAAATTTTTTATTTATTTTTTTCTTATTTATTTTTTTAAGTTTAGATGTAACTTTTTAAGAATTTCAGCTTTTTCGTCAAAAATTTGAAAATAAAGTAGAAAATATTCTTTTAAAGTGAAAGTACAATTATTAAAACTCAAGTTCTATATTATGTTTTTTTTTTTTTTTTCGCTGAAATCAAAATCAAACTACTTGAAAAGATGAATTTCTGTATCGTTGTAAAAGAAATTCGGATACTGATTCATATGAAATTAAATATATTTTATATTTACGAGTATGCAATAAACCATGCTTTGGGAAAAGGTTTTTATTATGATGTTAATGGGAATAAAGATTAAACAAACCATAATAACATTGTCTGAAAACCACTACAAATACTAGACTATTTAAAATTATCCACAACTTAAAATTTTTTATGTAGTATTAAATATATTTTACAATGACCGTCTTCACTTGAGTAAGATAAACGCGATTATAAATTAATTGCACTCGAAACTAATCTTACCTAACTCTATGAATTTATGTTGAGTAGATTTTTGAAATACTTTTTTGTAAGGATGATTTGAAACAAATTTACTTTTTTAATATGAACTATTAAAAAAAAAAAAAAAAAAAAAAAAAAAAAAAGCTTTCTTTTTTTAATTGAAAATGTAACCAAAACATTTTCTCAGACTTGCTATATCAAATTTCCTTATATAGGTTGTACTCATTGATCATACACTTATTATACATCTACCATTTAATTAAAAGTACCTGGTACATCTGGTTATATATATAAAAAATTTAAATTAATAAAACTAAAATAAATTAGTACGCTCTGCCTATCGCAACATTATATATCATTCTATATAACACCACCAATTATCAGTTAACATGCAGAAAAATTTAATTAATGTATGTCCTCACAATAAAGATTTGAAACATGCAGTTTGGTACCATTTAGGCTAATAGATGCTGAGATTGGGTAAAGGGCAAAACTGGGAAACTTCATTAGTGGCCAGTGGCCGGTACTGTCAGTTTCATTAGTAGCCACTTTTTTAAGTTAGTGGCCACTTTCACATGATAAGACTATTTCTTTCAGTCTGCAAAAAGCATTGTTACCATTTTGCGGTATAATCACCACAAGAAAAATATGAAAATAAGGAATACATATAAAATAAAATTAACACAGGGACACTGAAATTGTAATTTGTAATTACGCTCTTTTTAAAAATCCTAAATTGCTCATCCTAAATTAAAATCTGCTTAGGGCTGTAATAATAACAGCAAAAGTTTTCATCTTTCAGATAATTCAGTAGTACTTTTTTTTTTTTTTTAATTTATTTAAGTGAAATAAGCCATTATCATTCACAGTTCATATTGATATTTTCTAGTAAATGAATCAGCTGATTCATCATCATCACAACCTTTTACATGGTCATGTGTAAATACAGTTAGCAGTTTTATTATTGTTTCTTATTTCTAAAAACACACTTTTTTAAATGATTTTATTTCAATAGAGTTAAAATATTTCCTCTTAAAAAGTATAAATATGGAAACTTAGCTGCTTCATTAAAAATAATTTACTTAGCTGCCAAATTTGTAGCTTTAAAAATAGGGATATTTCTACTTTAAAATGGGAAGGAAAAAGGAAGATTTCTACTCAAAAGAAAGCAAATAGTACAAAATTTTTTGAAAAATACACATTTAAGCCAAATCAAATTTTGATACACACATTTGTCAAATATCTTAAATGGGTTAAATATACACTGAATACTATGGAGAAAATAATGGAAAAAGATTGTGCTTTGCAGGACATTTGATCATTAACTGCTAGTTGAAATGGAGTGCACACACACATGTGTGTGTGAGGGGGGGGGGGTGATACATCCATATACTTCTTTATAGGTTCTAGAATCTAATCAAGAAAGTTTAAAATGAATATTTACATCTATGTTATGGATGGAGAAAGATTGTAAATCACAAGGCTTCAGTGGAGCATGTGATTGCCAATCGTTGGAGGGTAGGAGGGGGGGGGGGGATTACAAGAATTATGAGTAAGAGATATTAAACAATTCTACTTCTTTACAGATTCTAGAATCTAATAAAGTAAGTTTAAAATAGATATTTATATTTTTGCAGCAAATGGAGAATGATTAGAAATTATAAAGCTTTCTATAAGCTGTGTGATCACAGATCGTTAGGGGAAGGGAAAGGGGGGGGGGGTCCACAAAATTATATGGGTGAGATATATTAAACAATTCTACTTCTTTATAGGTTGTAGAATATAACAAAGCAAGTTTAAAATGAACATTGACATTTATGCCATGGATGGAAAAAGATTGAAAATCACAAGGCTTCGATTGTCTATCGTTGCTCGAATTTTAGAATCTTTTAATGATCACAAAAAGTGGCGACTTTAGTGGCGATCGATGCATAACTTTTAATCGCCATCTTTTTTTATTTAGTCGCCACGTGGCCGGTGGCGACCGTTAATTTTGCCCTGAATAAATAATTTTGCCCTAATAAAAACCCAATCTGATTGGGTGTATCACAGAAGCGTCACCTGACAGCAGCGATACACTCAAATTGAATTAGTGTAAATTCCCATAATATCCATCTCTCGTATTATCAAGTTTAGTGAATATATATATCATAAAAACTGAGATATAGCCATCCTATAAATGGGAGAAATTTTAGCATAGCCAACTAGCGGCCTGTATGTCATCATCATCAATTTCAGCTTTTATAAATTCACTGCCATTTGAAGGTCTCTTCTAAGTGATTACAATCTGCTTTATTTTATACAGTTCTTCTGCATCCTGATCCTCCAACAAACTTGACAGTCTCATCCCTCCAACGACACTAAAACAGCATAGTCATCACAATGCCCATCTCACATATAAAATTTTGTAAACTTATACTTTAAAGTCTTTCCATAAACCTGGTAAATTGCAGCATAGAAAAACCACTTGTTGGCCGATATGCGTCAAATTGAATTAGTATAATTTTTCATAAATATCTTATCACATATCAAGATTTTACATTTTTACGTAATATAAACTGAAATATGGCTTATCTGTAAACGGGGGAAATTGCAGCATAGCACCTGTTAGGTTATAGATTCCAAAATCTAATTAACACCAATTTAGGACACACATTTTCTAAAAATGGTTAAATCGTGTTTAGGACCCTGCCAAAACGTGTAAATCGTCAGAAAACGCAGGTCGATTTTTTTTTTTTTTTTTTTTTTTTTTTTACACACATCCAAAACTTTATTCTTATGTATATAAGAAAGTAAAGATCTTTGATCAGCTGTGTATGATATTTATTTATTTATTTTTAAAAATATGAACAATTACAACAAGCAATTGAAAACTTTTATTCTACATACAATATCTTGTAAAATCTAATTTAATAAAATACTCCGTTCAAGGTATACTTGAAATTAATATCCCAACATAAATCCTAAATAACTGTCAATATTAAAACTCAGCGATAAAAGTTAGACCAGTTAATATTAAACATTTATGATGTAAAAGATACCAACAAATTTTTCTTTAGAAGTCCTTTCATTCATGTTTTAAACGTCAACAATTCTAAGCCTTCGGAATAATTTTGTAAACAATTCCTATGCGATTCATGTAAGTTTAAAATAAATTGCAGAAAAACATAGTACATCATATATTTAAAGAACAATTTAAAGTAGATATTTTCTTAAGATATTACTTTCATTTTTCTGGAAATCCAAGTTACTTAACTCGACTATAGATACAATCTAAACATACATTTCTATCTTTCAATTACTTTTTCCACTTCACTATTCAGAGATCTATTCTAATCAATACAAACAATGAGCTATTGTTCAATATTTATGAACTTTAGTTCGGGAAAAGAAAAAAAAAATAAAATTACGCTTTCATAAATATACAAGTAGTCTTCTTCCTTTCCAGGTATTTGCGATTGTAGATCGATACAGAAAAACGAAAGGCTTTCGTAACGTAGCCAATTACAAGTATATTTTTGCAATGATTGTTATACAGAATACAATATTTGAGAGCTCGTACGATTTACAAAAGAGAAAAATCAACACTAAAAATGAATGTAAATAAAGATTTTACGATGTCTTCGTGCAATAATTTGCGTTTTGAGTGGTTTTCGGAAGAAATTTTCTAAATGAAGTTAGGTTGTAAAAGGTAGTTAACCGAGTAAATAAACTTTTTGCAAAATCAGATATAAGTTTTTTTTCTTTCTTCCTTTATTTTTCTTTTCTTTTCATGTTATACCTTCGATATTTATCATAATAACAACATGGGTCAAAATAAAATAAAATAAAGTTGGTTAAATATATATATATATATATATATATATATATATATACCTAAAAAGAATAAACCTTCGATAAAAGTAAAATTTTATGCCTGTCATTAATATTTCGAAGTATTTCTAGCCATCATTATTTACTTTGAATAAAATAAAAAGAAACCATAGATCAATTTTTGATTTTATTTGGATTTTTAATAATTATATAAATAAAACACACGGATTAGTTGCTATGATTGGGAAAAAAATAATTTTATACTAGAGTATATGTCAAGTCAAAGAAAGTTTAATACTGTGATTATAATAATAATAATAATAATAATAATATATATATATATATATATATATATATATATATATATATATATATTCCAGAGCTGCCAACATTTTAATTTATTCCGGAGTATTTTTAGCCCCGCCTTTATTCCATACCACTTTTTTTAAACAGTATTTTTTTCCATCGTAGTTATATATATATTGGAGAAAAATATTCTAGAAATAAAGTGGTATGAAATAAAGGCGGGGCTGAAAATGCTCCGGAATAAATTAAAATGTTGGCACCTATGATATTCATACAATTTTTTAGTTAGCTTTAAGTACATTAGTTGCCAAGTCCCCGGTTTTCAAGAGAGACTTTATACTGGAAATTTTTTATAATTATTTTTAGCTTATTTAATCCTCGGAAATATATGTGACATACTGCTTAAAAAAAAAAAAAAAAAAAAAAGTGGTGATAAATTTCATTAAAAAATTGGATAGGTTGGCAGCTATGAAAATGTTACGATGAGCAGTTTTTAAAATGTGTTATGACTTTTTTTTTTTTGTATCTAATACTATATTAAATCATTTTTTAAGTATTATGGATAAAAACAATTAATGTAACTTACCGTAAAATTTGCTTACTGAATCATCTTCGAGAGCAGTTTGTTAATTCCTGAAATAAATTTGAGAGAAAAATTAAAATCTTAGTAAAATGAGAGGTAAATCTTAATAGAATACAAAATAAATAGATTGAAAGATATTTGTATGAAGAAAACTAAAAATTACGTGGGGATATTGGGATTCTCATTCGTCAACCCCAGTTATGAGCATACGTCAATAATCTCAAAAATGAGTACATGTGTTTTCAAATTTAAGTATATATTGTTTCGGGGCTATTTTGAGGCAATTTAGCTCATTTTTAAGAAACTATTTTTTACAGTGTATGAATCTTCATTCCATTCGAAAATTGATGAAAGAATGTCATATAATAATTCAACTGTTGAAGCAACGGGGATTATCGGTAGAGGAAAATTACTGACTGAAATTGAAAAGGGGAAAATGTTAGCATTTCGAGAAAATAGAATGAGTGAAAGGCAAATCGCTAGCAAAATCGAGAGGTTTAAAACTTCAGTTCATCAGTTTCTCGCAGATTCATGCAGATATGGTACAATAAAAAAAGAGGAGAAAGACCTTCAAAACTATCACCCAAAATGAAATAAAGTGTTTTAAGAATAATTGTTAAAGAATATGCTTATTTTTCAGCAATAAAATCGACTCTAAAGCTTTAAAAGATAGCTAGAACTGTTAGAAATGTCCTGAATCGTGCCGAAAGCACCAAATATTATAAATTAAAAAACAAACCTAAGTGTGAAAAATGGTATATTGTAGCAAGATTGAAATTCGCAGTATCTAATGTTTTCAAACCGAACTTTTCGCGAAAAATTTTGTACGAAGATGAAAAGAAATTTATAACCTGAGGGTTTACGAAACTATTGGTACGATTTAAGACAGGATCCTACGTATTTCTCAAAGCGAGTGCAAAGAGGGAGATCTGTCATGATTTGGGCAGATTTCTGTGCTCGAGGTAAGACTAATATTGTATTGACTAAAGATAAAATGAACTCATTTGACAATCAAGATACACTGGCTAACAATTTTTCTCCATTAAAAAATAAGCTTATGGATCAAAATTTGATACTGTTACAAGACAATGCATCTGTGCACAAATCTGCTTAAACCATTTCTTGGATAACTGTCAATAATATAAGTTTTATGGAATTTCCGGCCAAAAGTCCAGACATGAACCCCATAGAACGCATGTGGGGTATTGTTGCACGCAAGGTATATGAAAATGGTAAACAATACCTTTCTGCTTCTGAACTCGAATCTGCTATTTTAAAAGCATGGGATAAAATATCAATACTAGCATGCAAAATCTAGCAAAATCCTCCCAAAATCGCCTTTTAGAAGTAATTCGTGTGAAATCAAAACACATGAAATGCTAAAAATTAGAATGAAATACTTTTAGTTAAAGTTTCATTTTGTGGTCTTAAGTTTTTTCCACCCTTTTATGTTGTGAAAAAAATCACGTATCATATATAGTTACTACCATTCTTTTATAAAACTATCTGAAGATTTATTAGTTTTATTCTGTTTATACTACTTAGGTTTCTTTTTCTTAAATAAAATTAAAATTTTCGCAATTTCACAAGCGGTCTTAAAGTTTTTTCCATCACTGTGTATATATATATATATATATATGTACATATTTTATGTACATTATTTTTTTATATTATTTAAAAAATAATAATAATAATAAATAAAAGAGTATGCATATTGTGCTATAAAAATTAGAAATGTTGGCAGCTCTGCACCTGGTTGCATTCATTTACGATGGTATAAATATACGTTGCATATAATGAAGCATCTATCAGTAATATGCTTCAAATATTTAAAATTTGTTTTATGAAAATTGTCATTAATAATCAAAATTATATATTTTTACTATGTAAAAAGAATTTTAAAAAATCAGCACGAGACTATAAACTGACAAAAAATCTGTCATTGATTTTTTAATAATACATATATTTATTTTGCCTCTTAAAAGACAAAAAAAAAAAAAAAAACTTTTTAACTAACCATTTTGATAGGGAGAAAGAACAATAATATCAAAATAGGACACACAGTACATATTAAATTAGAAACAAAGTAACCTAACACTTTTATGTAGGATGATTTAAGTACACTAATTACACACATTGTGCACAAAAAGAAATTATAAATGTAACATTCTATATTCATAACAAATATGCACTGTTAAAAATGGTTTCTCAGAAATGAGCTAAATTGTCTCAAAATAGCCCCGAAACAATATATAGGTACTTAAATTTGAAAATTCCATGTACTCATTTTTGAGTATATTGACATACTCAAAAATGGGGTTGACTACTAAGAATCCCAATATTCCTACTTTTGAGCATGTCAGTATACTCCAAAATGTGTGCATGAATTTTCAAATTTAAGTAAGTATTGTTTCGGAGCTATTTTGAGACAATTTTGCTCATTTTTGAGAAATCATTTTGAACAGTGTGTATGTTTACTATTAAAAAAGAACTGTACGGGACAGCGTAAAAAGAAATTAAAAAACGAAATTTATATGTATATTAAAATAAACATGTTCAGCATTCACAACTTCATGGGCAAAAATATGAAGAAACTCTTCAAAAATTTTATTGATTCAAACTAAATTATATTGTTAGGCACAAAATGTTTTAATAGACGTAAAATAATAGCACTTTTCAAAACAGTATCACAAAGCATTACATTACTAACATATATCACATGCGAAAAGATTGAAAAAGATTCGTAGTGTGTTAACTTAGAATAAATAAATTGAAGAATTGCTAATAAACTAAAGTTATACGAGAAAAATTAATTTTCGAATAAACATTCCATTTTAAAAGCCTACTAACATTTGATCATTCATCAAAACTTTTGGAAACTATTTATTTACCGATTCATATAACATACATGGAGATGGAATTTAAAAATAAAGCAGATGCCAACGGCATTTGTGAAAGATTGCACGCATCATTTGCAAACAAAACTTGTGCGTAACAGCCTTTTAGCAATGTTCAGATGAACAAAACAATTAAAATAATTCCACCGCAAATGACGTTAATGAGTACCCATCAACATCGAATAAAATCCAATATTAACTCTAATGGGAAAACAACATTCAAAATTTAAATTTTTCAGAATGCGGCAAACTTGATAAATCTGTTGCCATCACTAGCCCTTTTATAAAACGAAATGTTTTCGAATATAGTTCTTTAGCATTAATTAAATTTTTGAAGCCCGGAGGCGTCAAAATTTGTTTATACAAGAACAACACAACTCAACCTGACACGCCCTAATTGAAAGATACTGTCGAATACAGACAACCAGCTGAATGATTTATCTCCCTCGGGTTCCGATATTGATCCTGAGAGTCAATTAGTCTGCAGGACAAGAAAACAGAGTAAAACTTTTCTGCCCAGATATATCTCAACTGATGCAGGAAAATATATCGGCTTTCAGGCATTCGTTTCATGGAAAATGTTCCTTCGGATATAAACATTGTTTCGGTTTAACTTTTGAACAGAGATAATGTATCGATAATGAACAGAAAATTTAATAAACAGTGGTAATTTTCGAAATATAAGCATCGTAATGGGGAAATATGTTTGGAACTATTAAGTTTCGAAGATGAATAGATATTTGATATTAAAATAGTTCTTGTAATAACTTAAGCAATCTTTAGTCGGTATTCTCGAGTTCACAGATAATTCGATAATGAAAATAAACATTTTAAATGTCGTATTTCTAATTAACGCATAAATCAAAAGAATATTTTCTTTCTCTTTGTATGTATGATGTATTTATATTTAAATACAATACTGAAAAATTAAAAATTTGCTTATTTTCTTTTATATAAGAAAAAACGAAAGGTATCTTCAGGAAAAAGATCCTAGGCACCAAAAATTTTTAAAAAGAAGTCGAAATCGAACAGTTGTAATAGTTATATAAAATCATCGATTTTATTCCTATAAATTAGATTTCAAAGGCATTTAAGTTGACTCTTAAAACTGCATCACTAAATGAAAATATAAAAACGTTAAAAAGAAATTTAGTTGTACCTACTTGAATTTCGTGTATAAACTTAGTTAAACTGAATTTTTTTTTAAGTCCCATAAATTATATATATATTCTTAAAACTTAAGTAAATATTATAAAACAATACCATATCTAGTTTTATGTAAAAATCATAAATAAAAGAAAAGCTCTAAGTTCTGATTAACCCGGTGTTACTCGCGCTAATCGTATACGTACGCAAATGCTCGCACCGGGTCCGTTTATAGATTTATATTTTATGCACGTCATTAAACACCATATTAAGCATTTACTAACAACATAATTTAAGACAATATTTGGAGCACTAATTTTATTCATATGTATAGAATTATTTAAAAAAAAAAAAAAAAAAAAAAGTACCAAACGCCGGATTAAAAAATAAAGAGTGAAATTACATAGAAAATTCAAGACTATCTATCCAAATTAAACTAAAACGAAAATAAACAATAAGAACTTTATTAAACTGATAAACGCTCAGAGTGAAGTAATATATTTATTTAAAAGTCCTCAAATAGAAAAGGGGAAAGCAAGCTTACAAATCTAAACTTTTAAAATGGGTGAAATAAGAGAATGAAACAATTTATTTTAATGTTTGCCTTGTGTGACATTTCCTGCTAGGCTAACTTTTAATACGGCCAGTTATACTTATATGTGACAGAATTCCATTATATACATTTTCAAAAGCACATACGTTTTATAAGAGATCTTTCAAATATTACTAATTTTTACAATCGCTGTCAGAGGCGGGTTTAAGTTACATTGCGCCCTAGGCCCATTTCGCCATCTCCCCCCCCCCCTACATATGAAACACACTATATTTTGAATTACTATATATATATATATATATTTCCTAATTATTACAATAATGATAATATAACTAAAGAAAACTTTTTTATTCTATTCTTTTTTTAGATTAACCACTGTGCAACACACTATATAACAATCCACTCATAAAAATAAATTAGTCCAGCGCGATCATTAAATAAATAAATAAATAAATATATATATATATATATATATATATATATATATATTTGCTTTTTCTTATGTAGGGGATATTTAATGGGCTGAATTAAAAAAAATTATTTAAATTCAACCCAGTTCATTTCATCACCATATTCGTATGAAAGTAGCACCATCCCATTGCTTCATACGATCAGAGTGATCAATCGTACAAATACGACGTTACACAGTATAAATGTAGTATTATATATATATGTGTGTGTGTGTGTGTGCGTTGGTATTTGTAACCAGTACCGAAAAATTCGTAACGTGTTAAAGGGGCTAAAATGTAATCTCAAAGTTCACAAAAAATCCAATTGATCTCCAGTTTTAGTCACTTTTTATATTCAAATTCTTTTAAATTTTTAGTCGTCCTTCAAATTTTTATCGCCGCTACCATTTAAACATTTTTAAAATTTTGGTGTCCCCTAAAATACTCACGCTCTTAGACCTGGGCCTCATGGACCTAAGTTTAAAGGTGTCACTGATCGCTGTAAATACCTACCAGATGTTTCAATTGGATATTAAGACATAGAATTAAACGTTGGTAGTCAAAATTTTAATCTTTTGTAAATTATCGCTCTCTTTTATAAATCAAAATGTAATTATTAGAAATAATTTCTGTTTTTTTCATCCTTCTTTTTCGAAGAGTAGTGCTCTATGAATAAATTTAACAAGTACTTAAAATTACATGAAAATTGACATAATTACTACAATTTGATAATGATTTTATTCATTTAAATAAAAATGCATTTAAAACTTATTTGTAAACAAATTTTACAGCATTTTTACATAACAAGTGATTATAAAACAGAGTAAAGGGATTTAGCATACAACGTGAGAATACAATGCCTGTTTCATGAAGATTGATAATCAACTCAA
The DNA here is from genome assembly GCA_963930645.1 of Salticus scenicus. Taxonomy (NCBI): domain Eukaryota; kingdom Metazoa; phylum Arthropoda; class Arachnida; order Araneae; family Salticidae; genus Salticus; species Salticus scenicus. Next base: position 847,103 of record CAWVNO010000709.1, on the reverse strand, counting down.
GATATCTTTCATTAAAACTTGGAGGATTCTAAACTGAGTTTATTGATCGCCATCAAACTGAAATTATTAATGAATATGTATTTATTTCCCTTGCGTAGTTCTAAACAGCCTATAATGAGATTTAATGCTAAAGGGAAAATATAATGCAACAGATTTTACAGAGATCTATAAATAATTTTGATCTATCCTAATATTCAGATATCCCAGTATACTTAAAAGAAAAATAAAGTAAAATTAATATGAATGATTCTTCTACGATTTTTGCTAAAAGTAAACTTTCTATAAACGCATTTATAAAGTAATTTAATTGTTTTAATTTATTTTTATTGCATCCAACTGTAAACATATAAAAAGGCTTTAGCTCATTTAAAAGAACTTTAATGAATATTAAATCAAAAATAATCAGAAATATGTATCATATATCATATTTACATTAAACAACACTTTATCTTGAATACAATAAATTTTATATTTATTTGAATGAAGATGCACATATATCTCTATATAGATTACACAGATACATAATCAGCGTATATGTATAAATGTTTAGATTTTACCATTATACTGCTTTATAAATCATTTTATACTTAAAATTTTTAAATGTTCGAAGTATTAAAAGAACAATTAAAATTTACTGCAATTTTTTTAATTAAATACCTGTTCATTTCAAATAAGTATGCTAAAGGAAAATATCAAATATTTTTACAATACCTGGAAATAAAATGTTAATCCAAAAATAAATGAATAATCCAAAATCACATGTCTACGACAACTAAAATCTATGATTTGCTACAGGCTGATGCTTTTCGCTCTCTGCAGCCGTTTAAAAACACCCGGTGAGAAGAGCGAGAAATACAGAAAGGTCACCATAACTAGCTACAACTTTCATTGGAAGTGTTTTTATTTCTGTAATGGCTCATCCACCTCAAGAAATATGTATCTCGAGGGCTTAACCAGGAATCCAGTTCCCCATTTTACCCTCCCTCTTGCACTAACCCGACAACCTGTTAATGGATTTTTTACCCTGAAATCAGTTTTCGTTTCTTTTTTATGCGCTTCTTTTTTTCTTCCTCTTTTTTTGCCTATTAATATAGTAAAAACAAAAATCTTGAAGTGAGACATTATTAGAAAGAAGGATTGTTTGAATTTTTTAACAATTCGTCGTTTTAGCCACCAAAATAATTTGGTATTTTTATGAGGATTAATTTTTTTTTCCCCCCACAATGATTATTTACCAACGGAAAGGTAAATGACTTCCTTTGATACTGCCTAACAGTTGAAAACATTAAAATAAATTCTATCGGCAGCAAGCCCAGCCTAGCCGATGCAGAACAAAAAAAGTCAAACGTTATTTATTCATTTTTATTCTATTTTTCAATCGAATATGGTTATTGCTATAAATATCTTTTCAAAAGAATTTTTATTTGGATGAAACGAGAGTAATCCGAAGTCCTGGATCTATCTACATTTAAGGATTTTCAAATTGAGATTATTGAAAATATGTTTTGATACGGTAAATCTTCGATTAGCCGCAATTTTCATTTTCTTTGGCATTTTTGCTACTGTAAATTATGATGGATTTAACCCTAGAACACTAGCGTGTTCATATATGCCGCTATTATTAGATTAGAGATACGTAAAATTTACGTGATCATGTTAAAGTTGTTTTACTTGCTTACATTACATTAATGTTATTTTCAAATATGTTTAATTATTTGCTGTTTTTCCCAATATTACTAATTTTTCTTTAACTGAATAATTATTTCGAAGCACTCAAGATCAAGTATATCGGTAGTAGGGAAAGGGTAGGAAAAAACCAATAAATGAAGACCGCACGTAAAATTTACGTACCACTAGTGTTTTAGGGTTAAAAATAATTTATACAATTAGGTATACGATTAAATTTTATAGGAAATAAAAAGTGAAGTCAAAATAGCTAGTAAAATATATGCTGCGGACAATCGGAAGTCTAGTGTACTTTTTAAATTCCAGTCGCCAGTAAAATAACGTGAAGTGTTCAGCACTCTCACTGTAGTGGGCCAAATGTAATAAAAATTTGCTTACATGCACATGAGGTTTCTATTTCTTAAGAAAAAGAAATAATTCGTATAAAATGTCGCTGCTAAGGGAATATTTGACACTGAAGTCAATCGAGTAATTTGCATAAGAAGGTTTCGTGAAGAGCGATCATGAAGATAAAAAGAAAAGCTGAATTATCATTCATAGAGGAATTGTCTGAAAAACTTTGGCGCACAGGCGAACTTTGTGTAATAAATAAATATATAATTGTCAAGTGAAACAATAAATAAGTTTCCTTATTAATAAGAAACAACGTTTATTGTTGTTTACAATACCGACTCAATACGGCCAGCATTATATTATGTTCCAAAAAACACAACGTTTTGAACGATAGTTTGCAGCATAGTGGCATTCATTCATCTGACATATAACCTGTCCCTAATTAAGTTCCTGTAAATTGAAATAATTCAACAAATATTTCTGTAAGTTAATTACGCTTAACAGTCCTCTTGTAAATTTTTCAACCGTCGGAATTCACGAAGAACAGCACTAAGATTTTCCCGTTGTTAAATTAGTCCGGCTAATAAATCCTGCTCACGTAGAGTCAAGGCCACTAGCGGCAACTTTTGCTATTAATTTTTTTTTTTTTTTTTTTTTTTTTTTTAGAAATCCAAACCAAACGCTCTACTGCGCATTCATGCAAATTTTTATCCCATTTTGTCCACTATGGTAAGACCTATAAAGGCCTTAAACACCTCAGTTATTTTACGCTCACTATTATATATATAAATATATATTAATAAATATATATATAATTATATAATATACATAATTATATATTATTAAATATCTCATACGGTTTTAAAGTTCAACACAAGAGAAGTTTTACAAAAAAACATTTGTCGTCATTTTTTCAACGCTTATAAAATTTTAATACGGCATTATTTTTATACATTTTTCCCCCCGTACGAGTCGATAATGACAAAAGTTTAGCTAAAATATCTAAAAATGTTACTTCTAATTTTAAGTGAGAAAATATGTTCATTAAATTAATGATACTACATTATTAATATTTTCTAAACTCTGAGGGGAAAAAAAAGCCTTACGAATGCAAGCATAAAAGAATTATTTTAAAAGTTCACGAGTCTTCCAATGCATATAGTTATTTTTTACCAGAGAAATTTGTTTCTTAAGATTAAAAATTAAATGCGCCTGGGGTGAATCACAGGAAATGAGTAAGTTTCGGTTGCCCTAAGAGAAAAAGAAGAACATTTTTGCCATTTTTTACGCTTTGAAGAACAGAATGAAGTCTATGCCTAAGGTCATGAGTTTTTTTTTTTTTTCTTTTTCTATCATCTCATCTCTCCTAAATGTAGATTTTGCAGTTTCTCTTTTTTATTTTTTTTTTCTTTAAGTCTCAGGAGGTCTATGACACTGGTGTTTGTTATTTAAAAGGAATATTATTACAAACTTGTAAAACAGTGAAGTAAGAAATATTAAATTCTTTTGTGTATTCAGAAATGTTTTCCATTATATATATTAGTCGAAAGTTTTCCTGTGACCGTGTGTTGTGTGGGTGCGTGATATACCTAATTAAAGGAAATGTTAACATCAAAAGTTAAAGGTTATGGAGATAGCATCAAAGTTTGCTACTCCATCAAATAGCATAAAAGAGTTAGTCAATGCCGAATAACCCATGCTATTTTATTCTTACGAACAGGATATGATCTCAGTAAGTAGTAGTAGATGCTTTTGTTATGAATATAGAATTAAAAAATAATAAAAGTTTTATAAAAATATTTTTAAATATATAAACAAAATTTAAAGAACAGATATAAAAATTTTACATGAACTTATGAAAATTTTTTTTATGGACAACTGATGGTATAAAACGTCAAATTCGTCAAGGAACGTATGCTGTTGACAATTTGCATGGGGAACTAACAGTCATTAATAGCAGTACTATATTTAACAAAGATAAGTCTATATGATTTATATACAAATATAGTAAGAATTAGACGCAGTAATATTTGTACATAATTTCTGAAAATTATGTACAAATTGAAAGAACAAACATGTACAAATTGAATATTCTGGATTCTGCATCAGGTGAGAAATATTTGACACAAAGATTGGATCTGATATTTATAAGTAATATCCATCTTAAAAGTAGTAGTACATGCTAAAAACAACTGATAAGGAAATTACCGAAAAGGTTAAATAATAAATGAAATGTACACTAGTAATGTACCGTATTTGTGTTTAAATGTATATTAATAGTACATATGAATTCTTGAAAATATAGACAATTAAAACAAACACATTTCAAAAATTGGATTTTTTTATTTTTCGGCTTTCACCGTTGCTTCTACTGAAAAAATGTGTTCTCCATCAACATTAATAACAAATATAAACTAGATGATGATTGTAAATGTATGCAACAACAGAAAAAAAAAATGAATAATGATATAAAATGGAATAAAAAATAATGATGTATAAATAAAAAAAATCACACATGAAATAGGATTCAACAAAAATAAGAAAAGAAGATGTGTTATTTCAGCAATCGCTATAGATAAATATAGAAAATTTCGTCTTGGCTTCTTGAAACACCAATATCATGTGACCTCTGACGTCAGGTAAGAAGAACCTATCATAGGCATAGATATAGTAATAAGACGTAGATTGATCATTGGGGGGAAAAATGATGCCTTTTTACTCGGAGAAAAGTCCATAATATGGCCATCTTTCTCCGAGTGAAGATTGATAATGGGATGATAGATCTATATAAATTACAATATGATCATAGGTTTGAGGTCTTTTGCATCCGAAAATCAGGTTTTTTATTAAACAGTTAGTGTGTCTACTGCTATGAGCATGCTTCAGAAACAGATACCACAGAAAGTTCATTAGATATTTTAAATCTGTATGACATGGGGATATTATTTGAAATGTTTTCACTCTCAGTAAACATGTCCTGGAAACTGGAAAGATAATGTACAATATGAACTTATCCAGTATCGATTCGCAGTATCAACTTATCCCGAGAGCTGTACGTCGGCAACAGCAATGGGTCTCTTATAGTAAAGCTGTTCCATGCTTTTATGTATTCTAGGCAGCTCCGTAAATTAAAATTGCCATAATCAGTGTGTTTATTTAAAGAATTTTATATATAGTATATATAATCTTAGTTGTTATATATCATTAAAGCTCCTATATCTATACAAGTATATCATTCTATGAAGTTGAAGTCATGATTCATGAAGCTTAAATTTGATAAATAAATTTTAAAATAAATAAATAATCTTATCAACATTTCCAATTTTTTTTTTTTTTCCGTAGAATATATATATATATATATATATATTCCTTAAGTGTATATGTATACTTACTCAGATATATAGGGAATTTTTGAAGCAATAGAAAACTGTTAATTTTGGTATGTAATAAAATATTAACTACAATATATTACTTTCTTAATCAGTATAATACATCTTAACTACAATATATTGCATTATTAATTAGATTAAATGCAGAGCAAATTAATCAATTTATTTAATAAATTCTTCAAATTTAAAAACAATTTAAATTATTTTGATTATTTTTTTTGGTAAGATGAATATATATATATATATAGTAATACATTAATATGATAATATCAGTGCAATTTTTTTTTTTTTTGAAATTTAAAGATGAATTAACTTCAGTATTAAAACAATTATTCGGATCATAAGCGAAGACTACCCATATCAAAACTAAAAAGAATTAAAGAAAAATCGAAATGAATATAGCAAATTGGAATGAGAAAAAAGCATAATTTGCATTATAACGTTTTCAAGGGCCTGGTAGAATGCAAATATGCTAAAAAATGGATGTTTTTCTGTCACAAAGAAAGCAAAAGCTAAGAATTTCTTTGTTCACAGGCCCGAAACATCCATAGAAAAACCATAAATAAAGATCAAAATAAAACTAATACCTAAAATGATAATCCAAAACCATTTTAATTGTAGATTAAAATAAAAATACAAATACAAAATTACTTAATAAAATATATTTGAAATATATATATATGTGTGTGTATTACTGAAGATATGGACTAAAAAAAAATTCGTTTTATAGAAATGAATAATATATTTTTAACGTAAGATTTGCTTTCATTTTTATATTGCTTGGTTAATTACAAAAAAAAAGTAAATTACCATTATCGAATCTTTCAACGAAATATAAAAAGAATCTCTAAAAGAAAATTTTTCAATTACAATTGTTCATCGGTCTTTTGACAATATTATCAAACATATTACACATACAAAATTATAGAAGTCCAGTCGCAGAACAGACAAGGTGAGTGCAGAAAAGATCAGAATAAAGATGAATAGAAGTTCCATTCACACTTGGTGTTTTCTACTTATTATTTTCAGAAGTCGTATCGCTACTTTTTTCGCAACTAAACTCTGCTAACTCTAATGAGAAACTCCTTTCACGCAGCTTCCGCTTTAATGATAATTCAAGAAACAATCGCCTGCAATTACCAATGATTCGTTGTTTTGTTTTCGAAACGAATTTCTTAAAATGTTTCTTTTAAAGTTTGTGAAAAGAATAGTAAAAGCTTCATATGAGGAAAAAAAAAAATCCCTACAACAGTGCATCATAAAACTACTGTTAAGGCCTTAGTGAAAAATCAAATAAAAGAATTTTTTTTCTTCAATAGTAAAAGAGCTGGGATTAATGAGGCCAGACCTTAAAAGAAACTAGTGCAGAATTTTTTTTTGAGTCCATCTGTTTTCCAATTGAACAATTAAATGTATAAAACTTTAACTATAGAAGCGTTTCTTTGTAAGAACAAAAAAAAAAAAAAAAAAAAGAATTAAAAACATTAATTTGAGCTCTGTTAAATATCGCGCTAACAACATCTTAATTTGTATTGTACAAATGTTTGTACTAATGATTATTCAAAAAGTTCAAATTACTTCTAATTTGATTATTCAGCCTTTGTACTGGCAAAAATACGGCTATTACGTTGACATGTTTGAAAGAATTAACTATATATTATAAACGATAATTTTAATTCATGCATATATATACATATTTGTAGAAAATAGTAGAAATGTGAAATATGGCATAAATATCTGTTTTTTAAATCAGTAGTTTTTATTCAGAACATTAATTATTAAATTTACAAGAAAACTTGTACAAATATTTTAAATTTTAAAATAATATTGACAAAAAAAAATCTAAACTCGTGTCCTACAAATTACATTGATTTTACCCCAATGACCATTTCTTTACTTTCAAATAAATGGTTTACTTAAATAAATATTCTTTGTTTATTCAGCATTTTTACTTTCTTTTACCCATATATATGGTAGAGAAAGCATTGTTTTTGGGTCAAATTTTTGAAATTGACTTTTTGTTATATTTACACGTTCTGAGGTCCCCTGAATCCGAAAAACAGGTTTTTAGCGCTTGGTCTGTGTGTGTGTATGTTATCAGCATATCTCAAGAACAAATAACAACAGAAAGACCAAACTCGGTATTATAAATCTGTATCATATAGAGATACTACACTAAACTTTTCGTTGAGATTAAGCAAATGGTTCGTGTACAAGGACATCCGAGAGAATTAAAATACATGACTTCTATGGGGGAAATTACAAGTAAGTAGACTTTAACGTCTGTAGACTGCACAAACTAAATGAAATTAATATATACATATATTTATAGACATAAAAGCATGTTTCATGTAGAATACGGTATGAAAATTATTCACCGTTCATTTACAGGGCCACACAAAAGAACTATAGTCCATTTCCTCATCAGAGGCACTTCAAGGCCATGGAATTCAGAGAGGTAGATCACGTGAATGAGATCACGTGCTCAATTCCATCCAGTGAGATATCGTTGTTTCTTCAGTAACCTAGCAACGGACGGGGAAAGTGAAATCACAGTTCATCTGAGCGTGGCCTTGAGGTGACTCCGTAAAGGAAATAGAGTATAGAATATAGTGGGATAATACTTGGAAATTCATGGAAGTGCATTTCAGGCTGGGCTATACGTTATTAATATAAGAATATATTTAAGTGCACAATGTGGCTTGTACATAAATTTTAGAAGATATGCAGGGCTGCCAATAGTTAATCGAAAACATTCTTTTTATTGAATGTAATTAGTGGGAAGTGTTTTGCTATAATATTTTACAATGTTCAGGAAAACCGCTCAGAAATTAAAATTAATTCCTCATAACCATGTGGTAAATAAAGTATTTTTAAAACTAAATATTTAGCGTTGCTTTTTTTTGTATATTGACACTTTTTGAGGTTCCCTAAATACTATGTTTTTAACGTTTAATCTTTCACTATGACTTTTATCAGCATAACTTAAAAACAAATAATTTCACGCAAGTCAGATGTTGTATTTTGAAGTTAATAAAAGGTAGTTACTTGAAAACTTTTATCAAAATTCATAAGTTCCAAGGAATGGTGTGGGTGAAATTGTCTAAATAATTTGAAGTGAACATTTAAATTTAATAAGAGCTTTTGAGTTCTTTCTAAATGCAAGTACAATATTAAGGGGTTGAGGAGAGGCAGTAGCTCAAGTTATACAGAATTATTTGTTAAATGAAGCTTTTCTGAAGCCTGTTTTAAATCGGTTTTAACGAAGGTTTATATAACAGTATTCGTTATCTTATCCCTTAATGCCCAATCTGCCTTTATGGTACTGAATTTCAGGGTAAGAGAAAGTCATGTGAATGACACACCAGATAATTATTATTATTTTAAATCAGTTCAATCATTCACTGGTTCATTCTCCATTTTATAAAATCTCGCAATGTTAGAAATTATTATTGTCTATATGCATAATAAATGATTCTAATTACACTGCGCTGAAAAAAAGAAAAAAAAAATCGAGCCCTGATTGTAGATATAGTAATTTATATAGATCTGTTTCCTCATGTTAAGCAGCAAAGATTTGTGATGCCGAAAAAGTTTTTGGCATCAGCCATTAGAGAGTACAAAACTCGCAAATAGTAATAGAATAGAATGTTAATGAATTTTGAAAATGCCGAAATATTGCGCAGCTTTTAAATTTTCTAATAAATATATGAAAAGAAATGGGATAAGTTTTCATAAGTAAGTTATATTCAAGTAATTTATGAAAAATATAATTTTTTTAATCAGCTGCTTTGTTATTATTATGAAATAATTACTGTCTTCATATTTAATGGAATACTTTTTTAAGTTTTAATATTTTAAAGATATTATATTAGTAAGTAATATGGAATTTTCAAAATTCTTTTAAATGTAGTTAGCAGCCGCGGAAATTTTAATATATAACTAGTATGTTGTGGGCACAAGACTTTCTTCTATATATAATCCTATACAAATTTACGCAATGCAAATAATTTATTAAATTATAACTTATTAAAATTATTTTTCATGATGAATACAGACGATTTTTATCTCAAAGAAGTATAATAATAAATGCCGAATAAAAGAAAGTCAGTTTTGTGCAGACATGAGTATACTATAGTATAGTAAAAAAAGAAAAGAAAGGAAAACGAAAAAAAAGAAAGAAAAGTGGGTATCTGGAGTTTTTCATTCTCTATTAGTACATAAATTTTATTTGCTAAATTATCTGTGTGTATTCCCGTGTATATTCACTCGGGGAAAGACATCCATAAAAGAGTAAAATGGCCGTCTTTTCCCGAGTAAAAAGGAATCACTTTTCCCCCTCAATGATCAATCTATATCTTAGTACTATATCTATGACCCTGATACCATTCTTGCTGATTCTTATGCAAAATGACTTCCTGAATCAGAATATAACACCACTTTGCCCAATCACCCACCGTTTTCTGGAGACGCCACCCCCTCCGCCAATTTTTATCAATGTTCGGTAATTTTATGGTCATGGGAATTTGATTTGGAGAATGAAAAAGAATTATTTTAACACTTAAAAACAAAAAAATATAATATACAATAAATGATAAAAATAACTGATTAATAAAATATAATAATTTCAGTGGCAAATTCCCCCTCCCCCTCCCTTAATTTTCTGCTTGCTGCAAGTGTTCATGTTTTAGAATTTTCCAACTCTATAGCCCCTCAGAAGATATTTAACAGTTAAAATAATCCTTTCCTACTCTACAAATAAAAATTATAGCCATAACATCACCGAAAAGTGATAAAAATAGGGGGTCGGGTTCCTAAAAAACGATGGGTGATGGAGCAAAATGGGCGTCATATTCGAATTCAGGAGGTCATTGTACATAAGAATGTTCAAAAATGGTGTTGTGGCCGATTTTCATGCAGAGCAGTGTTACTTGTTACATGATTGTTCGTCTATATTTTTTTCACAAGTCAGTCGAGCATTCTTTGATTCACGCTCACCTTTACTATAACTATATTCCTTAATCTAGAAAACAATAATTAATTAATATTGCATGCCTCATAAAAGAAATCAACAGTACAATAAACAAGAAGGTAAATGCAAGTTTTAACTTTGTTTTTAAAATAATATTCACACAAATATTTTCTGACTCACTTTTAGTGTTACTATAATTATACCGCGTAATGTGTGCTCATAACTTAGAAGATTTTGCTTTATATTATAACTATATTCCGTAATATGTAAAAGCGTTTTAAAATTTTATGAGCGATTTTTTTAAACCTATAATATAGATTTTGTTTCAAACGCGTGTAAATAAACATTAATCAAAAGAATTTCTACATTTTCATTGCCTATTATTATACCCTTTAATAAGAGAAATTACGTCATTGTATTTTATTCCAGGTGGCTGGTAACGACGCCTTTATAACAGTTTGAAAGCCATAGCCTTTGTAGGTAAATAACTCTTGGAAATAAACTTTTCACGGTACGGAGTATGAAAAAAAGTTATTTTCTTTTTCTAATCAAACACATCTCCCCCTTATCGCAGGAAGTCTTATTAAACTATATTTAACGGAGAGAGTGGCTTTTTAGTAATTTTTGCAAGATACATTAAAAGTTTAAAAGCAGATTTATAATTTTACACAGCTTGTTAATTCAAAGTGTAAAATAGTAGAGATGAATTTTCATCAATTTAAAAAAAAAAAAAAGGCTGGAAATGAATTTTTGAAAATGAATCAATGTTAAAGATAACAGCGATAAGAAAAAATTATGTAGTTTATCAATTTTTACTTTCTGTAATATTTTCAAAGAGCACATGACATGCATGGATATTTTCAAATAATTAAAAATGCAATTAATACAAGTTTTTTTTTTTTCTTTTCTTTTTTTTAAGCCACCATTAAAATTAGCATAAGGGGAAAATCTTGCATTAACTTTGCCTTTTCATCCAGAACATGTTTTGCCTTTGCAAAAGACAGCCTCGTTAACAGCCCATATTTCACATTAAAATTTAAAATCTGATGGTGCATTGATGGCGCATGAAAACTATCAGCGGAATTTGTGTGAATTCCAGTTGACTACTCGAGGGACCTAAGCCTGAGAGAAATACCCTCCGAGGAGTTCTTTGTAAAAGATTCTAGCTCGTATTTACGGATACCATGGGAAACACTGAACTGATATTTCTACGAACCTTATTGGTAACCCGACATCTCCCACCAACCAACTTTGAAATAGGAACCACTAGACCATTGACGGGGAATAAAAACTTTTAGTGAACAACTACATGCTTATGGATATAAAAGTAATTTTACTCTGGCTCTAGATATGACACCCTTAACAGCAAATAAGCTTCAATTTATTATTCAGTAATATTTCCAACCACTTTACAGCTATGGGAAATTACATTTGACAAATGAAATCAAACAAGCTAGAAAAGTTCTTGTCAAATGTCAAAAGGCTGGTAGCTGGGCGTGCAGTTCTTTGTTAGCTCTCGCTCAAAAAAGAGAAAATCAATTTTGCAAGCTTAGAAACTTTATGCACTAAAGAGTTAAATGGATTTTCATACATAAACAATTTTTACAGGTAATTGATTCCTTATGATGCAGCAAGCATAGTGATACGGATCGATTAATGTTTCAATTATCAAACATAAAGCAGGCAGAACAAATGTATACTAGAATGCCTCATTTTAAATTAAACTTCAAAGCTTAAAATATCAAATCTGATACAAGCTTTCTGGTCAATATCTAGCATTAAATTAATCGACACAAAAACATTTTCATTTAACTTTCAAATTTTTTACTTAAGAGTGGGCCGATTACTCCATTTTAGATCGTATTTATAGTGTTTTTCTGAATTAGATTGGTAAGTATTTTTACTATAAACAACTAAATCAGAACAAATAAAATGAGAAAAAAAAATGTTCTCTCAAATAGTTACAAAATTATAACATAAAGAAAGGGAGAGAAATATTTTATCGTGGCAGCATGTTGCGACCGTAAATTGGAAGTGAACATGTGATGTAAAACTGGCGCAAACAGCCTTAATTAAAATTTCTTATAATAAGTTCAGAGGTGCATTATGGAATCCACCTTCTCCAAATACTGTTTTATGTGGCAAATGATTTTATGGAAAGATTTCAATATAATAATCTCCACAAAAATATTGTATGATTGAAAAGATTGTAAATAATTCTATTTTTCAAAAATTAAAATTAAATTTGTAAAGTAAACATTATTTTAAATAAATCGAATGTTCGTAATTGAAAAATACTAATATGAATAAAATTTTTTTTAAAGGAATATTTGAAAGAATATTTAATAAAAGTACTAACTAACTATTATATAAATTAAAGAAAAGAGAGAAATAAAAAATGGAAAAGATAGACCAAGAAAAATAATACGTTATTTAACAAAAAGAAAGAAAAAAAAAATGCCGTGAAACAATTTCCGCAACAAACCTTGTAATTGATTTTTAATTTAACATAGTATCAATAGGAACTCATCTTTAATTGTTTTTTCTTCCTCATCTTAACTTAGAAAAGAAACTTTTTGTAACGATACTTTTCAATTACATTTTAAACAAGCTTTTCTTTAAAGATTAAATTATTCGGCTAATTAAGCGTAAATTTACGTACTTGAAAACTATTTGCACAGCAGGTTTTCCAATAGTTTAAAAATTGGTAACACTGTAAACTTACGCAGTTTTCATTTTATCTATAAAATATTGTAATTATTTAACATTTTTCTTGTTGAAGGACAGTTTCAAATAAGCGAGGGGGAAAATATAGATTTATGTTGTATATTTGAGGGAGAAAATGAAATAGAAAAAAGAAAGTCATTTTTGAAACGGCTCTCAAAAATTTTCGATGTCCTAAAGCACTCCACTCAGAAAGTAAATTCATACAATAAAACTTTAAAACCCTTCAAAAATCGCAACATTCTTTCTTTTTCATTTTTTAAAATAATAATAACTATGAAGTTTCAAAAGTGATGAATCAGTTCAAAGATTGTTTTGAAAAAAAAGAGGTATTATTGGGAAATTTTTACTTATACCTTCTAAAATGTTTTATTTATTTTATTTTGTATGTCCTTATTTTATGGAATTTTATCCGTATTATATACTTATATAGAGAAATTTATTTTCAAAATATTATATATATATATATATATATATATACACATATATATATCTTCTTAAAAATTAGAACAAATGCCCAGATTTCCCGAAACTGATGCTAAAAATGATATAATAGCTAAAACACGGAAACTTTAATCCATGTAGTACACTGTACGAAGTAAAATTTTATCTACAGTTTCCATGCCGGCATTTTAACTGAATAAAATAATAAAAAAAAGACAATTTAACGGAATAATTTAAATTACAATCGCAATATTGTATTAAAATAAAGAAAATAAAATTGCATTCATGGTTTGTATGATTTTGGAAGATTCGTTCATTGATTCTCAATAAATTATAAAACAATTTCTATTTTTAGAATAAACTCTTTTTGTCTCTACGTGGAATTTTAATACGTCACCGAAAAATAATAATAATAAACTATATATGTAGAATTCAAATATGTCACGAGAAATTAATAATATAAATAAATATGGGGTTATATATATATATATATATATATATATATATATATATATCTGTATATATATATAAATTACGTGTCACGATGTTTGTCCGGGGTAAACTCCTAAACTAAGGAACCGATTTTAATGAAATTTTGCACACTGTGTGCAGTTTGGTCCAACTTGAGAGATAGGATAGTTTTTATCTCAATTTATTGTCACAATATTGTTTTATTGCAATTATTTGTTAATTATAGACCTTTATTAAAGTTGCTCCAAAATATCTGTGAGTTCCATTAATTTAATTGTTGCCAAAAAAAAAAAAAATAAAAAAAAAAAAAAAATACGAGTTCATTTTCTTTCGACATAAAAATAAATACGTTTAATCAAACGTGAACGTTAAAAAATTATAAAAAGTTAAATTATGCATCTCTCGAAAATTGACGTCATAATCAATTTAAAGATTTTATACACATTGATAAAGTGCTAATGTAGTTCTATCATAGTTATAGTAATATATATAGATCTCTCATCCCCATGTTAAAGTACAAAGATTTTTTATGCCGAAAAAAAAAAAAAAATAAAATAAATAAAAGCTTTGGAAACAGCCATTAAGTGGTATTGAAAAAAAAAAAAAAAAAAAAAAGAAAGAAAGAAATATGAATTTGAAACTGTATCTGGAGTCTTCCATTCCCCTTTAGCAAATAAATTATTCATAAATTTTATTTGCTAAAATATTAGTATGTATTCCCGTGTGTATTCACTCGGGGAAAGACGGCCATATTTTGGTAAAAACGTCGTCTTTTCCCAAATGAAAAGGAATAACTTTTTTCTCCCCAATGATCACTCTATTCTATATATGCTATACTATATCTATAAGTTCTATACGCAAGCGAAGTGTGACTCACTGACCGTCTGTGCAGCCAAGAAAAAGATTTCTTATGTTAATTGCCCACTGGATTTTTTGTAAGAAATTATTAAAAATCGAGGAAATTTATTTCCCGATTTTAATCCTTATATTTGGGTATAGATATGTATTAGTTATCGCGGGTGTTAGATTGAATTATTTTGCTGTCAAATTGACAAAATTTTAATTTTAAATTTCAAAACTCTGTCGCCCTTGGCTTTTATTATTATTATTATTATTATTTGGCGATCAAAAGCGTAACACGAAAATATACATGCCAGATGTATACATTGTACGAAATGTAATATGTATTATTCATTGTACGTATGTATGACATGTAATATGTATTGTACGAAATATTGTTTCATATTATTCATTACTCTTTTAATATAAGTTGTTAAAATAACCATGATTTTTGAAAGGAATTAAATATTTTCGCCAGATAATTTGGCGATATTCTTTTTTTTTCGCCAAGGATGACAGAAATGAAATCTATTCCGCTGCAAAATATTAGTATCTTACATCAGATATTTTATTTAGACATTTGAAAACAAATTTGACTTCAAACTATGATAGAATATTTAATTTTCCTTTTAATTAGTATATTAAAATTTAAAAGCATGGTATATAAAAAGTTTTTTTCTTTTATCTTATAATTATTCTTATCTTAATCCTTTCCCATCTTTATTAACTTGAACTTACTATTAAAATTTTAACATACTCAAAAACTTCTCATCACTTCGTTAAAATACACTAAACTTTTCCAAAATCTTTTTCTATTTAAAATGATACATGTATTTACTTTAAATGTCCAATATTTCATAAGATTTCCAATTTTAAAGTTTTAAAATATTTATCAAATTTACTTATTTTTCTGGTTTAGCCTTATTGTTTTCCTTTTTATAACTACAGCTGTTGCCCTCTTTAAAATATTTAAAATGATGAGGTCATTTTATAGTAAAATTATCTATTATAGCATATATTATATTTCACTCCTCCATAAAAATTGATTTTAAAATCGTCTGTTTCTTTTATACTTTTATTTTAATAGAATTTTAATAGAATTTAATTTATATATTAGTCATTTTAGCAATTTTATCCAAAGTAGCATTAGAAATAATATGTATCACTTCTCCATTAAAATTTATAGGACCCTACAATAAAATTAATTTGTGCTTAATATCAACACTACGAAAATTTTTATCAATCGCTTCCAAATTTTGACCTAAGTTTCAAATCTCAACCCTGTGGGTTTTTACATCGGCTACAACGTTTTCGTCTTTGTTCGTAAATAATAATTTGACTGTACTAAATAGTTTACAGCCGTATAATTCAAGGTATAACTTAGTCACAGCAACGCGTGGCCGGGTCTGCTAGTATATATATATATAATTTTAACTAAAGGATTTTGTGTCATTTTTAAATTTCTTGGAGACGTTTGGACCGCAAAAAATATAAATATAATCGTATAAAAGATGAAACCATTTGTTTTAAATAACTAATGTTTAGTAGTTTGAATTGGCAAGGAGATATAAATTTGGAAATACATGTGCAAAAATCTTGAGCGCTAGGCGAGCACAAACCGACTAATATAACTAATATATAAATAAGAAATACAAAAACTGATGGAAATCTTTTATCATTTCCATGCAACTGAAATATAAGAAATATACTGCACTGTAAGAAAAGAAATAAATAAATAAAATGTACCAACGTTGCTACATAAAGTAGGATAATACCAGCAAGAGGATACACAGAAAGAAAAAAAAATAATGATGTACACATCGTAACTGACACGCAGCAAAAAAATATCAACAGTTAAATTACTAAAAAAACTTTCTGCAATTTTTGCTAGACATAAGGTTGACACAAAAACTGATATTGTTTAATTTCAATCAGACTAACCCAATTTGGATAAAAATTTGAAGCACTACAATTTTTTTGCTCCCTTAGTTTGCAGACTCATTAAAGGAAAAGGATATCTAAAATAGCCATAAGCATCGGTATTTTTAAAGATTTGAAATCCTTTAAATCAGAATACGGTCTAGTAACCTTTATAAAGCCCCCCACTGAAGGCATTCCACCTATAGTCCTTGGACTCTAGCGTAGTCAATCGGCCTTAAACCCAGCAAAAACAATAACAACCATCTTTAAATTAGAAGGGTCTAGGAAAGTGGTACTATTTCCACATGGGATGATAACCACGCCTCACTGTGAGTCTTTAGATAAGTAGCGTTTAAAAATAGATACTGTGGTATAATTAATATGTTTTAATTAAATAATGTTAATTTTAATGTCAACGGATAACGGCAATATTTTATCCTCCTCACCCGTGGTAAGTAATAAACCACAGTATGATGTTCTATGTGCAAGTGAACTGATCTATGCACTTAATGTTCTGTAAGGTTTTATGTTGATGTGTATCTACTATAATACGTAGTCATTGTCTATTAAAGGAATAGTAGACTTTATAAATCTTTTCTTATAAATTACTATCTTAGAGTTAGGAAAATTTTTCCAAATATGCAATGAAACAAAACAAAATTAAGTATTAATTAAGTAAAAAATTTAAGTTTTTTGAAATGTTTAAAATTGCTTGCCTAATCCCCCCCCCCCACACACACAATGATTTAAAAATATTATAGTTTAACAATACTATTCTAAATATATTTAAGTACTAGTTTGTGAATTCATTGATAAATTAGGTTTTTTTTTAAATTATTTTTCTGTTTAAATGGTGAAACCTCAAGCAATTTTTTAGTATTTAAACATAAATATATGTTTAAAAAAATTTTACTTACTATGAATAAATAAAATAATACCCAAATATGTTTAGAATATATTATTAAATTATAATAATGTAAAAGCAGGAGGGAAAAATAAAAATTAATTAGAAAAGAGCAAATTATTATTATTATTTTTTTAATTTAAACAGTGCACAGTACATCTTAATATAATAATTAATATTGCTATATTTCAACACATTTGTATGGAAGTTTTCATAACTCTAAGACAGTAATTTAGAAAAAAGATGTATAACGGCCACCATCCCATTAAATGTAACGTCTGCTACTTAATTGTTCTATGCTATTTCTGAAGTACATTACAAATCTATCAATAGATTTTCTTAAATTAAGTAGAAAATCTCTGAAACAATCATTTCTTCGTGATTTCTATGGTTTTTATTTTCATTATTATTATTACTAGTATATAACCCCGTCAAAAATGACGGAATGTGAACGATAAATCTTGAAAACAATGTTTAGATTATGATGGTTACCACGTGATCATTTAAATGTATTTTCAATTTTTGTTTATAAATCAAATGTGTTTCGGTATTTTATAATTTTCGTTCTGAAATTAAAAAAATTCTACCCGATCAATAAATATGAATGACAATAAAAAAAACTGCTGGTTGACAAAAAATATAGGCCCGACAACACAACAGCAACAACACATCACAGTGTTCCATTAAGTGCTCTATACGCAAGCGAAGTGTGACATCACTGACCGTCCGTGGATGCAAGAAAATGATTTCCTATGTTATTCGCCCATTGGATTTTTTGTAAAAAAATATTAAAAATCGAGGAAAATTATTTCCCGATTTTAATCCCCATATTCAGGTATATATATGTATTAGTTATCATGTGCATGTGTTAGATTGAGTTATTTTGCTATCAAATTGACAAAATTTTAATTTTAAATTTCAAAACTCTGTTGTCCTTGGCATTTTTGTATTTGGCGATCAAAAACGTACTGCGAAAATATACATGCCAGATGTATATTTTCGTAATATGTATTGTGCGAAATATTGTTTCATATTAATTCATTACTCTCTTAATATAAGTTTTTAAAATAACCATGATTTTTGAAAGGAATTAAATTATATTCGCCAGATAATTTGGCGATATATATTTTTTTTCTGCCAAGGATGACCGATATCAAATCTATTCCGCTGCAACATATTAGTATCTTATATCAGATACTTTATTTAGACATTTGAAAACAAATTTCACTTCAAATTATGATAGAATATTTATCATTTTCCTTTTAATTAGTATATTAGTTGGATATTTATTGTGTAAATATCATCCTTTGAAATGAAATGTTTATGTTTTCAATGGAATATGGAAGTTTTTTTTTTTTTTTTTTTAATCTAGAGTTTTGAAATTTAAAATTCAAATTTTATCAATTTTAGAACAAAAACAACTTAATCTAACGCATGCACATGATAACTAATACATATCTAAACCTAAATATGGGGATTAAAATCGGGAAATAATTTCCCTCGATTTTTAATAATTTTTTACGAAAAATCCATTGGGCGTTTAACATAGGAAATATTTTTCTTGTATCCACGAACGGCAAGTGACGTCACCACTTCGCTTGCGTATTTTAAGTCCTCATAATAAGAAAAAACGATTCACTTCATTTTACCAAAATACTCTTTTTTAAGACTATCGTAGATCCTGTTTTCAAATTTTCTAACTAACTATCCAATAACTACAGACACTCCATGCTAACCCAAATTCACCTCTACTCGATACCTCCAACCAGCTATCTCACCCACAACATCGCCAAAATATCCAGGATCCAGCTAGGGACTTTCTCATTCTCAACCGAACATTTTACCTTGACTCTACATTATCACCTTAGACTACTCTACTTTCAATACTCATTTCAACTGGTGACTTTTACTTGCCCAACCAAACATTCTATCCCAACTATCATTTTACACTAATTTCAAAACAAAAATCAACTGGCGGCATTTACGTACTAAACTCGACGCCAATCATACCTTACAATGTAAACAAACAATGAAGTTTGATAAAAATATTCAAAGGCTTTAATGCGTTTTTACAAATATTTTTAAGGCTTTAATATGTTTTAGAAATATTTTAAGCGTTTTTTTAATGAAACAGTCAAAGAGTCGTTCATTCGGAATTAAAAAGTTGTCCATTTGGAATTTGTATTTTCTGAATGGCAACAGTTTTGGTTTGTTTTTATTTGGTATTGCATTGTTTATAATCATGAAGTTACATAATTCTATTTATAGGTTCATGTTTATAATAGACAGTGATCCGTTATATTTAATTTAGACATTTAAACATTACAATTGAATAGTTTTTCAAGGTTTTATAGAAAATAAACAAGAATATGTGCGATACAAAACATGTATGAAAATGATATGCATCTTTCCTAATTTGAATTAAACAATCCAACAAAAGGAAAAAAAAAATGGCTGCCAAAAGTTTCTGTTTTGAAGCGGTACTAACCGGATTCGTTCATGACAGATGAGGGTCATTATATATATTAATTATTATTTAATAAATTTCTGCCGATTCAAAATAATGAATATTTTCACTCAAAAAATTTTAGCGTGGTGTTATCAGCTTAAGAGACATTATTTGTTATAATAAGAACTAGTTGGTGTGTGCCCACCTAGTGCACGATTTTTACACATATATTTCCAAATTATTTCTCCTTGTAAGTTTAAATTACTAACATTGGCTTACTTGATATTTGAAATGAATGGCATCTTTTACATCGCTATATTTATATGTTTTGAAGTCCAAACGTCTCCAAGAAATTGAAAATGAAATGCTCCTTTAACTCAAATTTTGTAACCATGTGTCTATTTAGTTATTTATATTATTAAATTCTGCGCAATTAATTTATTATTACTATTTTCCAAGGACGTATGAAAAATTCCCATAGGAACGAAAAGAATTTATTCTAAAAAAGAAAAAAAAAAAAAAAAGAATGTTTTGTTTTATTGAAGCTTTGTTTTGCGGATGAATAATTTCTAGAAAATTATCTAGTTATTTAAGCTTTATTTCCTGCAAACGAAAGAACTATATTATAAACTCAAATAAATCATAAAACAAAATTTTCTATGTAAATGAAAGAATGCATTTTGTATGTTTAACTTATTTTATTCTTTGAATGAATGAACGAACCTACCAAAACCATGCAAACCGTTTCTAAAATTTTATTTTATCAATGTATTGTTGCAGCTGTGATTTTTTTCTTTTATTAAATTATTATTTTTTCATTATTTTATTCATTTGAGATGCATGCTTAGAAACCATGGATAATATTTACTTTATTTCAATACATTTTTGTAGTTATAACATTTGTCTTAAGCATTATAGAGGGAAAACTGGATCCTTTATTATTAAGAAGATAATAATGAAATAAATCGTATTTCAGAGAAAAGAAAAGAAGACTAGATAAAAGAGATCAGGCCATTTTTGACTATATTACAATTCTGCTACATCTGACCCGAACCAATAAAATTCTATTCGAAAACTGACTCGACATCAAAATACTTTAACACTTTCCACAACAATAATAATATCCATTACCATTAAATTGCAGTTGTGGGAAACAGTCTACATATATACAATCATATCTACATTATATATTTATTTGCATGAAACATAGTGATATATCAAAAGTTACCATATAATTTGCATGACATGTGACATTTCCAATGACACTAGCAGACTGATTACAACTGCTGCAGTTACATTCATTGGAACTAAGTGCATTCTGCCTTTCCTAGCACCAAAGATTCGAAATGGCTTCAGGACTTACTTTCAGTGAGAAATTATAGGATGTCGATAGAATTTAGTTACATTTTGATGAACTGCATTGCTATTTTGTAGTCTAGGTCTAAACAATAGTTGTTTAAAGGTCACTTATATCACCATAAATGCAAACAGTGTATTGTATTAAATTCCTGTAATATATATATTGAAAACCTTTTCAAACATTGAATAGATGAAACCAAGAAACACTGAATAAGATGAAACAGAAAAAATGCAAAAAAAAAAAAAAAAAAAAAAAAGATTACGATTATCAAGCAACCTTAAATTGAAACATGCAAATTCATTTATATATAATCTCCAAATATGTGTGCATCTAATAAATAAATAAATATAACAAATAATATAAGAAATTTTGGTTCTGAACGCCTAAAAGATGCAAAAGACTTGAATCTTCAAAAGACTCGATTATTTTTATTTATTCATTTAAAATAACTCATCCATTCTGAGCACAATACAAAAACCGCATCGAAATATTCTCATTCTTTACAGATTTAAAAGAAGTGACATAATTACTTACAAAACTTTGAATAAACACCATAAAATGGAATAAACTCGCAACAAATGTTTCGGGTCGAAAGAGCACACGACCCTTCATCAGGCGAACAAAGTAGGTACGAGTGCTACAGTCAAAGCGGCAAGGCACAATTTCAAATTTTCTTTGTCTCTTGTTCTAAAATATATTAAGTTATAATAATGCTTAATCGAGGGAAATGAAAAATTAGCAGGATGCATTTATTATATTTTATTATTATTATTTTTTCAAAAAATAATAAATGTTTAAATTTTTTTTAAATATAATTATTATTGTTATATTTCAAGAAATATGTATGCAATTTGCTGCAATTCTAAGACAACAATTTACGAAAAATATTTTTAACCTCCACTGCCCTCCTCCGTATACATATTCACTTAAACGCAAAAGACCCGAAGCCTCACTGAATCCACGGACAAAGCTGAATGATTGTGAAAGCACGTCTGAGAAGAATTCAAACAAACAAGATTTCAGAACTGATATGTATCAGAGCAAGAAATGTTGTATTGTACTGCAGGGGAAAGTTATAACTCACAAGTTATCACCTAAATGACATGATGTCACGGATGAAATCAGACGAAAAGAATATTCACAGAGATAATAAGTATCACGTCTTCTAATATCTTTACATATTCATTATCATTGAGAGGCAGATACGTAACTCTGAAAGGAAAACTTCGCAACAAACTGCTTCGAAGTATTTAAACTTTAGATAAAAGTCAAATAATTTTAATAAGTGCATGTTTTTATTATCTATATATAAATAAGCAAACATGAAATTTATGGTACACCTTTAACATATTAATTATGGGAGTAGAGGATTGAAAATGGTAGCATTCGAAAGATATGATCAGCCAGATTTGCAGAATACAAAAATTGTTTTCTTACGTTCTCAAGAAGGCATTTAAAAAGATTGTTATTTTTTATGCATTTTTCCATTTTATACACGTATTCTACTTTAGGTATTAAAAATTACCTAAAGTAGAAAGTCGTTAAATCTGGCAATTCTTAAAACTCAAGTAAAACCATAGATAGTAATTTGTATAGATGTAGCATCACTATACACTCGACAACAAATTTTTTATTCTAAGAGAAAATGACTATTAGTGGTAGAAACTTGAATGAATGAGTGTTAGATCGATAGTTTATATTTTTGAAAATATACGTAAATTAAAAAAAGATTTGATTTATGAAAGTTCTTTTTTTTCCCCCCTAATTTATTTAAGATCTAATTTCTTTCTTTTTTTTTTTTTTTGGGGGGGGGGGGAGTATTTATATCAGCTCTGATTTAAAGACATTTTCAAATTGAAACATAATGCATACCAATTAACTGAAATTGACTACTTATTAAAAAAAAATGGATTTATTACCATATCTCCTGTATATATAAGAAGAAAGTATAAGATTTGGAAAAACCTTTGATTTCTGGTTTTCGATGAATTTACACGGTTTGAGATTTCCTTACATTTGAGTTAATTAAAAATGACTACTTATTTTTAAAAATGCAAATTTATTACTAGCTTCTGCATATATAAGAAAAAAGTAGAAGATACGAAAAAAATTTCGATTTCCGGTTTTCGATGAATTTATACGTTTTGAGATTTCCTTGCAATTTAATTAAGAGAATTTGACAACTTTTTTTTTTAAAAGGTAGATTTATTATTCTGTCTTCTGCATATATAAGAAGAAAGTATACAATACAGAAAAAATTTTTAGATTTTCTGTGTTTTCGATGAAGTTACACGTTTTAAGATTTCTTGAACTCAATTCGACCGACTTTATATCAACTTCTGTATTGCATAAACACACTAAACCAAACATAGTGTATAAGATGGATATTATGTAAAAATGTGCTGTTTTAATTTGAGTGCATATCGGCCGACAAGTGTCGCTTCTGTGCTGTAACTTAATTCCGTTTATGAGAAGGCAATTATTTTGCTTTGCTTTACAAAAAGTGATCGAGCTTCGACTACTGGGCGACGATACTAGTTAATATCATTATTCACGTGTTTAGTTAAGTCTATTTTTTTTTATTTTGATAAGAAAGAACACAAGTTATTCAAATTAATTTCGTCAAATTAAGACGAGAGCTGCTTATTAATTTCTTCTTAAACTATAGAAGTATACGTATTTTTTTCTTTTATCGAAACTAAAGTGAATTTTATTTATTTACTATTGTTTCGTAACAGAACTTTTAATTTCTCAATTTACGTTTAGATATATTTTTATATTGCTATTAATAATGCATTAATTCACAAATTTTAAGGCCGTAAAAATAAAAGGCCGTAGCCAATTTTTATTTATTTTTTATTATTACTTTTTTTTTTTTAAGGGCGTGGCGAGTGGGTTAATTTTAATACATTATATTTAAATTCAGGAAAATATAAACTTTTTTTTTCTTTGTGAGTCGTGTTCGAGTCAGGTTTCCTGTTTTTTTTTTTTTTTTTTTTTGTGGGGGCCAAATTCAGGTTGCGTTCAGTTTATAACAAGTAGCGTCAAATGTTTTTAAAAATATTTACAATAAAAATCAGAAATTTATAAATAGAAATATAACTCCCTCACTGATAGAAATATAAAAAAAAAATATGCGCACATCCAAACTGTTTTAGTAGTAAAGTAAATTTTCCTATTGGACACAGTGTATATTTTTGAGCCTTCTAATTCCCCCGCCCCCTATTTTTATCGGGATTGAAATTGGATCGGACAGGATTCGGAACAAAATATGTTCATTTTGCAAGCTCGGATCGATGAAAATTGTTTATAGGGTTTCAGATTGACTTAAAATTTACTTGTTGGATTTGGGTTACGTGTACAGGACTCAAAACTCAAAGTTGAATATCGGCATTTTCTTTTTAGAAACATGAAAACTATTCACTATTCACCACACTTAGTGATGTTTTCATTTGGTTAAATAAGGCTTAGTCTGTTGGAAAAAAAAAAAAAAAAAAACTTACAAATGAAGTATAACTCAAAAATTTTTGAGAGGGTGTATAATTCTCTAGGATACGTCTTTGTTTGAAAGAAAACGAAATCGCTTGTATAATACGTGCTGTTTAGTTTTATATGCATATATAAAATAAAATCACAGACACACACAAAAAATAAATAAATAAAATAAAATAAAAACACTTTGTAAAAAAAAAAAAATATATATATATATATATATTTAAAGAATTCGATATTTTGCACATATTTCATACGGAATTTAGAGCATTTTTCTTTCAAAATTTATCACAAAAACACATATATATTTCCTTCTCATAAAAAATGTTACCAATGCGTAAATACACTTGCACGGACAACCATTTAAAATGAAAGCCACAGCGTTAACCATTCAGCCACAAGCCACCAGATGGGCTATCTTTTTCTCATTATTCATGATCGACTCAAAGTTCAGTTTAAATAGATATTCCAAGAATTGCGAGTCTTGCTTCAGCGTAAATCATTCGCATAATTAAAAAAAAAATTTTTCCAAAAAGCAAAATATTCACTTATCTGTAAAATCATTCCCCCCCCCCCCCCCCGAAGAATACACACATATATACAGATGCGAAATTGATAAACGTTTGTAATGTGAGAAAAAGTGTCACATTTATGCGCGATATGTGGTTTCCTTATTCCTTACATTTCATGGTTTAATAAATAATCTATGTTAGAATATGCATTAGATGTTTCTGTGCAAGAATCCAAGAACAGTAGCTTCGTAAGAAACGTTAATCCCGTATAAAACAAAATTATGACCTGTTGATTATTTACTAGTAATATTTAACTTTTGCATTAAAAATTTTTCATACGCATTTTAAAAACAACGAAAATATATTAGATACAAAAATAGATGGTCGCCTGCAATTTCTGCTTAAAAATCTACCATTAATATTATTTTGTTTCAACATTACTTTTTTTTTTTTTTTTTTTTTTTTTTTTCTTACTTTATTGTAAACATGCAAAAGATTTAAATTTCCCTACACAAAATGAGGTCTAAATTACACAGACTCTCATTCCTAAATCTACATCACTCCTCCCATGAATTATCGTTCTCATCATTTTCTCATTAAACAGACGGTATTCTGCTATATTTATTAAAAAAAAAAAAAATCTGTTATTTAAATCGATCGTAAAAAATTCCATATTAACTGATGAAAAAATTCCAAATTCCATTACAAAATGAAACATTATTTAACATTTTTTTACTTCGATCTTCAGCATCGGAAAATTGACAATTAAAGTTCGCATAAATAGTTTTTAAAAAGTATTTCCTAAAGTTGGAGAACGTTTAAAAATGCAATATATTTTATTTAAGTAAAAATTTCAACATTTATTGCTTTTTACGAGTTATTTAAAATGAGGAAGAGTCGGTAACTTAAAGGGGGAGAGGGGTACCGTTCTAGTAATTTTTAACGAAGTTTTCTCACTAAGTTAAGATATAATAATTCAATCTATCCCCTTATCGTCGATGTTCTCGTTAAAAACAGGAGAGGGGGAGAATTTTGATAATTGACTGTAATTGCTTTTCCGTATATACTGTATGAAATATTTTTGGATTGATATTAATTTTCAAATTTTGATTAATATATTTTGCGCAGTATTTTTTTTTTTTTTTTTTTTTTTTTTTTTGAGTTTTGAAGTCTTTAAAATCAGCCAATTTACATAGTTAAAATAGTAATAATAATAATAATAATAATTTATGCACATTTAATTCTATCTCATGGTAATTTTATGCATATAAATGCATGATTTTTCTTCTCCTTTCCTTAAAAAAAGTATATATATATATAATAATAATGTCTGGTTTAATTTTTTAAAGTTTGATTATTCATCATAAGATTATTTTAAATAATAATTTATACAAAGTGTTATATATTATATATATAACAGAAGGATAAAAACTAATATTTCACAGATTATGCATTTTAAAGTCAGTGAAACAATAAAATTCATCATGTAAAATTAAAAAAAAAAAAATTATTCAAAACAAGTTTAAAAACAGGTTTTCTGAGATAAATCTGAAGGGAAAGAGAATATTTAGTTTAATAGGGAAAAAAAAATTTCCCGCCTACTACATTTCATTTTGAATATTTTCAATAAATATTTTATTATTATTAAAATTAGTATTTACTTATTATTTTATCGACCATAAATAATAAGTATTCTCATCAAATATTAAATTATAATTGTGAACGCCGCACCTCTGATTTCGAGAGTATTCCAAAACAAGAACTGAAAAGTTTGGTACAAAAATGTGGCAACGTGTGTGCGTATATGAATCAAGATGGACTAACGTTCCATTCTATATGTTGTTTTTAAAATACTTTACTTGATGTTAATTTATGTGTTCGTTATGTATTTTATGTTTGTGCCGTAAGTAAATATACGTTTAAAAGTAAACAAAGCGTGATCAGTGTCTTAATGTGTTTCAAGATGATTTTACAGGAAGAAAAGAACCAAGTGCGAAAAAGAAGTCGCCACAATTGGCGCAGTCGCCAAGGATATGTGAAATAGCTAGTGCATGTATGGATTATTTCATGATAGTGATGAAAAAAAAAAAAGGGGGTATGTTTTTTTTTTAATGTTCCATCAAGAGTCATATTTTGTATAAGTTTTATGTTAAATAATTAGGATTAAGCATTTAGATATTTTGTTCCGATTTTGTATTCCAACAAGGTAAAGAATAGGTAAATGGAAATTGAATATTTCGTAATGTTGAAATAATAATAATTCTAGTGTTTGAAAAATGAAAAATAGAAATATATTTGTTTATTTGTATTTAAAAAGCCGGAAAATAGTAAAAAGAATAGTGAAAAGAATATATTTTTATGCTATTCAAGATCATTGTTATTAATTTCTGTGTGTTCTTTTTATTCATCACGTGATTTAGAATAAATAAATGTTTCATTAAAGCAGATTGTGAAAAAAAAAAAGAGTTCTGTTTTGATTTATTTGTTCTGTTTTATTGAATGATTGTTTATTTGTTAGACGTTGATAATGATTTGTCTTTATTATTATTGGAATATTAATGAAATATCTCAGTAAAAAAGACTAGTGAATTATTCTTGTGAACGTCCGGTTTTCTTTATTTTTTTTACTTTGAGGAATGAATCGGAAATTGTTTTTTTTTTTTTTTTTTTTCTGTTTAAAAGTAAGTTTGATTAAAGGTTGCTATAGCAACATTATTTCTAATTTATTGAAAGCTGGTTATGTAATAAAGTATATTCTGATTTATTTAATGAAAGAGTTGATTGTGCAAACATTTTTTTTAAATTTGTTATTTCGATACATATTTTTTTTCTCCTTTTATGTATGCATTCCGACTTAATGATTATTTTATTTAATTTGGGGGAAAATGTTGTTTAATATAAAAACTAAGATGTAAAATCTGGCGTTCTTAGGGGGAAAACAATAGGGCTTGTGATTATAAATATAAGAAAATTTATTTTATTCACGGAAAATTTGAACTTGATTTGATTTCATCCATCCGAAGATGGCATTTTTGGGTAAAGGGAATAAAAAAGATTTGCAAGAAGTTGCTACTGAGCTTGGAGTGGAAGGAGCTCAACATTTAAAGTTATATGAGTTAAGAGATGCTATTTTGGCTTCAAAGAATTACGATGAAGAATTTGTTAAAGAAACATTAGCGAACGTACTTGAAGCACGGAAGAGGAAAGAAGAGATGGAGGAACGCATAAGAAGGGAAGAAATAGAGGAACGTAAGAGGAAAGAAGAGATGGAGGAACGCATAAGAAGGGAAGAAATAGAGGAACATAAGAGAAAAGAAGAGATGGAGGAACGCATAAGAAGAGAAGAAATAGAATTGGAAAAAATGCGTTTGGAAAATGCAAGAATAGAACTTGAGAAGAAAGGAATTACAAATGAAACTTCTGAGAAAACGCGCGTAAAATTACATAACATCTTACAAAAATTTGATCCTAAAACATGCGAAATTAGTCTGTATTTAGTTCTTTTTGAGCGGCAGGCAAAACGTGCCGAAATTAAAAGAGATGATTGGGTTTCTCATCTCATTGGGCTACTGCCATACGAAATCGCGGAAGTTATAGCTCGGGAAGACGAAGAAATCACGAATGATTACGGAAAGGTAAAAGAGTTATTGTTAAAGAGATATAAAATTACTCCTGAAAGATTTCGACAACTTTTCATTAAGCATAAAAAAAAAAGCTGATATCACATGGAGAGATTTTGCTTACGAGTTGAAAAACTATTTTACTGAATGGATTCGGGGATTAAAAGTTAACACATTTGAAGAATTATATGATTTGATTATTACAGATCAAATTAAAAGGAAAGTACCTCCAGAAATTAAAGAACATTTCATCGATGAATGGTCATTGTTTAAGTCATCTGATATTATTTCCAGTAAATTAGATGATTATGAAAATGTCAAAATGACTTTCAATAAAAAACCGAAAGAAATTTCTCATAAAGAAAATTGGAATCTTCCATCCAAAGGGGCGAATTTCGAAAATAACAATAGAGATGAGAAAAGAGTTTTGACTAAGCCACAGCAAGAACAAAGAGACATTCGTCCGAAATTCTCCTGCTATTTGTGTGGAAAGGAAGGCCATATGAAAAAATCCTGCCCCAAATTGAATTCAGCAAGTACATCTTACGTGAAAACAAACAAAAAGAGTCAAGAAAGTAAGGGCCTTAATAAGGTCAGTGTTAATCTAAATAGCGCTTGTTTCGAGTGGGAATTTCCAGTCAACGAGAAAGATGGCGAGCTTCTGAAAGTGGATTTAGGAATCGGAGGCCAAAAATTTCAAGGCATCGTGGACAGTGGTGCAGAAATCACCGTACTACGAAAATCAGTTGTACCTGAGGAACACTTACAGTCAAGTGGGAAAATTCTTTTGAGACCTGCTATAGGTAATCCAGTGGAAGCACAACTTGTGTGAGTTCCGCTAAGTCTTCATACAGATGAAGAAATCATTCCATATGTTCAAGTGCATGCTGCAGTAGTAGAAGGGCTGCATGAGGAAGCTTTAATCACTCCCAGGGTATATGAATGGTTGAAAGAACAAAGGCGTTCTTATTTGGGAGATGATACAGGAATCACTTCAGTAAAAGAAGCTAATGAATCCTTGTTCAGTGTGGAGGGAAGGTCTCCCGAAAACATTTCTTTAGGGGATAAAGTGAATATCCCGAAGAAAGAAGTCGATGAACAATCCTTGTTCCATGTGAAAGGAAGAAATCCTGGAAATTCAGGGGTTGAGGTTAATATCACCCCAGTGGAAGAAAACAATGAACCGTCCTTGTTCAAAGTGGAGGGAAGGTCTCCCGGAAACTATTCTTCAGAAGAAGAGGTTGAAGTAATCACAATAAATGAAGTCGGTGAACAATCCTTGTTCAGTGTACCTGAGAATAATTCAAACGACAATTATCTTGGGGATGAGGCAATTAGTACCCCACTCACAGAAGATAATGAGAAGTGTATGTTCTGTATGGAGGGAGAAAGTCACGAGACTATTCGAAAGGCAAAGCTAAACAACAGCGAGTCGCATCATCCAGAAACCAAAGTCTTTAATAACTCAGTAATTAAACAGACATTGACCGAAACCGATAGTAAGGATAAAAGAAATGAAAATATCCCTGTTCCACAAGCAGAAGTGTTTAGGGATGAGCAGTTAGCCTGTCCTACATTGAAAAGGTGCTTCGAAGAAGCTAGACAACATAAAAATGGTTATTGGATTGAAAGAGGTTTATTATATCATATGGGTAAAGTAGGCGGACAGAAATATATTCAATTGGTCGTACCGGCAAGCAGAAGAAAGGACATTTTGAAATTAGCTCATGAAACTCCTACTGGTGGACATCTGGCAGCTAAGAAGACCAGAGACAGAATTGCAATGCCTTTCTGGTGGGAAGGAATGCCAAAAGAAGTCAAACAATTATGTGCTTCGTGTCATGATTGTCAAATGCGCAGGAAAGGAAAAGTAAACGATAGAACACCTATCGAAGCTGTTGGAAGACCAGAACTCCCATTTCAAGTGGTTAATGCCGATATTTTAGGTCCAATAGAGCCAAAGTCATCACGTGGCCATCAGTATGTACTGTGCGTTATGGACCAGCATAGTCGTTGGCCGGAAGCAATACCTCTGAAGTCTTTAACAGCAAAGGCAGCCTGTGATGCATTTATAGAAATATTTGTACGAACTAGAATTCCTCGAGTAATTGCAATGGATAACGGAAGAAATTTTGCCGCACAGCTGACAAAAGAGTTTTTAAAACGATTAGGATGTGTTCCTAAATTTTCCACTCCAGGTTATCCACAATCGAATGGTTTGGTTGAAAGATGGATAGGAACTATGAAATCCATGCTACATCATGTAATTAATTCACAAGGTCGAGGCTGGGATAAACAGTTGCCATTCTTGTTATGGGCATACAGAGAAGTGCCTAATGCTACAACGGGTGTTGCTCCATTCCTACTAGTTCATTGGCGACCACCTGTAGGACCTCTAGCCATCCTCAAATCAAGTTGGGAAGATGAAGTCGTACTTCCTCAAGGGATTGGAGAATCTGTAGCTGACTACCTGTTGAAACTCCGGAAACGTTTAGAAGACGCGACACAGTATGCGAATAGCATAGCTCAAGAACAGCAGCAGAAATATGTACATTATCATAATTTACGGTCAAAAGATACCGAATTTTCTGTTGGGGATTAAGTTGTAGTGTTAATCCCTGATTCAACAAATCATCTTTGTTCAAAATGGAAAGGACCAGGAGAAATAGTAGAAAAGAAGTCTCCACATTCTTTTTTTGTCGAACTACCTGATGGAAGTGTTCGACATCTTCATCAAAATAAATTGCGTAAATATATTCAACCTGTCAGAGCTGTAGGAATTATTTACGAAACAGATGAAGAGTTTGGAGATATACAACATGCGCCCGTAGAATCACGGCAAGTAACAGATGAAGAACTAAAAGCTGATATAAAATCAAATTCGATATCAGCAAAGCAACATAACAGCTGTTGAATCTGACTAAAGAATATCTAACAATATTTGATGGGGAATTAAAGAAAGCCAAAGTTCCTCCACATGTTATCCAGTTAAAGTCTGGGGTAGAGAGGAAACAACCTCATCTTTATAAAGTTCCAGAAACATTAAGATCTAATATAGAAAAACAGATAGAGAAAAAGACCTAAAAAGACCTAAAAACAAAAAGACCTAATAGAACCCTCTTCAGCAGAAATAGCATATCCATTGGTATGTGTAGCCAAGAAAGATGGAACTGTCCGACTTTGCGTGGACTACAGAGAGCTGAACTCAGTCAGTAAAATTCCACCTTTTCCTATGCAGAATTCAGAAAATCTTAGATTTAAAGCTGGTGGAGCTCGTTACTTGACAACTTTAGATATCCTTAAGGGATATTGGGAAATACCCTTAGCAGAGCAAAGCCGAGAATTAACCAGTTTTGTATCTCCAAAGGGTCAGTATCAGTGGAAGGTGATGCCATTTGGGTTATCTGGAGCACCAGCAACATTCCAAAGAATAATGAATCAAGTATTACGACCTCATAGTGACTACGCCGAAAGTTTTCTTGATGATATTATCATATTTTCTTCAAACTGGGAAGATCATCTTAATCATATTAAATCCATTTTAGAAACTCTGAAAAAATTGAATTTTTCGGCAAATTTAAAGAAATGCTCGTTTGCGATGTCGAAAGTAAAATATCTAGGACATGTTGTAGGCTCAGGAGAGCACGGCCCAGATCCGGACAAGATATCAGTTATTAAAGATTTGAAAGCCCCTAAAACTAAGAAAACATTGAAGTCACTCCTAGGATTATTTAACTATTACAGAGACTATGTACCTCGGTATGCCAATATAGCAAAACCTTTAACGGACTTAACTCGAAAAACTGTGCCAAACGACCTTCCATGGTCAGAAGAAGCCGAAAGCGCATTTAATTCGTTAAAGAATTGTTTGTGCTCTATAACATCTCTGTATACACCTGATATGTCGAAACCTTTTGAAATCGATACTGATGCTTCAGTGACCGGAATTGGAGCCTGTCTAATGCAGAGAGATGAGCAGAATAAACTGAAACCTATAACTTTCGCAAGCCAAAAACTGACCCCTGCTCAATCAAAGTGGAGCACTATTGAAAGGGAAGCTTAGGCTGTAATATGGGCATTAGGTAAATTCGAAATGTGGACTTATGGAACCACTATTATCTTACACACGGACCATAACCCTTTAAAATATTTGACAGAAACAGTTCCTAAGAACGCCAGATTACAAATATGGGCATTGGCTCTATCTCGCTATCAAGTGACTATTGCTCATAAGCCAGGAAGCAGTAATACTATTGCAGATGCTTTATCACGCATTCATGAATAAAGTCATAAGTTAGTTTAATATTGTATTTGTTATTACATATATATGTGTGTGTGTTTATTTTGTTTCTTATATTCAAGTATATTAATTCATTAAGATTATTTAAAGTACATAAGAAAATCCATGTCAGGATAAATGTTTATTCATATATATTATATATATATTTTATTTCTATTATGTGTTTAAATGTTACTTATTTTATACCATAGAAAATATTTAAATTTTAAGTAAAATATAAATGTTATTGCTCTTGATGGAACATCGCATATTAGGTCAAAGATGAGACAATAATTAAGAATTTAAAAGGACAATTAGACTTTCATGAACATTTATTTAAAGATGACACAATAATTAAGAATTTAAAAGGACAATTAGACTTTCATGAACAGTTATATAAATTATCCAAAAATTTTTGTTAGTAGTTTCACTGTGAAAGCCATTGTCCCTCAAGTGAAACTGGAGGGAAGGTGTGAACGCCGCACCTCTGATTTCAAGAGTATTCCAAAACAAGAACTGAAAAGTTTGGTACAAAAATGTGGCAAAGTGTGTGCGTATGTGAATCAAGATGGACTAACGTTCCATTCTATATGTTGTTTTTAAAATACTTTACTTGATGTTAATTTATGTGTTCGTTATGTATTTTATGTTTGTGCGGTAAGTAAATATACGTTTAAAAGTAAACAAAGCGTGATCATTGTCTTAATGTGTTTCAAGATGATTTTACAGGAAGAAAAGAACCAGGTGCGAAAAAGAAGTCGCCACAATAATATTCCTATTCAGATTTCCAGGAGTAATATAAGTCTGCCCATGGAAACATATTGATATCAAACATGAACGGTGCTGAGAATATTATGAATTAAAATGGGAAAAAAAAAAATGGCCACAGAAAGCAAACATTTTTGGACAAATAGATTACACGTTAAAACATACTAATCGGCAATGAATCCAGTTTCAGCGAATAAAATTAATGCGAAGATGCCCATGAAAAAAATAATAATAAATAAATAAAATAAAATAAATAAAAAAATAAAAATAATAATAATCTGGTGTGTCACTCACACGACTTTATCTTACCCTGAAATTTAATACTATAAATACAGACTGGAGATTAAGGGGCAAAATAATGAGTTCTGTTATGCAAAATTATGTTAAAACAATTCAAATTAAGCTTCGTTCAACCAGCTTTACTTGACAAATAATTCTATGTGAGGGGGCTACCCCCCCCCTAACCCTCCATTTCATTACTGTACCGACATTTATATAGAATTCAAATCTTTTATTAAATTCAAAACTTCATTTAAAATTATTCAGACAATATTCACACGCAACATTCCTTGAAACTTATCAACCTTGATCAAACTTTTCTAGTAACAAACGTATTAACTTCAAAATACAATATTTTGGGTCGCCTGAAATTATTTGTTTTTAATTTACTCTAATGTCTAACAGACACAGACAAAAATCAAACGTTAAAAATGTGACTTCAGTATTCAGGTAAACTCAAAACGTGTAAATATATATATATATATAAATAAAACACCAAGCGATGAATATTTAGCTTAAAAAAATGCATTATTTAACATATGGCTATGAATAATTAATTTCAAGTCCTGAGCAGGTTTCCTAGACATGGTAAACTATTATTGTTAAGAACTTCCACTAACAATGAAAAAGAATGTTATGGCTTAAATATTGGCAGTACTGTATATCATCTGAAAGTTACGTACACACCACATGGTGTAAATAAATATAATCCTACATTAATAACACGCGCCGCAACCTGACATACAGTTCCATCAGTTTTCAAGTATTGTCGCACTATAATCTACTTCTTTTGTGTAGCCCCGTAAACGAACAGTGAATGATTTCTACACCATATTCTACATGAAACATGTTTTTACGCATATATAAAAATATATATATTCGTTTCATTTGGTTTAGTGCAGTCTATAGATGTTAAACTCTACTTCCCTGCAATTTCTCCCCATATACGTAATGTATTTGAATTCTCTTGGGTGCCCCTGTACACGAACCATTTGCTTGATCTCAACGAAAAGTTTAGTGTAGCATCCCTATATGATACATTTAGAATACCAAGTTTGAACTTTCTGCTATAATTTGTTTTTGAGATATGCTGATAACACACAGACACACATACACAGACCAACCGCTAAAACCATGATTTTTTGGATTCAGGGGATTTCAACATGTGTAAATATAACAAAAACTCATTTTCGAAAATTTGACTCAAAAACAATACTTTCTTATGGGTAAGAGAAAGTAAAAAAAGGAATGGCAGCCATGACACAGGTTTATGAACAGTTAATTCGGCGATCTTATCAGCTGATAAAATTATCTATACTAACACCATTAGTGACATACAGTTAACAACAGTAAATATTTACTATTGGCTTTTAGCGACAGATTTTTCTTGATTAAATAGTGGAAAGGAAAATAGGAAGCCTCCCCCCCCCCCCCCCGTAGTTAAAAATGCATTGTCTCAAGTACTGTCCATTATGTGGTGTAAAGATTTGACGCGCATATGATTTTGAGGCGGTATGTATGGTAATACCTTGGTAACGGAAATTACCAGTCAACTTGCGCATTTCAGTGAGTATGGCTTGTTGGTCATTAATTTCGATGGATATTTGCTTTGTTAATCAATGTCGTGATCTTTAAAATTTAATTATTATAGACCCCATACGCTTAAATTTACATGCATATTGTTTAATGGCAACATCTTTAATGACAGACTTTATTACAGAGTATTAAGTAATTAATTTTAATGATTACATGTCTCAAAGATATTTAAGATAGAAGTAAAATAAAAATAAAAGAGTCTTTGCACCAAATCCAAAAATTATATAAAAACTCATTTTTGATTTCTTTCCCATTGTTTTTGTTTGCAGTTTTAAATTTTATGAAGATTTGAAAGAAGATTTCAAATGAAGTTGGATAATGAATTATTTCCAGATTTTTTTTTTTTTTTTTTTTTTTTTTAATATGCTAGCGAACTTAATTCGAATGGGTTTATAAATCACAAGACGAAAAACCATACGTATTTCGAACGACAACAGTATCTAGCATTTTACTTGTTCTAGCTAAATTAATGATCTGTGTTTATAACTTAATAATTTATTACTACAGTTTGGTATTATTTCAGAGAGAGAAAACAATATGTTAAAGTTAAAATTTGTATTTAAGTAACTTTTCATGAATTATTTTTTTTCCTCTGCCATTTCAAATGATTTAATATTCTAAAAAAAAGTTTTTGTTTATAATAATATTCATAATACTTTACATTTATACACTAGGAATTTTGATGGTATTCGTTCAAAATAACTAAGAAATTATAAACACTGTTTTAAAAGTTTCCTTTTCCTTCTTTAAGATAAAGGTTTATACAATTTCTTTGAATGCAAACTGGAAATCATACCTACTTATTCGAAATAAATTCCAATAAAACAGCACATTATTTTTTAACTTTTGATAAAAGGTTTGCTGCAGTCAGGTGATAAAATTCAACTTTGGCCGAATTGGAATCAATTTCAGAATATCGTAACCTTATAAGAAAAAAAGGTAAACCAGATTTAATTTTAGTTCTTCAGCATAAAATTGCAAGCATATCAGATTTTTCATTTTCCTTATTATTTCTTTATTACTTCCTTATACAAAGTATAAGGAAGTATAGTAATCCCGATTTGCGAAATGGAATTTGTATTTTACATTGCTCGAAAACAAATGATCACAGAATGTTGCAAATTTACACATGAAACTGTCATGATGTCTAGTTGTACACCTGCAAGTGTCGTCTTAACATGAGCACTCGTTTTAAATATATCAGCGACTTTACACGATTTTTTGTGACGTCTGTATGTGTGTGTGTTTGTATGTATCTCGCATGACTCAAAAACGGTTGGACGTAGAACGTTGCAAATTGGTACATAGGTTTGTTATAACATCTAGTTGTGCACCTCCCTTTTTGGAACGGTTAGGACAAATCTTGCAATCGATTTTTATTTAACTTCCCGACTAGCTAGACATTTGAAACTTTCAGAAAAGCTCAGAACACGTTCACAATGCATTTTTTTTATATTTTTAGCCAACTGTTTCGGATACCTGCTGCCTTCAGCAGCGTTTATATGATTCAACAGAAAATTTATTTAACTAACTTCCCGACTAGCTAGACATTTGAAACTTTCAGAATAGTTTAGAACACAGAAAAATGTATTTTTTAAATAATTTAGCCAACTGTTTCGGTTCCCTGTTGCCTTCGGCAGCGTTACCAGTACAAATCTTGCAATCGAGTTTTAACTAACTTCCCGACTAGCTAGACATTTGAAACTTTCAGAAACGCTCAGAAGACGGTGACAATGCATTTTTAAAATATTTTTACACAATAGTTTCGGATCGCTGTTGCCTTCGGCAGCGTTTATATGACTCAACAGACAATTTATTTAACTAACTTCCCGACAAGCTAGACATTTGAAACTTTCAGAATAGTTCAAAATACGGTGAAAATGCACTTTTTAAAATACTTTTAGCCAACTGCTTCCGGTCGCTGCTGCCTTCTGCAGCTTTGCCAGTACAAATCTTGCAATCGATTTTTAACTAACTTCCCGACTAGCTAGACATTTGAAACTTTCAGAAAAGCTCAGAACACGATAATTAATTTTGTAAATATTTTTAGCTAACTGTCTCGGGTCCCTGCTGCCTTTATATGATTCAACAGATAATTTATTTAACTAACTTCCCAACTAGCTAGACATTTGAAACTTTCAAAATAGTTCAGAACACAGTGACAATGCATTTTTTAAATACTTTTAGCCAAGTGTTTCGGCTCCCTGTTGCCTTCGATAGCATTACCAGCACAAATCTTGCATTCTATTTTTAACTAACTTCCCAACTAGCTAGACATTTGAAACTTGCTTCGACACATTTTCCTTATCCTAATTTGCTGATTAATTTTATCAGGATCAGTGTCGCATTTTAGTGCTCACGCAATTCCATATTGTTTTCAATGCAGGTTAATGTGAATTATTGTTCTATCCTACCATGTTAAGGAAATCTTCAAATTTCGAACAACTTACGAAGTTTTCAAAATAGAATATGCGTAATTAATAATGTTCAAGCCAGTATATTAAATGAGAAAAAAGAGGTCTGACATCTTTACAATTAAATGTTCCTCAAAACGGACTTTTGTGCGAAAATTTGCCCTATTCTGCAAATTAAGAAAATCGTAAATTTCTAATAATTGATGAAGTTTCCACAGCAGAATGTTCATATTTAATGATATTCATGACAGAATCATAACGGATATTTTAAAGCTAGTCTGACATCTTTCCTATAAAAATATATTCCCTTTAATACGCGTTTAAGCGAATTTTTTTTCCTATTCTTCCATACTAAAAAAATCGTAAATTTCAAATAACTTTCGAAGTTTTCCAATTGAAATATTGCAAATCAGTAGGGCTCTTACCATGATCATAACTGATATTTTAAAGCTGATCCTCTTTGATATTATTTGTTCTTGAGATATCGTGTAAACAAACGTACAAACTAACACTCTAACAAATTGACATTCTCCAGACGAACACGTACCATATCAATATTGTGGTTTTCAGATTCATGCTTCAAAACGTAAAAAAATAAAAAACGAGACCAAAAATTTTCACAAATACCTGTGTTAATTATACCTATAATATGATGAGAAACTAATATAGTTAACTTTATTACATTATCACTTTTATTATCCATTACGGCTACATTGCTTTATTTTTACATCATTATGATAATCAACATAATTTCCCCCCCCCCCCGAAAAATAGCATTTTTTCTTGTTGTATATGTTACTTGTGAATTTTTTGGAAATTGGTATTACGTGCACAAAATTTATTCTCTGATAAATGCCTCCAAATAAAATGCATAAAGTTCTCAAAATGAAGTTGTACAAAGACTAATCCTATTCTGAAGATGAACAAAAATTAAGTATAAGTAAAAAAGCAAAATCCTAACGTACTCACAAATTTAATAAAAGTTGTATTGAGCACCCTAATCGTATTAATTAGTATTAATCGTATTAATTCTACCATTATCACAATTAAGTATAAAAAGAGAATTGTTTTATATATACACTGCACATACTGACTGTTTACCTTTACAAATATTTAACTTAGCAGTTATAATATGTTTCAAAGAAGTTCGTATATACTTCATCTACACTTATTTCTAGAACTTTTACATGTAATTGCGCCTCGGCTCCAAAAAGTTTGATAACTACTGATTTGGATTCTCTAAATAACTTGAACAATGCAATCTGCCGAGAAATTCGATAGATGAACAGCTGATAACACACAAATGATACTACCAAAACGGCTGTTTATTTTTAAATAACCAAGAAACCTTGAAATACTTAAGTAAAATTTTGAGGTGGAAAGCTTGTTTTCCCGAATGTCAACACAGAAGAGACTTCCTTGAACTTCTAAACTTTCACAAAAAGGGTAATAACCCTGCGGAGGCGATCCTGAGCGTGGCGCACGACCCAGGTAAAGGCGGTTTCGAATTGGTGTCTTCGATTTGCTTCCTCTTTCCATATCGTTTGTGTCGGGAATAATAATATCAAAAGTTTACTTCTGAGAAATTAGACTTATAATGTTAAATGTTTAAACAAAAGATTTTTTTAAACATTCTCTTAACTATTTTTATTAGAGAAAGTATTGTTTTCTGGTCAATTTTTCGAAATGGAAATTTT
The DNA here is from genome assembly GCA_963930645.1 of Salticus scenicus. NCBI lineage: Eukaryota > Metazoa > Arthropoda > Arachnida > Araneae > Salticidae > Salticus > Salticus scenicus. Next base: position 806,954 of record CAWVNO010000709.1, on the reverse strand, counting down.
GGATATATTTATATGTTTTGAGGTCTCTTGAACGCAGAAATAAGTTTCTAGCGGTTTTTCTGCGTGTGTCTCTGTATGCATCTGTTTTCAGCACAATTCAAAAACGAACTGGAAGTCCAAACTCTATATTCTAAATCGATATCATTTAAAGGTGCAACTCAAAACTATTTATTAAAATCAAACAAACAGTTCGTCACAGCGGCATCCAAGGGAATTCAAATGTATTGATGTCTGTGGGCAAAGTTTAGAGAGAGTTATAGATCAAGTATTCGTTTTTAGGTCAAAATTTCAAAATTAAGATTGGTATATTTGCATGTTTTGAAGTCCCCTCAATCAGGGTTTTCAGCGGTTGGTCCGTAATGTCGGTATGTATGTGTCAAAAACAGATATTTGACTTAATTCGGTATTCTAAGTCTATATCATACGGGTATGTTACTTGAAACTTTTTTATTGAAATTGGACAAGTGGTTCGTGTATAGAAACATACAAAAATATTCAAATGCATTAAAGTCAATGGGCGAAATCTTTCGTCGGTAATGTGCATTCATTTTTAATTTAATCTTAACGTATAATTTAAGACACTATTTTAAGTTAAAAATCTGAAATTTGCATTTAATTTCTGTAATCATACAGAAAAATCTATCTTAAAAATTAACCTGTCAAGGAATCCATAAAATAATACACAAATATGTTCACACAAATTTAAACAATAATAATGTCAAATTGAGGGATAAAATAAAAATTTTGAATTTCATCACTTTTATTTAATTTTTCAAGAAATTTTAAAGCACTTTATATTTTAAAATATACAAATGCAAAATCTCTCAATTTTAAGATGATAATTTACAAAATACTTTTATATCATCTGTTTAATAAAAGTTGTCTTTTATAGAAAATTGTTTTATTAATCTACAGATTCATTATGAAAATCATAGATATAGTAATTTATATAGATCTATCATCCCCATGTTATCATGAAAAGATATTTGATGCCGAAAAATTTTTTTGACATTAGCCATTAACTGTTACTGAAGCTCGGCAATTGTAATAGAATAGAATATTGATGAATTTTCAAAATGTCGAAATATTGCAACTTTTATTTCTTCTAATAAATTTATCAAAAGAAATGGCATAAGGTATCATAAAAGTAAATTATATTTGACTAAATTACGAAAAATATAATTTTTATAATTAGTTGCTTTAATATTATTATGAAATAAAAACTGTTTTGATTTTTAATGGAATACTTTTTTAAAAGTTTGATATTTTTTAAGATTTTATATTAGTAAGTAATATAGAATTTTCAAAATTCCTTTAAATATAGTTAGTAGTGGCACAGGTAAAGAACGTTAGTTTTAGTATATAAAAAGAGTTTAACTTTAAATATTAACTAAATGAATAAATCCAGTAAAAAAAAAAAAAAAGAAAAATAGAAAAATTAATTTGAAATTCTAACTGCAGTTTTTCATTCACCTGTAGTACATAAATTATTCATAAATTTTATTTGCTAAATCATCTGTGTGTATTCACTCGGAGTAAAAAGGAATCACTTTTTCTCCTTCCATGATCAATCTATGTCTTATTACTATATCTATGATAAAAATAAATAATTCCCACACAATGAATCACATTTGAAAATTTAGTTTATAAAATTTGTATTATATCGGGAGTTATCGTGATGACAAAATTTTCGTTATAGATAGATAGATATAGGTAAACGAAGTGATTGGAATAGGTCGATTTCTAAAGAAATCAACCTAAAAATTGAATAATTCCTATGTATTAGCTCATAGTACGTATAAAATATGTCACGGAAAAAATATTTATTTTAATTACTGCTAATGTAATTTTGTTGCAATTTATGTGTTTTTGTATGAATTTAATAAAAACATTTGTTGCATGTAACTAGGATACGTTATTAAAATTAAATGCTTTATTTTGTGACCATCTGAAAATAAAACATTGATATCCTTTTATTAATTATTAAGTTTGTTAATAAATACAACTGTTATTACCTGCTATTTAATAAAGATCAAGTATTATTCTTATTCTGATTACTTTTACCTTCTTCCTCAAAATGTCCGTGAATCACATTATGAAGTGATAATCAGAAATCTTTTCCCATTTTCCGTATTTAACGGCAATTTAAATTCCTCTAACAAAGTATTTTCGGTTATATCACGATTTAATTTTTTCCGATATCTGTTTCCTTTCGGACCAGATTTAAGTTTTTTAATAATACTACAAACAAATTCATTATTATTATTAGTTTCCGGTTTTACTCAGGAAGATCACACACTAAAACACTAGTTAGCAAAGAGAAATTCTGCTTAGCACTCTATCATATATTTATTCTCATAAAATTCCACTATAGTGATACTATACACATGATATGCGCAATGATCTTGGTTAGTTAACCGGCACGATTGGAAAGCGATATGTTACACTTACTAGGCTACCCTTTCCCCTGTTTCGATACGTATTCTTTATTCTAATTTGATAGGTAGTTATGTTGATGTCAGTTTCGTATCTTAGTTTTCAAGCAGTTCCACGCATGAAAAACATAAAAGCATGAAGCTGCAGTTCCACGCAATTATCTCAACAATCCAAATTTATTCAAAATATTGCTCTATTTAGCTTGCTAAAAATATTTTATATTTCAAATAATTAAAAAAAAAAAAATTTCAAAGTAGAATATTGATGTTCAATAGGGTTCTCTCCAATATCACCACAAGTGAAATTTTAAAAATCAATCCGACTTCTCTACAGAGTGAATAATCTTCATAATGCATGCTTATGTGAAATTTTGTCCTATTCTTCTGTGATAAGAAAATTTTAAAAATTTCGAATAACTTACTATGCTTTTAAAATAGACTGCTGATATTAAATATGGTTCTGGGTAGTACCATAAATGATATTTTAAAACTGGCCAAATTTTTTAAAGATGATTTAAAATTTTGAGAAAATGTCCACGAAGTCAAACAGTTTAAAAAACTGATTGCAAATCTACACTATAATGCATCATTGATTTTGTGATTTTCGGATACCCTATCTCTTAAAAAAGAAAAAAAAAAAAAAAAAAAAAAAAAACCGAGATCTTAAATATAAACGAATATAAAACTTATCCTCATTTATAATATGTGTGAATCTAATAAAGAAGTTTAGATAAGACAATTTAAATGTAATGAAATATTTTTCTTGGATTTCTTACAAGAAAATGATTATGAAATTTCGATATAATTTCAAAAATACGTTTAACGAACGATAAATAATCTTAAAAATCTGATGTGGGCACCACACGACTTCCTTATATACCTTTAGAAATATACATAATGTTAAAAAGCATTGTCATTGGACCCGAGACAGTTGTCTAAAAATATTTTAAAAATGTATTATTACAGTGTTCTGAGCTTTTCTCAAAGTTTCAAATGTCTAGCTAGTCGGGAAGTTAAAAATTGATAGCAAAATTTGTACTGGTAACGCTGACGAAGGCAGCAGGGACCCGAAACAGTTCGCTAAAAGTATTTAAAAAATGCTTTTTCACCGTGTTTTGAACTATTCTGAAAGTTTCAAATGTCTAGCCAGTCGGGAAAAAAGTTAAATAAATTTTCTGTTGAACCATATAAACGCTGCCGAAGGCAGCAGTGACCCGAAACAATTAGTTAAAAATATTAAAAAAATACATTGTCACCGTATTCTGAGCTTTTCTGAAAGTTTCAAATATCTAGCTAGTCGGGAAGTTAGTTAAAAAAATCGATTGCAAAATTTATACTGGTAACGCTGCCGAAGAATGCAGGGACCCGAAACAGTTGGCTAAAAGTATTAAAAAAATGCATTTGCGCCGTGTTCTGGACTATTCTGAAAGTTTCAAATGTCTAGCTAGTCGGGAAGTTAGTTAAATAAATTTTCTGTTGAACCATATAAATGCTGCCGAAGGCACCATTGACCCGAAACACTTTGCTAAAAATATTTTAAAAATGCATTGTCACCGTGTTCTGAGCTTTTCTGAAAGTTTCAAATGTCTAGCTAGTCGAGAAGTCAGTTAAAAATCGATTGCAAGAAATGCCCAAACCGTTTTTAAGTTATTACCGTTTTTTGATCCATTATAGCCAAAACCTTTGTATTTTTGGTCATTATGAACCTAATTTTCTTAAATATCTCCAAAACGGAAAAGCATGCAAAGTCCAAAAAGAGAGGTGCACAAATAGATGTTTTAAAAAACCTATGTGCCAATTCGCAACTTTCTACGTCCAACCGTTTTTGAGTTATGCGAGATACACACTCACATACACACATGCAGACGTCACGAAAAATCGTGTAAAGTCGCTGATATCTCTGAAACGAGAGCGTTAGGACGAAACTTGCAGGTGTACAATTAGACATCACGACAGTCACACGTATAAATTTTCAATATTCTGTGATCATTCGTTTTCGAGCAATGTGAAATATAAAATCCATTTCGCAAATCGGAATTACGACACTTCCTTATACTTTGTATAAGGAAGTAAAAATAGTTATAATCGTGCCTTAACTACACATATCACCAGAAGCTTGTTTAACGATTCATATGCTAACAAGTGACTCCTCCCCCCCCCCCCCCCCAAAAAAAAAAAAAAAAAAAAAAAAAAAAAGGATTAGAACAAGACTGATTTGAACCAGATGTTTCTGGCTCATATTTTTAGAAATAGTATCAGATCGAGACGTCTACTGTCTTGTTTCATTCACAGTCTTAATAACTCATAACACCAAATCAGATGGATTTAATTACAGCATCCAAATCGAGCAAAAGGTATTTAAACTTAAGCCAAAAGAAATATTAGATGTTTTTGCTTTTCCCAATAAATTTTGTTACTTTTAGAGCCCCTCTAAAAAGAGAAAATGTAAACGAATTTATACAAAAGTATAATATATGTATTAAGAATATTTTCTATAGCTTCGCCTTAAAATAGTGTAGATTTTCTTCTCTAAATCATCTTGATTCCTTTTTTACTTTCTTCCATATTCAACAGAATAAAGTACAAAATTCGTAAAAATTTTCGACGGATTTACGCGTTTTAAGAGTTGTAGAACACGATTTGACCATTTTTTAGAAAATGTCTGTCTGTCCGTTTGTGTGTGCGTGTGACAAAAAATTTGTGGCAACTGTATCTTCGGAACTATTGCTCAAAATTGCACATAAATTTATGTGTAGATGCACCTCGACCTAAATTAGTGCCTATCAACTTTTCGTGTCAACCACTCAACAGTTGGCGCTGGTATACAGCGATTTCCGCAATTTAAAGGGAGGCTACATCTCAGGTTCTATTGCGTATAATCAAACAAAACTCGATATGTTGAAAGGCCATTATGATATATGCTGATTCAATTTGAATGCTTATCGGCTAATAGGTGGCGTTGATACATAACGATTTCCGCAATTTAAGGAAATGCTATATCTTTGGAACTAGTGCACAGAATTGCATATAAATTTATATGTAGATACAACTTAACATAAATTAGTGTCTGTCAACTTTTGGTGTCAACCACTCAACAGGCGGCGCTGTTACACAGCGATTTCTGCAATTTAAGGGAAGACTATATCTCAGGTTATATTTGTATCATCAAACAAATCATGAAATGTGAGAAGGCCATTATGAGACATTATACTGATTCAATTTGGATGCTTATCGGCCAATAGGTGGTGCTGATATACAGCAAATTTCCTCTATAAAGGGAAGGCTATATCTCAATGGTTATGTGAGATAACCATTATAATAACGAATTTTTTAAGATGCTATTTATAGACAATAAAACTGCCTTTCTTTGGATATTTAGTGTCAGTTTTCTCTAAGATGAAAATAATTCGCATTCATCATATTAAACAATTTTAATAAATAATAGATTTAATAAATTATTTGCCTTTAGTGAATTTGTATAGGAAAATATAGAAGAAAGTCTTGTGGTGGCCACAGCATACTAGTTAACTAGGTAAAAGTTAAAAGACTGATGTGGAATCATGTTTATTTTTACTAATTTTGCTAGAAGTCGAGGTTTACCCCCGCCCCCTCCCGAAAAAAAGTGTTTAATCTACATTAAAATAAAAGACCACTAATATAATTTATGCATTTACTTTTTATGTCCGAAACTACGTAATTAATCGATTTACAGTAAAATAATACGAATTAAATACATCTCACTCCTATAAAAGAAATCTATCATGTAAATAAGAGAAACAAATAGAAGGTAATCTTCATGATATTCTGTAATAAAAGGTTCAGCAGATACATTTTAAATAAATGTAATTTAATACAAGTCTTTTAACAATAAGATTATTTTATTTTATTTAACCTAATACAATTTGTACTAATGGAAGTGTTGGCGCAATTTCAACTATTGGGATATAGACGGATATACAAAAAAAGAAAATATCGTGATTTTTTTTTTTCCCCCCCAAGTAAAGCTGATTTATTAACAAACAGAAAAAGTCAATTTTGCGGCAATAAGAATATTTAAGTATTCAATAAAATCAGTGGAAGTGTGTTATTTAACACATTCTCAACCGCTGACGTGAATTCACGTCATTTCAACTTCTATAGCTAGTTGCCGCTGACGTAAATTCACGTCTCTTCAGATTATATTCTTGATTACCGCTGACGTGAATTCACGTCATTTTAAGAATTTCTATGGAAACAATATTTCAGTATTATTTCAATAGTATTATTAGAGTATAATTTTTTGGTAGTATTATAGGTTCGTTCTAATATTATATAACTAATCTTCATTCCAAACTTCAGGTAATTACAAGAGTAACATTTCAAAACATTACATTCAACTTTTATCCACACTTAAACATCAAAAGTTTCGGCAACTAGCGTTAGTTTACTTCAGTATTCCCCGGCAATCAGTTTCAGAAAAGACAAAACTATGCCGGTTGCGAAAGTGTTAAACCAAAAGTCAAAACTTATAATGAAATTTTATGTATATGGGAACGTAATATTTATACTATGCATAAATATCATGTACACGACACGTATACGGTATTTTTCATATAATCAAAAATATTTAAAATGGTTAATTTAAATATTCTTAACAATTATTTATCAGTGTCGGTGACATCAGAGAATGTACAAATATTTAATTTATGGATATTAAGATTAATAGAAGACATCACGTGCAAATTAAATGAAAACAATTTACGTTAAATGAAATTTTGGCTAGTTATACCTCAACAGAAAAAAATTGTTAGATTTTCAAACTATTACTCAAAAAGCAACATAGCGACAAAGTACAAGTTTCACGAATAAGCAATGAATGAAAAGTGTGTAAATGTTGCAAAAACTCGCAACTGCATTTTCTGACTGATGAAAGGTCATGTTCAATTATTTCGACCTAAAACAATTGTTACGAGTTTTTGCTATTTACGATGTTGGCTGATAATGATTTTATTAATTGACCAGCATTTCTCTTCATCAGATTTCAATAAAATTAGTCAAGGTTTTCTTAAGTAAATCTCTTTTTTTTTTTTTTTTTTTTTTTTTTTTTTTTGCACTCAAACATTAGTAATTTCCAATCCTGCCATTTTTCTTCTTTTTATAACTAAATATATTACAATGTAAGAAATTTTGGTTAAGACTATAAATTATCCTAAATTAAAAAGTGGCACAAGAGTTATTTTTATTTTAAGTGAAAAAACGAAACGTATAACTATATTTTATATTTAATATAGTTACACGCTTTTAAGAAAATTTAATTTTTTGTATGTAATAAATATCAAATATTTTTCATTAGTAATTAGGTGCTACTTAATTGCGTTCACTGTTTGTTTAGATTTTGTATATATATGTGTATACTTCATTTAAATAACGTCTACGGTGAATTGGTTTCTTGCTCAAGTAGAAAGGTAATTTACGGAAAACTAATGCACTAAAATTTAAACAAGTTCAAATTTTATAAAATCATACATACTTATCTTCCACACTTTTTATTGCTCAATATATTAAAATATATGAAATATTCCTGAATGATAATACTCCCCATCTTGAAACTTAACGACATTTCCTGATTACACCACACTTAATGCAATTACACGTAAATAAACTAACTTTATATAAATTTATACAAGTAATTTAATTTAAACGTTATCTGAAACGGGAACTGAAACCCAATTGCTTCTGAATTAGGGAAGGTTTTCGAACAAATTTCCAATACCATTGATGAATGAAACAGTTGAATCAGTAAGCCAGAATGTACACATGCTATCTCATATAAAATAACTTTTAGACAAAACTTAAAAACACAAAATTAGTTACGTTATTCCTTTACAGATTTGAGCCGCATAACAATGAGCTGAATTCTCAGACTGATTGATTTAAAAAGTTTCCAATGAAATAACAATTCTTTTGTCGAGATTTTCGTAAATAGAGAAAATTCTTCATTTTGCTTCCATTCATGTATTTTACATAATTTATATCTCGTTACAAAAGATTTATATAAATTTTTTTCTCACTGCATTGTTTGTTTGTGACAATAAAATGTGATTTTTTTAATGAATACGAAAGAAACATTTCATTGGATTATAAATTGCTTTAAGAACAATAATGAATATCAATCAAAGCCTTTTACATTCAAGGATAAATAGAATTAATTTATAAACAAGGAAAAAAGATCATATAGCTCGCATAGATTAAAAGTATTTTCCAACTGTATGTACACGCAACATTCGTTTAATCTCCAATGTATTTTCCCTTCAAAATTGTACTTTAATAATTTAATTATATGGTGGAAGAATTTTTAAAAATTATTTTTATAGCTTTACTTTCGGGAAAATGTATATTATGTAAATCTTTGTAACTCTATATATTATGTAAAATTGTTACACACACACATGTAACTACGGAGAAGGGGAAAGCTCTGTCATCTTTATACATTTGCATTTAAAGAAAAACATACAACAGATTGCCTTTGTGTAGCCCTGTATACCGTCTAAAAATGGCAACGATACACATTACAATACTTTTTTCGATATCCTTCTATATAACAGCGCCACTTATTGTTTAACATGCACAAAACTTTTATCATAGCTTTTCAAAATAAAAATTCTACACATATATGGAGTTTGGGGCAATTTTAATTAACAGATGCTGAAATGTAGCTACGTGAAACATCACTGAGAGTAACAGCGGCGTCACCTGTAGGTCGAAATTGAGTTAGCATTCGTTTTCATAATGGTTTATATAACTTATCAAATTTGGTGCATTTATATGCTATAGAAGTTGAGTCGTTCTATTTACGGGGTAAACTGCAGTACAGAACAGCCACCTATCGGCCAATATGAACTGAATTATATAAGAATAGTGTGTCATAATGGCACTCTCATATACAAAGTTTTATGCAATTACATACAATAGAATATGAGATATAACTTTCCTATTCAAGGGGAAAATTACAGCACAATAGCGCCACCTATCGTCATATGCGTCCAAATTGAATTAGCATAATGTTTCATAATGTCGCTCGTCCACATCAAGTTTTGTTCGATTATACAAAGCAGAAACTGGGATATAACCTTCAGTATAGCTCTCCTAGCAAATCTCAGTATAGCAGCGACACCTATTACGAAATTTGCACCAAACCTTGATAGGCACTAATTTTTTTCAAGGTGCAACTGCATATAAATTTACATGAAATTCTGTGGAGTAGTTCCTATGATATAGTTGCCACATTTTTTTTTTTTTTTTTTTTTTTTTTTACACACGCACACACACACAGACTGATACACACATTTTCTGAAAATAATCAAATCGTGTTCCATAAAAAAATCTGGAAGTTTAATATTTTTACGAATCTTTCTTCTATTAAATACAGAAAAAGTAAAAAACTAACATAAATAAATGTATACTTTTTATACGTATTTTTACAGCATATATCAAAATGCGTAGGTAAAAACAGCACAAACACTAAATATAAACTCTAACCGTCTAATGCATTTCTGTTTATTATTAATATTATTTCTGACAAAGATATAAAAGTCTAATTTAATTAATTTATTTAAAACAAATAAATTATGCAAGACAAGTTTTTAACAACTTCCGACAAAATTCATCGAAAAACTGCACTTGAGAGATGAAAAGATTAAGAAAATACCATATTTTGCAAAATAGAGCAAGAATTATTACAGATAAAAATAAATAGTAGACTTTTTATCAGGCACGAGGGCAGTAGAAAATCAACAATCTCAACAACATATTGTTACAAAAAAAAAAAAAAAATTGTTTGTGTTTTTAATGTTTTAAATTGCATATTTTTAGTGTATATTGTCTGTCTCAGTTTTTAATGCGATTAAAATTTAATTTAACCACGAGACGTAATGATTTTCAAATATTTTAAACATATTGTAGTAGTTTGAAAGCAGCAATAGTACAAGAGCTTTACGTCAACTGCTAAAATTATAAACAATATTTACCAAACAAACAACAAAATCTTGAGTAAGAACTTCGTTTAAAACACATAATTTGTAATTTCTAAAACTATTTTTATTGATTTTTTAAAAATACAATCAAATTATTATTTAAACTATAAATATAAAATACGAAATTATTTCATAAAATATTTTAGGCGACGAATTTCGCTTTATCGTCATGTAGTTGGCGTGAACCTTAAATAAAAATGAATATGTAAGATGATAGCAAATATATAATTATTTTTACTGTAATATAGCAACAACTTGCAAAATGAGAAAACAGACACATGCCGGATGTTTCAGCCGGATTCTTAGAAATTTACTTTTAGGAAGAAATTTATTAACATTTCATTTAATGCTGTTCCAGAAATTATTTCAAAATATTCATAAATAAAATTCCATACCTCAGCAAACTCAAACTTTAATGATACTTTCCAAAATCTATAATAACACACGGAACTGAAAAGTTTCCTAAACATATTTTACCTTACCTCGAATAAAAAAGAAAAATCCGCTCTCAGTTCCAGATCCAAAATACTAATGCACGTAAAGACGATAGAACAAGCACAATTATTTCTACTTCGATAAGTAACAACTTGCAAAATGTGAAAAGTAGTCAGACATAAACCGGATGTTTCAGTTAGATTCTTAGAAATTCACTTTTATAAAGAAATTTATTAACATCCGGGCATATTTGTACTGTTTATGCCGATCTTGCATTAAAACAATCATCGAGTGGAGATTTCATTGCTAAAATTTAGATTTAGAAAATGGAAAACAAGAGGATTTATGTATATGCGAACTTAGATTACGCAATATCTATTGCTTCTTTTAAGAAATAATCTTTTCCAGAATTTCTAGAAATAAAGACGGAAATTATTATTTATTGACAAAGGAATTCGATAAATAATCTTTTATCTAAAAGAAACATTAGGAATTAAACTTTCATTTTGATTTTGTTTATTTAACTTCATGATGCTCATTGTTCATTAAATAAAAAATAATCAGGACGACTTTAACATAAATTTAAAAAACAACTTATAAAAAGAAATTATAGAAAGAAAAATATCATGAAAATTTTGGACTTAATAATAATAATTTATATACTTTGGGATGTCTTTATTTCAATAATGACTATTTTTTGACAGATCTAGACAGTCTTTTTTTTTTTTTTTTGGGGGGGGGGGGTTAAATGATAATTGTATCCCTTAAAATTATATATTATTTAAAAAAATCTGTACCTTTTTCTACGCATTGTTATTTGTTATATAAGTATAAGATTAATATTTAAGGAAATAAAGCCTAGGTTAAGGTTTGCGAAACACCCTGCATATACAGTTTTAATTATGAAAAATTACATTTTTTTTTTTTTTTTTTTTTTTTTTCCAAAATAACATTTAAAAAAAAAAAACAAAATCGTATAAATTTGTATAACTAAAGCCCACACACACACACACACACACACACACACACACACACACACACACAAAAAAAAAAAAAAAAAACTTTTTTTTTTTTTTTTTTTTTTACACTTTTGTATTTTTGTGTTAAAATTCAACAAATTATCAATTTTATTTAAAATAATACATATATATATATATATATATATATATTGCTAACTTACATATGAAAATGTACTTCTTTTTTAAGTTTAAAATATGTAATGAAAAGAAACAGAAAATGTACGTATTTTCATAGTTTATAACTGTTTCAGTGTGACCAGAGGCACAAAGAATATTTCTGGCACATCATGTTTTTATTCATGTGGCCTTATTTAATAATTTATTTCTATGTATGTTGCTAATAAGCAAAGAATTTAATCGCTTTTCCCACATTTTGAGATGTCCTGTATAGAATACCGAATTAAAAAAAAAAAAAAATGCTTAATTATGAGTTATGAAAATAGAATGTTGCTTGGCTACATCTCAGAATGTGTTGGTTAAAATTATACCAAACTACACATGTAAAAGTTTTACTGCATGGAATTGGGATCAAATATTTGTTTATATTAAATTTTAGGTGGCGCTGTTGCTTTCATCAAACCAAAGAATGATTTTAAAGAAAGTTAAGTTTTTTTATGGCCATCCTACTAGTTTTCTATGTTTTAATCAAACATTGATGGAGTGTGTGTAAAAGAAAGTAAAATAGTTGATATAAACAAAACATGGGGCAGAAAATTTACGACGTTACATCTACTAGAACAAATAAAATATTTTTGCAGGCAAAAAAGTAGGAAGAAAATAGGTTGCAAAACACATTTCCATTCGAAAATATTGTGTTTTTGCGTGAAAGTTCGACGTTTACCATACCACATAATACGAAAATGTAGAACCACAGATGTTAAAAAGTTTCATTTAAACAAAAGAAAATACTCTAAAATTTACTCTTTTTCCCAACTGAATCCCTGTTTCATTTAAAAGACATAATAAATACAATAAATAAATATAATGAAATATAAAAAGGGTATTCGCGAAACTTTGATGTTGGCACATAATACCTCAAATATTGATCATATTGATTATTTATTTCAAAAATAAAAGTCTGACTTTAAAATTCAAGGAAGAAGTATTTTAATCTCAGGCAAAAATCACTAGTTCATGTTGGTGAACTCTGCTCAGTTACCTAGTATTAGTTCTCATAAATTTCTACAGTAACTCAAACTATATATTCATGATATAGCAGATAAACTCTAAAATGAACTCGATATACTGCTCGGCATGACGCAGACAGATATTCCCCACCTAATAGGCCATCCTTCCCTAATGCTTCTAAGCATTGTCTTTTTCCTAATTAGTAAAATAATTTTCCTAATGTCAGTTTCATATTTTAATTTTCCTGTAATTCTTTTCATGTGAAATATTCTCCGTAAGGACTGTTTTTTTACACAATACTCTCTCATTAACCAATTTTTGAGAAAATATTGCCTTATCGCCATGTTTTTATTAACTCGCTTTCTTGTTTGTTTGTTTGCCCAGTACAAATCTTGCAATCGATTTTTAACTAACTTTCCGACTAGCTATACATTTGAAACATTTAGAATAGCTCAGAACACGATGAAAATGCATTCTTTTAATACTTTCATTCAATTAATAAATATTTGAAAATTTCTTATAATTGCTCTCTTTATTACGCATTTGATCATTTTCTTTCAAGTTGATGGGATAGTTCATCAAAAAATCTTTAAAAACGCATTTATAAATACATAGAATTGCCAAGTTTATACGATTCAACAGAAAATTAAAAAACGTGGCATATAAAAAGTTCTTTTTATCTTGTAATTATTTTGCCGCATTCTGAACATTTTTAAATTCGAATAATTTACAAAGTTTTTTAAATAGATTTTTGATATTCATTAAATATAAATATTTATTTCAGATCATAAATGATTTTTTAAAGCTAACCTGACTTATTCAACATGAAAATAATTCTCATAATTCCCATTAAAACGAAATTTTCCTGATTATGCTATGTTAAGAAAATCATAAATTTTGAATAACGTATGAAGTTTTAAAAGTAGATTATTCATAACCAATAGGGGTTCTTCCAGTATCAGAAAATGGTATTTTAAACTTGTCAAACTTATTTAAAATTATTCAATCTTGAGATAATGTCTAGACAGACAAACAAATTAATCAATCCACGAGATAGATACAACAATAGATTTTGAGATTTTTCGGAATCCTCATACCTCGATATGTAAAAAGATCGAAAATTGTTCGCGAGTACCAAAGTTCCCCATACTTGTAATATGATGAGGAACTAATATAATATAATAAAAGCAAATTTATACTAAGAAATTAAAGGTCATTTTTTAAGATTTTATTATTATTATTATTATTATTATTAGATTACAACAGCTTCGCATGCTTTGCCGGTGACTATATTTAAATGAATTTTCAGGGAAAAAAAAAAAAAAAAAAAAAAAAAAAGAAAGAAAAGAATAATAGTTATTTTTACTTTCTCTTACCCATAAGGTAGAGAAAGTATTGTTTTTGGTTGTTGTTATTGTTCAAATTTCCGAACGCGAGATTTTGTTATATTTGCACGTTTTGAGGTCCCCTGAATACGAAAATCATGTTTTTAGCAAATGGTCTGTGTGTCTGTGTGTGTGTCTGTCTGTTATCAGCATATCTCAAAAACAAATTATGGCAGAAAGTTCAAACTTGGTATTCTAAATGTGTATCCTATAGGGATGCTACAGTAAGCTTTTCGTTAAGATCAAGCAAATGGTTCGTGTACAGGGACAATAAAGAGAATTCTAATACATTACGTCTATGGGGGAAATTGCAGGTAAGTAGAGTTTAACGTCTATAGACTGCACTAAACTAAATGAATCGAATATATATTTTTGTAATAGAGATAGTTAACTGGGATTTTTTTTTTTTTTTTTTTTTTTTTTTTTGTGTATGTAGAAGCCTCGCCTCCCCCCCCCCCCTGGGTGGGAAGTCCCCCCTCGAGGGGAGTAAATTTTCATGATGGGTATCTTTCAAAAGAGCTCGCCAATACCTTTAAAACGGATGGTTGAACCATCGATCTGCGATAATTTAAAACAAAGTTATCGATTTTTTTTACTTTTAACGAAAAAAAAAAAAAAAAAAAATTAGAAAAAAATCGTACATTTTTTTAATATTAAGAATAAAATGTACTTTTTTTTTTTTTTTTTTTTTGAATATTTGGTGTTATACTACTTCTCTAATATGGAAATTTTTTAAAAAGAGAATTATTTTTTAATAACCGAATTAAATTTTATATAAATGTAGGTGCATTAATGAAACGGGGGGTTGAGGGGGGCGATAGCCCCCCCTCACACAGAACGAATTATCATATAAAACTCTTTAGAAGCCTAATATGAATTGTTTAACATAGGTTTACATAACAATACTCGTTACCTTATCTATTAATCTGCAACCTGTATTTATAGTATTAAATTACAAGGTAAGAGAAAGTCGTTTGAGTGACACACCAGATTATTTGTTAAATTATTGTAAATCAAAATATATGCTGTATAAATCAAAACTAAATAAAGAATATTCTATTGAAATTCCTCAAAACCTAGCTTCGGGTACCGATGTTTTCAGTTGCGTCTTCCCCGCATGTGTCAGGTCCAGGTCCCTACTCTGTCTGCAGCAGAACCTTACCCCAGGTACTTCAATTTGGATGCTTATCGGACGAAAGATGGCACTGCTATTATTCAAGTGCTACGACTTTATACATAATTTTATTTCAGCATCTACAGAAAACTTCAGTTTTGGCACGATTTGTATGAGTCAGACCAAGCAGCGAGACGCAGTTTTTTTTTTTTTTTTTTTTTTTTTTTTTTTTTTTAGCCCTCGCTCTGTGATAGTAAAATTATAAGTAAAATGAATTTATAATTTTATGCCAAAACTAATTAAAAAAATTCTAAATAAACTTAAGTGTTTTAAATTTTAATTAAATTTAAGATTTAACAATACTTTCTACTATATTACCATTTGAAAAGTTACCTTGAGGGTACTTTTTTCTTATATTTATTATTGTGGCGATTACAGACTTCTAAACAATAGGATTTCTTTCTTTTTTTTTTTTTTGTCTTATTCCCCCTCCCCCCGAAAAAATAAGTTACTCTCGGAAGTAATTGGCATGTTGGGAGAAATAACTTCAGTACTATTTTACTTTGACTATTGACTAGGCATGGCTTAAATGTCTCCCCATCCCTAATTAGAATTAGCTTAATAAATAAAAAATATATTTCACGTTTCTTTTATATTAAAATGGGCATCCTACGCATAACGGATTATTGAGCAGCTGCTCGTCTGACACGCAGGTTCATCAAACACGTGTATGTACTTAGTACATATTAAAATATTTTATCTCGAGCTTTCACGCGTCATATTTCATGGCTAAATACTCAGAGGTTGCGCGAATTCAGAAATATGAAATTTTCTCATATATATGTACATATATATGTATATATATATATATACATATATATATATGTATATAATTGTAAATTAATTTGGTTAAATCCAAATACAGCATAGAAAAATTATTTATTTTAACTTTTGGGTTACATGCTACCTCGGTGTCCCAAGTAAGACCGCATTGACACATACTATCAATACTACTAGGCCAAAGGACATTACATAGAACTGAGGAACACTTTTGTAAGATGATCTTAGCATTTTCTGTTTACAAACCATCAAGATACCCAGAAGGAGGTCTCGTTGCAGCTATTAGCTATACCAAAATATGGTGGTAACAGAATTTTTAATATTGTTTGAAGAATGAGGGTTTTAACAATTATATGTTATTGGGGGAATGAGTAATCTTAGCCTTTTACTCTGGGAAACGTTGTGAATTTTTTTTAACTCTCTTTAAAGAACATATTCATATCAAAGTGAAACATTTTACAGCTTATCTTATTTCCAAATCGCTATATCTAATAAAAAAAAATTCTAAGTACAAAATAAAGCTGCATCTATAATGAAATATTATATTAAATACATTTAAGTGTATTTATTTAATATATATATATATATATTTAATTATACGTATAAACAATTCATCGTTAGTTTACGTCTATCTATGGTGGTTAAATTACTTTCCGCTTTTCCCAAAACAAATAAAATGATTTCATTTTATAAAATTATTGAAATATTTTTTTAGTGCGTTTAACGCATTTTATAAATGTGATTTAATAAATTTGTTTAAATTTACATGAGTTTATGGCGCAAGCAAATCACTGAAAAATCTCTTGACACCCCCCCCCCCCCTTCGCCCTTTTTTTTTTACTCGATTACAAATTCAGCTTTCTTTTTTAATGTTGTTAGAAAGAGCTTTTGAAAAATGCAAACAGTATCTGCGCCTTAACGTAAAATACAAGGAGAAAAAAGTAATTGTATTTTTCATAACACGATTAAACATTTGCATATTCAAATCATATCTACTAATTAAATGAATTTTTAATTTCTTTTGTAACAAATAAAATTTTAATAACATCTATAGGGAGTTTCATTCGAAAATGTTTAAATTACGCTCCTGTAAATATTTTGAAGATATTGTATTTAAATTAATTAAATATACGCATGCATGATTAAGTTTTTGCAAATTTTATTTTTAAGTTTCAGAATTTCGTATCTAAAATTTGTGTTTTAGAAAGAAAAATGATTTCCTCAAAAAGTAATTTCAAATAGGGAAATAGTAGATCGATGGCCTCTTTGAACTCTTATGCACACTGTTATTTACCAAAATCAAGATATGCCTTAAAAATTTGTGTTGATGTAATTTTGCTCATTTTTATTTTGCATCGAACAACACTTTTTTACGAATTTCTGAAATAACTAAAATTTTAGATCATTATTTATTTAATTTTGACGTAGGTCATTACATAGATTTATCATACCTAAAATACTTTGTTTTCATTATTATCATGCCAATTTTTGGCATTGTTTGGCATTGTTTTTTACTATATATATATATATATATATATATATATATATTTCTTTTTTTTTAACTATCTGTGCACCAATCATACGCACCATATCATTTTCAATAAATATAAAAAGTAAAAAAAAAAAAAAAAAAAAAAAAAATTTCGTTTTCGAATGAATAAATTAAATAAATAAAAAATAAATAGTGTAATAGCCGTTACTAAGATACGCAGACGATTGAAATGAAAGAACAAATTTTAGAAAAATGAAACAAAGAAGCTAATTAAAACCCAAATAAACTACTACGTCAGAAACGCCAAAAGAAAAATATTTGCGATGCATACAGCTGTTTCGGTAGCCTTAAGTGTACCGTCTTCAGTGCAAAAAGAATTTAAAATGAGACCTACTGCTTTGTTTACAAAACTTGAACCAGAAATATTGCATTTCAGTTGAATGAATTTAGGGATGATACGGTGTCTCTTGCACTGTAAAAGGAACTTGAAACGGTTGACGGCACGAAACTTTTTAGTACGTAAACGGTAGAAACAATTAACCAATTTGCACATTGTGAAATGAAGAAAATGGCTCAAAATATTACTGACCTAATCTCCCCCTCATATGAGGCTTCTCAGACCAGGTTGCTCAGTAACAATATGAGCAGAAGACCAATAACACATCTAAGCCCGTATAAGCTTAACAAATAATAACAGGAGACTTGGCGTTGGAATATTAAAACCCGAATAAACTACTATGTGAGAAACGCCAAAAGAAAAATATTTGCGATGCATACAGCTATTTCGGTAGCCTTAAGCGTACCGTCTTCAGTGCAAAAAGAAAGTGCGATTAAAAAAAAGTGCCTTTTTCTAATCGAATTTCTTAAAACGACTAAAATTTTGCCTCTAGTACAGAATAGCCCCCTTAATTTTAATAAAATGGAGCATTAGATATTTTACTCATTTTTGCTTTATACATTTTAAATACTTTACGGAAAACCAAACAGAATTAGCTTATCATAAAATCTTAAAGCATACTTGAACCTCAATTAATTATCTTAAAGTGTCTCAAACTTTATGCACAAATATCGATTTTGAAAAATAACCCTACAGATTTTGCAAATCTGTAAAATATCATAAAAGTTAGACATTCATTTCTTGGTTTGATTCGAGTTGCAGGATGCAACTCTCTTTAATCTACCCTTTTAAATGTATGAAAGAAATTGTAATATTTTTTCTTTTACTTTAAAATACAGAATGATTATAATAAAAGTTGAGATTTCAAAACGCTTATTTGGTTTTAAAACTACTGATCAGAATGACATGATATATTACCAGAACAATCGCGAGACGGTGATATTTTGTTTGGCAAAGAAAAAAGAAATAGTTCAAAATGTGTCGTTAATCATCTGTAAGGTGTTTGTTTCGTGAAGCTCCTCTTTTTTCTCTTGCCACTGTCACTGTTTTCGCTGTAAACACGTATTCTTGTCTGTTTGCTAAAAAATGTCGTAAACTCTTGAAGTCTATATTGTTTCCTGCTAATCTATTTTATAGCTAACAACATTTCTGAGTTAAATGGATCATTTAGGCTTTTTCCCCTGGCATTACCCTGACAGCGCCATCTATAGGCACATTTTGGAACTACCTTTTTCCTTTGCCAAACAAAATTTTATTTCGTTACAGCTGTTCTGGTAAAATGTCAAATCACTCTGACCGGTAGTTTTAAAGTTAGAGCGTTTTGAAATCGCAAATTTAATAATAATCAACCTGTATATGATTAGACAAAAGAAGGCTACTCAGATCCCTATAGAAAATAGCCTATAGGAGGATAAGTGCCACCTTGAGTTCAAAGAAATTAGACTTTGAACTTTGTAACAAACTTCATTTCAGCTTCATGGGAAGATGGGAGTATGAATAAAATTGAGTTCAACGTTCAATGAGAACCCCAGCAAAGAAAGTGACACAAGCAAAGCTAGTATGTTGTGGCCACCAAAAGACTTTCTTCTATATTTTTCTATACAAATTCACTAAGTGCTAATAATTTATTAACTATTATTTATTAAAATTATCTAACATGATGAATGTAAATGATTTTCATCTTGGAGAAAACTAACACTAAATATCCAAAGAAAGAGTATTATTGCCTATAAATAACATCTTAAAAATGCGTTTTTATAATGGTTATCGCACGATTATCAAGTTTCGTACAGTTATATGCCATAGAATTTGAGATATAGACTTCCCGTTATCGAGGAAATTGGCAGTATAGCAGCGCCTCCTATTGGCCGATAAACATCCGAATTGACAGCATAAATGTCTCATAAATGACCTTCTCACATAACAAGTTTTGTTTGACGATACAAAACAGAACCTGAGAAATAAATTTCCGTTAAATTGCAGAAATCGCTGAGTGGGTGAGCCACCTGTGTGGGTGGGCCACCTGGTGAGTGGTTGAAAACAAAAGTTGATAAGCATTAATTTATGTCAGGGTGCATCTACATATAGATTTATATGCAATTCTGTGCAGTAGTTCCTGAGATATAGCCTTCCCTTATACTGCGGAAATCGCAGTACAGCAGCGCCACCTCCTGGACGATAAGTATTCATATTGAATCAGCGTAATGTCTCATAATGACCTTCCCGCATACCAAGCTTCGTTTCATTATACACAATAGAATCTGAGATATAGCCTCTCCTTAAACTGGAGAAATCGCTGTATAGCAGCGCCGCCTGTTGAGCTGCTGACACTAAAAGTTGACAGGCACTAATTTAGGTCAAGGTGCATCTATATATAAATTTATATACAATTCTGAGCAGTAGTTCCGGAGATACAGTCGCCACAAATTTTTGTCACACATACACACAGACAGACATTTTCTATAAATGGTCAAATCGTGTTCTAGACATCTAGACCCCTCAAAACGTGTAAATCCGTCGAAAACCGGAAGTCGAAAAATTTTACGAATCCAATAATTTTCTCTATTGAATATAGAAGAAAGTAAAAATGGCAGTTTTGTTTTATGTAATTGAAAAATGTGTATACAGGGTCTTAACATGCACGATAAACATCACATCTCTATCTCGCAATTTATCCACCTGAGAGGTAGTTGCGTAAGTTTTTTTGTAGACTAGTCAATGCTTTATCGTTAATTTTAAGTTGACTTTTCTAAAATGCCTGCATCTTACAGGAGTGTGATATCAGAAACTATTATGAATAGATAAATGATGTACTGTGTTTTTGTAAGAGAGGGTAGAGATAAATATAAAAAGATGATTAAAGTACGTACAGATAAGTAAATCATACATTTACGCCGCAACAGTTAATCTTCTTGTGAGTTTCTGGGCACAAACCAGTAGTGCTATTTATACCATTTTCAATAGCGAACAGGCCATAGTGTACTAGAATATATGAGCTCTAAGACATGACATGCCAAATTATTTACGGAAATTAGAAAGCGGATAAACAGACAAACCGAAGCCATAAACTCTTTTCAATTTTGTAGAAAGTGATAAAAATCCGATTTTTTTCCTACTAAAAATATACAGTAAGATGAACAATTTTCCTAACATGGGAAATTTATGCAGCAATGGAGCTTTCACGGTGAAAAGTTTTACTCTGAATTAGTATAAATAAGCAAATTCAATTCAAAGTGGATACGCAGTAACGTGACATTGCATAACAAATAAATGTATCTATTAACTAAATTCAGAAACAGCGTGCGAATAAAATCTTGATTCGTTTTCTAGTTAAATAGTTCATCCTTGCTGCAATTGTGATTTTTTTTTACTCCAACAATAAACTGAAGTGCTTTTGTCTCTGTCATCCTTTGTTTCCGAAAATATTTTGAGTGTCTCCATAATAACTTCAAAATTTGCATGACAAGTTTTCATTATTTTTAGAGTGGAATCTTTAAGCGCGAGAGAAAATGTTTAGTCCTCGATGATATGAAATTCTGTATCGAAGAAATATTTTGGGTGCATAAAAATATTTGTAATGTTAAATAATATATTATGAATATACATGTATGTATTTTAAACAGACATAGTGTTAAAATGCATAATTTATATTATAAATTTTCTATGTGTACGTATACGTAAGTTTGGAATTTTCGAACTACATTAACGATATTTCTCGTTCCTTCCTTTTTGGCATTAAATATTTGATGCAAATTTCGCAATTTTAAATTTAAACTGCCATTTGATGCACAAGCAAGTGAAATGCCCACAGTGATATCTTGAAAGCCCCTTAACACGTTTAAATGTCCGATTATGATAATTAGAAACGGAGTTATTCTAAGAGTATCCCAAAAAGGTTAAAAATCAGAATTTGATAGAAAAATTGATTTAAAAAAAAAGTTTAAAAAATGGGGGGAAGGGGGGATTGTGAGGTGTGTTGTCAGGCCAACTTACTACACGAGAATCGTAGAACTCAATAGTTATACTCTCTGGGCAGAACTTCTCTGATACTGGTGGGACCGAAGTAAAATAGTTAATTATGAGCTGAACGATGTTACAATTTATAAATGTGGTGAATTTTAGCTGTAAATACATAATTCTTAGTAAATATATGTAAATATAAACTGAACATGTAATCCCCCCCCCAAAAATAAATAAATAAATAAATAAAATAAAATAAAGTTGTTTTTGTGTATGAGTTGCTTTTTAGAAAATGATAATTGAAAATAATATTGATATATGCTTTTCAAAATATTTGTACTTTTTTTTAACTGTTTTCTAGTGCATGAACTAAATAAATATGATAATTTAAATACATTTTGAATGTTTTGGAACGTACTGGCAGTATATTTGAATACTTACTTCAGTATGTTTTATAAAATGACCTATGATATTTTTCGATTGCCTGTAAAACATTTATTTATGAATTTCTCTCTTAAATTCTAGTTCATGTACTAGAGAAAAAAAAATTTTAAATACATTCAATTATTTATTTTACTTTCTTGAAAATATTACTCATTTTCTAAAAAATTAAATACATTTTCATTGATTTTCATAAATTTTTATACATTTGTTTGAAAGGCTAATAAATCTGAATGAATTGCAAATGCATAAAAACATAATTAAAATTTTTGAAGAAAGTTTTTTTCAAAAATACCACATTTCATTTATATTTTTTTAACACTGTAAAAAAAGAAAAAAAATCTAAAACGGCAGTTTTTTTTTTTTTTTTTTTTTTTTTTTTTTAAATCGTTAATTTTGTTCCAAAATATTTTATATGCATGGTTCAACTATTTGTTGTAAAGGTCGACAAGTTAATTCGAAAAATACTGATATATTAAAAATTGACATTCATGAGAAGGGAGAAGAAGCGATGCTCTTATATATACAAAAGTTTTATCCTGGTTGACTATTACTATTATAAATAAACTTTTTAATTTCAAAATAACTGTCATTGTGCTCATTTATACGAAATTTTGTCCTTCATTCCCATATTAAAAATTAGGAAAAAACTGTACGACGGCGCTACCTGTTGAGCGACAAGCACCAAAAGTTGATAGATACCAATTTATGTCAAGGTGCAAGTAAATATAACTTTTCATGAAATTCTGCTCATTAGCTTTTGATTTAGAGCTGTCACAAAATTTTTGTTTCACTTTCACGCACACACATACATACACACATACGTGTATATAGACAGACGGATATTTTCTAAAAAAATTTTAATTGGGTTCAGGAAATCTCTAAATACGTAAATCCAACGAAAATCCGAAGTCGAAACTTATTACGAAATCCAACGCAACTTTATTCTATTCAGCACAGAAGAAAACAAAAATGCTATGAATGTCCTGAAACACCTTAATTCGGTTATTTTAAATTTCTTGCAAATTTACGAAGATTAAAAAAAAAAAAAAAAAAAAAAAAAAAAAACTTTGTATTATTTAAGATTTGTGTATATTGTTAGAGTAAAAATCATTAAAAAGTTTTCAGTTGAATGATGAAGAATAAGAATTGTATAAAAAATTTAAAAATCCAAAACAACGATTCCACTCAGCACAAAATATTTCAGTTACATTGCAAAAACGTTACAATCGTTCATTATCGTAATACATTTCAAGAAAGTTTTCTGATATTTTTATGAAACTTTTAAGTGTTTTCGATGTTACGAGATTGATACTTTTTTCTTTGTACATTTATTGTATATTTTTTTACATTACAAAGTTAAAACTGAAAAATCTATACCACAAATGTTTTTTACTTTCTCTTACCTATATAATGTGGCAGAGAAATTATTGTTTTGGGTTCAAATTTTTGAAATTGAGTTTTTATTATATTTACATGTTTTGAGGTGCCATGAATTCGAAATCATGTTATTAGTGTTTGGCCAATGTGTCTGTGTGTCATCATCATATCACAAGAACAAATAATTTAGCAGGAAATCCAAAGTCAGTATTCTAAATCTGTATCATATGTGTATAGTGGTATTACACCAAAATTTTCGTTGGGATCAAACAAATGGCTCGTGTACAGGGCCATTCAAGAGAATTCAAATACATTACATCTATAGGTGAGATTTCTGATAAATACAGTATGACATCTATATGCTGCCCTGAGCAAAATGGAATGAATGTATATATATATGCATAAAAACATGTTTTGTGTAGTATGGGGTATGAAAATCGTACATCATTTGTTTAGAAAGCTAACCAAAGTATTTAATAATATTGAGGTTATACTTAGAAATTGATGGAAGTGTATTTCATTTTGTGTTATGTATTTTTCATATAGAACTAAATTTAAGTACACTATTGATGTGTATATAATTTTATAAACAATATACAACGCTACCGAAAATTAAGCTGTTAGTTCTTTTCTATTGAATATAAATGACGGAAATGCTTTGAAACATTTTAGTATCTCGACAAACACTGCTCAGGGGGAAAAAAAACGATATATAATACCTAAACCGTAAACAAAGTATTTTTTAAAGTTCAATCTTGAACTCTAGTTTTTTGCATAATATCACGTTTTGATGTGCCTTAAATATGAAAGTCAATTAGTCAATTTCTTAGGTATTGATCTGTATGCATATATGTCCCCAGAATAACTTAAAAACAAATAACTGCAGGAAATTCAAATTTGGTACTTTGAAGTTGTACAAAGTTGCCACTTGAAAAGTTTGATCAAGATTGGCAAGTTTAAAGGTAAATTATGAACAACCTTTAATTATATATATATGTAAGCAATATAAATGAACGAGGGGTTGAGAGGGGCAGTAGACCTCTTCATATTAAATTATATGTCAAATAAAACTGCATTTAAACCTATTTAATATTATTTGAAAAGTTGCTTGAACTTTTTTATCTAATCTTATTGATCTTACGTTGTGATCTGTAATCTGTCTTTATAGCACTGAAATACAAGGTAGGAGAAAGTTGTGTGAGTGACACACCAGATTATTGTAAATGCAAATCTACATGTCAAACAATTACAATGCAATGTGTACCTGTTGCTGCACTATGTGAAAGAATAACTTGAATGCATTGATATTGTCTAATGGAAGCTCTAATTAATTAGGGTTTCTTCCGTGAGGTTCTTCGAAAAAGCTAAAAAAGACACCTTACAAGATAATTTCCAGAATATGCTATTACATTAAGCATCAATGTTTGTGCAGTAATTTTTTTTAAACATTTTAGAATTGCTTCACTGTTACAAAGAAGTTTCAGTAAAGCATAATTGTTACGTTTTCGATTTTCATGTTACGATCACAGACATTTCTACGATTTTGAAACTAATCTGAAACATTTTGAAAGGTTTCTGCAATAGTGACAATGTTTCCATATTATCTAATTGTTACAATTCTGAGACGTGCTGTTAGGGATACACAAACAAGCAACATTTGTTTCGATTTCAAATAATACAGGTGCCCTGTCGTTAATTGCTCCACAATCTCCAAATTTTTATTTGCTGATTAATCCGATTTTAGAATACGCTTCCTGGTTATATTTAGGAAAAATACGGTCTAAGAGAAGTATTTCCTAAAAGCATACTTCTGAGCTATTGCAGAAGCAACATATATTTTTGAGATGCAATAAACGAAGTTTCCCATGGAAAATGATATAATTAATTTAAACTAAGAAATTATTTACAGGACGACACAAAAATGTTCGGATTTATTAGAAAAAAATTTATTGAGTTGTATTTTCAGCTATATCTCTTATTTTCTATTTTATGTAATGAAAAGTATTTATTATTTGAAAGGTAAATATAGTTACAAAGTGTTTTATTTGAATTCTGAAAATATTTATGGAAAGGAAAATGCGGACAGGCATATGAACCGAAATCTAAATCACTTTTAAATTCTGTTGAAAAATGTTAAAATTATTCCCGAATGTGATTTTAAAGACTGAAAGAAAAATTATATTCACAAGTAAAATAATTTTTCTTGGATTGTTACAAATTCTGAAAAAATAATAATAAATTTGTTTTTAATCAAAATTATAGTAATAGTTCTTACATATTCTGCAGGCGTAATAAATTGTTTCGCTGATATATATATATATATATATATATATATATATAAAGTTGATAATTGTAAATCATCATAAAATTTAGCATTCAAAAAATACATTGTTAATGCCAACAACATTCAAAATATAATTTTAAATCGGAGTAAATTTTAGCAAAATGTGATACGTTATTAATGATAGTTACATTCAATTAATTAAATAATTAAATTGTCAAATAAATACTTACGCTAATGATTACTTATTAAACCCATTCATGTAAGCCAAAAGAATCAAGCCAAAGTTCAAAAGAATGTAAGCCAAAGTTCAAAAGAATAATTTTTTCTTTTGAAAGTTAAGAAAATTAGCCATCAGAAACCATTAAGTTTAAAAATAATAAACATTAAGTAGAGATTTTTATCAAAGCCTATATATATATATATATATATATATATATATATGTGTGTGTTATTTTTAACTGCTATTTTTCTTCTTTCCTAATATTTAACTTTAATGTTTCTATCGAAGTTTAATTAAGATTAAGTTAAGAGTAAAATAAATTATTTATAATTGTTGTAATGATAATTAGCAAATTTGCTTTTGTCTTAATTTGACATATTTGCTTATGCTTTTTAGTTTTAATTTTGACAAGTAGATGGTAGCACGGCAGTAAATTCAAGTAACGGGAGATGTCTCTCTACGAATATAAAATTTATAAATTCGATTTAGTTTAAAAAAATAAAAAAATTAAAATAAATAAATGGTCAGGTGCTTTATGAATTTATTTCTGGTGAAGCTCTGTTTATTCTAATTGCAGGTTATAATCTATTTTATTTATTTATTTATTTTTTCCATTGTAATTAATTTCTTGCAAGGTTGGGTCAATTTTTGTGCGTTTTGCGTCACATCATTTGCCAAAAAATGAAACCTTGCATTTTTTCTTTTTAGCTCAGTGTGAGGGTGGTGATTCCTAACGCATTACTTCAACATTCTGAGCAATTTATTTTATTTTATTTATTATTTAACCCCTTAAAGCACGAGTTTTTTTTCGGAAAAACTGGTAAAAAATGATAGAGATCTTTTTGACAGAAAATGAATATATAGGTATAGTGTAAGTTATTTTTTGCAATTTCAGTTGGGGAGGGGGGATGACTAGGAAGCGGGTGGAGGGGGGTAAAAGTTATTAAAAAACATTATCATGCAAACAAAGTATAAACGATTTGATTGCTTGTTTATTTTGAATTTCAAAATGTTAAAATCATATTAAGGGGGAACAACACAGTAAAATTTTCGAAAAATGAAAAAAAATTTTATTGTATTTTTTGATAGCTTATACTTTTAAGATTATAATGCCAAAATATTAAATTGATTTTCGTTAAAATGTAGAAGTTACAGCGTAATACGTAAAGCGCGTCATGCGACTCGTGACGCGCTTCAACATGTACGAGCGAGTGAACTTGTTCGCGCGATTAATTGTTACATTTGCTCACTTTTATCGAAACGTTATAGTAGAGTAACATCATTTTAACTGTTTTACGTTTATAAATTACGCATTTTATAAATTATAAACGAATGATTTTTCATAAAACTTTAAACGTGTTTTACTCGAAACCAAGTTTTTCAAAACGGCTGTCGCTCTAACTACTGTAATTTTTTACCGATTTGCTTCAAATTTTGACACCGTGTTCACAGTATGTTTAGTTTTCGTTGCACGTAGGGGTTTTTTGATTTGATTTATAGTTTTTCAGTAATCCAAGAATATGTACTCCTTTTTTTGAATATTTTTTGAGTTTTTTTTAAACACTTCGCCATTTTGTGAAAAATTCAAATTTTCAAAAAAACCTACGTGCAACGAAAACTATATTTATATAGTTTAAAAAAATCTAAACAGATTCAGTTTCGCATTCTTTTTACTCAAGTTATGCATACAGCCAATTATCGATAATTGCAAAACACAGTTTCAAAGATTGTGTTATATTAAAAATATCTTTTTTGATTTTTGTAATTTTTACATTTTAAAATGAAGATTAAGATAAGTAGAATAAGACAAAAAAAATATATAATGTTTTATTTATCTCAATCATTGCAAAATTCATTTAAAAAAAATGTATTTTACAAAGCTTCTACTGTGTTGTTCCCCCTTAAATCATATTGTGATACTTACAAGCATAAGAATGGCTAAAAATTCAGTTTAGTATGATATACCATGAAGTATGGTACGGCACAAAGTCCAACATTACTGTTCCTACAATAGTATCTTGTTTCTTTCCTTATCTTTTTATGCCTCTCATCTCTTTTATTGCAAGAAACGGCGCAATTTCTACAAGGGGTCGCTTTCTTTTCTGTCGGTGGTACAAATTCGGGAAAGTGCCTTTCGGTTCGTCTCAAAGGTACCAGGCTGATAACCAGGCTGACCTGTTCTTTTGGGTAACACTTTCGAATGAATGGTATTTTTCAATTAATTTTTCCACGATAATTTTTATGTTAATAAACAAATTTAATTATAATCTAGCATATCTATTTTTACTAGAACGGATCTTAGACGGCATTAGAAATAAAATAACGCGAGATACAAGATCTCCCATGTCTTGCAAATTTGCCGGTAACTTTCGCCCGTGTCAGACACGGGCAAATGCGTTAAAGGGTTAATTACTTGTGTCCTGTTCCATAAGTTCAGCTTTTCTCATATTTTGTTTTTAGTTCATTTTGTTATTGTCAATTCAAATTCGAAAGCTTTTTTTTTTTTTTTACAATCATTAAAGTGCTCTTTCTTTTATGTTTCTATATGTTTGTTCTCATTGGGATTATTTTATACTGAGCGTTCTTCTTTTTTTTTGAAATATAAATTTAAAATACTGGTCATATTATTTAAATAATTTAATTAAGTTGACTAATTGCCAAATTGGCTTTTGTGGGTTGTTGTGGCCAATTATTCATCTGTTTATTTTTCGCTCTCATTCTTATTGCTATCATAATATATATATATATATATATAAATAATAGATATCGTAATAAAATTTAATCTTAAAATTTAGCAATTAATAGAACTAAGACAATAACAGCACACTAAAATATAGAACTGAATTTAACATAGAGGAAAGAATTACACAAAAAGTTGCGATATAGATTAAGAACCAATGAGTTACGATAGTAACATGAAAAACTTACACCGACCTGAATGATAATAAAAAAGGACCATTATACTTATGAGAGAGAAAAACATATAAAAAATCACAGAATTAATTGGATGTAAATGCTTAAAGTTAGAAGCACACTTTTCAAGGGGCGCATACTTCATAAAGCTGTGAAAACTGCAACGATTTCGTAAAACGATATTGCTATTCATAGCAATTTATATCATTTCACGCCCCGATCGATGCAGTAAGAACAATAAAGAATGAGAAATATGTGAAATATTAAATAAAAACAAAGATTAAATAAAGATTAATTAAAAACTTAATTGAAACCAAAGTGATATCATGAAAAAAGCTGAGTAACCACATGCATAACATTAACACCAACTGGAGAAAGATCGATGCAGTAACAACAATAAAGAATGAGAAATATGTGAAATATTAAATTAAAACAAAGATTAAATAAAGATTAATTAAAAACTTAATTGAAACCAAAGTGATATCATGAAAAAAGCTGAGTAACCACATGTATAACATTTAACACCAACTGGAGGAAAGAATGATGCCAAAACCTAAATTGAAGTAAAATAACAGCTCGACAGTTATCGATTAATCGAATATACTTCAGAGCATTTTTATTAAAGATAAAAAACACAGAGTAAAGATTAAATGATAATGTTAAAATAGATTTTAGAGGTAATTAAAATTAAAACTAGTAGAGTTAAATTAAATCGTACCAAATACATTAATAATTAAATCGTTTAAGTGAAGGACTGAAGAAGGAAGGCATAAGACATCAGAGTGCCAGCGCCATCTTTCGGTTAGCTTTAAAAACATTAAGTCAGTTAAATAATTTCAGGAGAATAAGCCAATGCAATAAGGAGTGTAATTAAGATGTATTTACTGCAAGATTAAGATAATTTAGAAGTATTGACTGCAAGATTAAGATAATTTTTAGCACCAATCAAGTAATAAGAAGAATTTTTAGCACCAATTAAGTATTAAGAAGAATTGAACTTATGATTAACCCAACATTAAGTAATCTTGAAGTCAAAGTATTAAATGTTAAGTTTTAAGAAGACTCAAATACAAGCAATAATGCCAAAGAGCACACATAAAAGGATAAGCATTAAAAGGCAGTCATCTATAATTAAAATTATAATTTAAAAGAATTTTTAATAATATAAGATCTTATTTATTTTTGTTATGCAAATAGATGGATTGTTCAAACTTAACAAGGGAAGCTTCAGTAGCCAGATGCACATAATTAAATTTAAGGATAAAAGATATCATAATTCATAGTAATCAACCAGAAAAATAAGAATGTAACTTACAGTAATCCCCCCACCTTTTTTTTTTTTTTTTTATTCAGCATCATACCCTCCCAACCAACCAGCCAAACAACACCACCCTTCCTCCTTAATCAAACATCTGCCCACATAATATTAAAATATTTCATTTCAACTTTGTAAGATTAAGAATAACAGAAGATTAAATGCCACCGAAATCCACAATAACCAAAAATAATTAATTTATAACTAAATTAAATAGCCTATGAATTTTTTTAGGATAGAAATGAAAACAAGAGTTAATTACTTTAATAATAATAATAATAATAATAATAATAATAATAATATATGTATATATAAGCACACCAAATTTACCATACATATATATATAT
Source organism: Salticus scenicus (assembly GCA_963930645.1). Lineage (NCBI taxonomy): Eukaryota > Metazoa > Arthropoda > Arachnida > Araneae > Salticidae > Salticus > Salticus scenicus. Next base: position 775,837 of record CAWVNO010000709.1, on the reverse strand, counting down.
TATAGAAAAATATTTTATAAAAAAAAAAAAAAAAAATACGTCGAAGTAATATTTTTTCTCGAGTTTTGTTTTCCGGACGAGAGTCAAACGAATTGTATTATTCCCCGGTTTATATTTTTCAAGTAAAGAGAAATCGTCGAACTGCCAAGAGAATTCAAAGTGAATCCATAACAACGTGGCTTTGCATAATGTGTGAATGTATGACTGTAAAAGAGTATCTGGCACCTGCATGCGGCATGAAAGTTTGGTTTCATTTTCTTGCAAGACTATTCATATATCCCTCTGAGGAGAGTGCTTTTTCTTTTCGGCAATAAACTGGAGTGCTTTGTGTCCTTGCATATGTATGAATACCTTTTGCTGTTTTCGACTAATCCATCAAGTGTCAGAAAAAGTGAGAAAAGACGTGGAGTGGAAATGTACAGAAGCTTGAAATATAGACGAATATTATCTAGGGGAAAAAATCACCTATGCTGCAATTCAGTTGATAGAAAATGATGAATTGGTGAAAGCAGAACATTTCCTCTGTTGTTGCTTTCAGCATGTAGATAAGGAGATAAAACAGTGGAGTTAGATTAAAACTTATTAAGAATGTTTAATCTGTATCATCCAAGTAATTATGTATTTAAATCTTTTATATATATATATATATATATATATAGATGAATTCAAGGAGAATCAACAAAATAAATAAATAAAACATTCAGCTAATGATATAAGATTTTATATGTAACGTATTTCATACGATATAGTAATTTTTCAAATAGCTATATTCTGTCCCTAATTAGCAATAATTTTTGAGAAATAAACGTTTTATTACAAGTGTTTTTAATTGTTATTTAAAAAAATGTATAAGCAGATTCATCCGAATTTAGGGGATGGAGATTGGAAATTATAAAGAGTGACCGTTTTAAACGCATTCTCTTCATCAATATAATCATGAGGTCGAGGGGTAAATAAATATTTTGGAGAAACTGAAGCGTTTGCTTACTCTGATGAAAATCCCAAAAATACTTTTTTCCGAATTCTACTTCCCCATTTCAATTTGCTTTTTAATGATGTAGTAGTCACACAAATAATTAAAGGTTATTTGTTTCATCTAATTTAAAAATAAAAATTAGATAATTTAAACTTTTCATCAAGCTTAAAAAAAGAGTTTGATTACTACAAAACAATTTGCGACTGGAATTTTGAAAAAAAGATTTGTACAAATTTCCCTTCTAATCATCCAATTTGCAGTAGCTTGATTAAAAGAAATCGCTTAGTGATAATTACGTATTAGCGAAATTGCAAACATATGAACTCCATAATTGGAAAAAGGAATTACAAACACGAACGTGTCCCGATTCATATTTGCTTTCAAATAAAATTTTAGTAGATAAAACGACGTACTACCTACTAATTGAATTGGATTGCTGCTTTAGAGTATTATTTCTTTAATGGCATTTTGAATAATGCGTACAACACAGGAGTAACTAAGAAATACTTCCGTGTTTCAACTCATTAACAAAATGAAATTTAGAGAATTTGATTTAATGATCTTCCCAACCGAATGCTCGAGTACTTATTCATCTAAGATTTCGGTACATTCGAAACAATTTTCGGAATGTGTACAACTTTTCCTGTTCTAAGATATTTTTGAAGGTATTAATTTCTGTATGCTAAAAATATTTTAATTAAATATGTGTATTTGGAAATTGAAGACATAAAAGAGGATAGAGCAAATTGTGAACTTGCACTACAACTTTTGTTATTCGAATTTGTCTCTGTATTTTTGAGCAATTTACATTTAAGTTCAGAAATAAAACTAATGAATATTTTTTGATTGATTAATTTGATAAATTAATAACTTTATGAAAAAAAAAAAAAAAATGAAACTTACAGTTGCTACACTGGATTTCCTGAATGTACATAGTGGATAATAAAAGCAAATTTCTCCGAAACACATGAAAATATTCTCACCTAAAAAGAAATAAAATTCAGTGTCAGAATAATTAAAAAATAATAAATAAGTGAATGAAATTCAACTAATTCAACACTGCTATTTTAATAAATATATGTGTACGGAAAACAAGTTATTTTCCATTCGATGTTTTCAAAGATTAGTAATAATAATAATAATAAATACATCAATTATACATAAGCGTTGCACAAATTATGAAGATAAATATATAAATGAAAATGAAAACAGTAAATAATAGATTTGTTTTTCTCCTTGGTATGAGGAGAGGAGAGGACCATGCCTAATGAAAACATCTGAAAAATAATTCTACCATTAGAAAAACATTAACTACAAATAAATATAAGCAGAACCAGTATTGAACCTTAGTTTTTAAGTACTATACAAAAAATATTCCATAAAGCTTTTTCTTTTATTAAACAAATGTCGTAATTCTAAATTCAGAAAGATAAAATGATTTTTCAAAAAACGTGACGTACATACTAGAATAGATCATAGATGATAATTAAGAACAGCCTAAGATTAATACGTTTCGAAAGCGAGAAATAAATTCTCTTAACAATTAAAAATAATCTGGTGTGTCACTCACACGACTTTCTCTTGCCCTGAAATTTAATACTATAAATACAGGTTGCAGATTAAGAGGTAAGATAACGAATACTGTTATGTAAACCTGTGTTAAACAATTCAAATTAGGCTTCGGAAGAGTTTTATATGATAATTAGTTCTGTGTGAGGGGGGCTACTGCCCCCTCAACCCCCCGTTTCATTAATGCACCTACATTTATATAGAATTTAATTCGGTTATTAAAAAATAATTCTGTTTTTAAAAAATAATTTATTAAAATTATTATTTAAAAAAATTATCTTTTATGATAATGCAGACGGTTTCCATATTAGAGAAGTAGTATAACACCAAATATCCAAAAAAGTCCATTTTATTCTCAATATTTAAAAAAAAAATAACAATAAGATTTTTTTTCTACTCTTTTTTTTTTTTTTCGTTAAAAGTAAAAAAAAAAAAATCAATAACTTTGTTTTAAATTATCGCACATCGATGGTTCAACCATTCGTTTTAAAGTTATTGGCGAGCTCTTTTGAAAGACACCCATCATGAAAATTTACTCCCCTCGAGGGGTGACTTCCCCCCCTCCCAGGGGGGAGGCGAGGCTCCTACATACACAATTTTCTTCCCCCTGTTGACTATCTCTATTACAAAAAATATATATTCGTTTCATTTGGTTTAGTGCAGTCTAAAGATGTTAAACTCTACTTACCTGCAATTTCCCCCATAGACGTAATGTGTTTGAATTCTCTCGATTGTCCCTGTACACGAACCATTTGCTTGATCTTAACGAAAAGTTTAGTGTAGCATCTTTATATGATACACATTTAAAATACCAAGTTTGAACTTTCTGCCATAATTTGTTTTTGAGATATGCTGATAACACACAGACCATTTGCTAAAAAAAAATCTGGAATAAATTCACTGGACTTTCCAAACATTTAGTAATCAACAATTATAAATTTAAATGAGAGAATTCGTCAAATAAACAAATGGGAAAATCATAATGGGGTGTTTGAATATTTCTCCCAAGTTATATGTCGTTTAATGGAACGTAATACATCCAGATTATTCTTTGTGTCCCGGTAAAAGAACTACAAATGGTAAATTCGCAAAATCAAGCATTTACCTTTTTTTTAACGTTTTTAAAAATTTAACATTACTAAAGCGAACTTTAAATAGTTTAAGCCCATAAACCGCAATATATAAAACTTCTACTTTGTATCTCAGTAAAATATTTATAATTCCTACCTCCTGTAAATATGTACGGTTTTGCAGAGATAACCTATAACATGCTTGCCAATTTGTACTTTAATTGACTCTGTATTTTAGACACGATTGCACTTAGAATAATTTAAGTCCACTGACCATAATAACGAATAATGATTATGTCCCTTTAAAAGAAATATAAGTCGTGAACTCATGAAAATCCATACAATTCGTGGTTGTTTCAATGGTAACCCGAAATATATAAAACAATTTTTAACTGAATCGAACAAAGCGTATAGAACATAACACTGTTCACTCACACAGACACATACACACCCGTAAAAATAGCAAAAATAAATTCAGGAGACACCAAAACTTCTAATTATAGCAAAATCTTCCAGTTGAATTTGTTCCTGATTTTAATACTTTTCTTACAAATAAGTTTCATTTGTATGTACAATGCATAGTTATTTTATGAAAAAATGTTATATTATAAAGGGTGTCCAGGAATTACTGTCTGAAAATTAAATCTTACACATATGAAAAGTAAGGAAAGAAAAATTAAAGTGATTATTTGCATATGAAAATATATTTATTAAATTACAAATTAATATATTCATTTGACACTGCTGGTGTCGTAATCGGCAACTAATCGCAAGTTCCGCTTAAAGTATCGAAACAGGTTTTTCCCATGCTTTTCTGCTACTAACTTCGAGATCTTTAGCCATTCCTTTCTGAAAGCTGCTAAATTCGAGAGGTTTTTCCTTCTTTTGTATTCTAACTTGCATAGTGCCCAGAATTTTTCTATAGGGCCACATTGTGGAACATTCGGTGGATTGTCTGCCTTGGGCACATATTCAATACTTTTCTCTTTCAGATATGACTGCACAATTTTGCAGTAATGACTTGATGCTAAATCTGGCCAGAACAACAGCTTTATTTTGTCTCTCTGAGAATTAAAAAATTTCAAAAACGGGCCTTGCAGGATGTCCTTTAGGTATCTTTCTCCATTTAAATTCTGCTTGGAAATGAATGGTTCGCAGATGCATAAGTCTTGTGATATTGCTTGCGAGACGAGAAATTTTCCCGGAAACTTTTCCTTTTTTTTAACTTTGGAATCAACTCTGATTTCCATACCAGGAATGTCATTCCAAAATTCTTAGCATGGAATCTGTTTATAATCATAGGGCACTTAAGTTTCATCATCCATGATTATGAATTTTCCACCACCTGATTTCACCAGTTGTTTGTAGAGTTTCTTGCAGCCCCTTTTTGCCCTTTCAGCCTGATCATTTTTATATAGAGGGGCAGAAGATTTAGTCCTAGTTCCAATACCCATCCTTTTCTTCAGTTGATGAACGGGCGATTCTGATATTCTAAGTTTCATCAAAGCTTCTCCGTTTGAAAGTGATGGATCTTTAATGAGAAGATGCTTCAACTTTGCAGCATTGTGAGATGTGCAGACTTTTGGGATTCGACCTGATGATTGTGAATATGGAACACTGCATGTCCTAGTATACTGTTCTAATGCTCAATCGATGAATCGTTCTCCAAATCCCTGAGTTTTGAAGTGATTTCTTGTGACTTTTCTGTTAAATTTGTGAGCCAGGAAAAAGTCAATAATTTGATTTCTTTTAATTTGGTTACTTTTTGTTTTCATCTCAATCTAAAACGAAAAAATATTTTATCAGCTTAATTTTGAATGTTTCGCTTAACATTTAAGAAAATAGAAATAAAATCTTAGCTATGACAACATATATATATATATGCCTTTTAATTTTCAGACAGTAATTCCTGGACACCCTTTATACAATTATATACGTATTTTATGGCTAATCTTAAATGGCAAATCATCACATGGAGGAGAAGACCAAAGTAAATTGAATGTCAATGAGCATCTCAATTTACATACAATTCAAAGGTCAGTGAGGCCAATGATCCCTCTAAGTGAAACTTGTCTGGAATAACCTCAAGACCGATCTGAACATTATTAAACATCATCTGTAATTTTGTCATGTGCTTTGAAATATTGAATGAAAACACCATGCACAGTTAACAAAGCAAATGTATATCTCTTCATGTACAGTTTTATGAAAATTCGTAAAATCTGTTGTATTAAAATATTCTAATATTAGCATGGGGAAAGGGGAAGGTTTATTACCCATTTTCAGGTTATTAATGAAATTATATTACAAAGCAAGTCTAATTCTTATTTGAAGCATAATTTTTTGAAGATGGAGGGGGTCCTTTCTTATCCTTTAATGCAGTGTAATGTAATGTATTCGTATTTGTTCCTTTAAAAATATAACACATATCGTTGACAGCAATTAAATACATTTTTAATTTTTAAGTATAAGCCATTCGTGTAGGTTTTATTTGTAGGAATTAATTTTAACTATTTGATAAATAAATTTTCATTTTCATTTTTTTTTTTTTTTTTTTTTTTTTTTTTAAGTACGGCAGTATTATTGTTTTCAGTCAGGCATTTTGTGATGTCATAATTTTTTTTTTTTTAACAAGTTAAGCAAAAAATGTTAAATTAAAATTGAGATAAAACCTTCAAAAGAAATTTTAATTCCGTTGCTAAGGAACGCAACTTTATGTTTTAAGGTACAAAGTCAGTTATTTTATTTTGTTTGATTAATTTATACGCTCTTTGTATATTTAGACGAATTATTTTTTTCTCTCTCTCTCTCGCATCAAGTTAAAAAAAAAAAAAAAAAAAAAAACAGATTGAGAAAAATCGTGTGAAATAAATAAAACAGCGAAGACAAGCAATAAATACATTGTAATTTTTTCAAGCAATAAATAAATTGTAATTTGGTTCAATTACTCATGACTTTTTGCAGTTCTATCCCGGTTTATTCGATCTCTTATTTACACTTCGAAAAAAAAAATGTGTGGTTGGTTGGGTGGTTGAATGCATTAAGAGTAGGACAACAGAGTAGGCTATTGGCGGCAGTCAGCGCCTGCTAGTTATCTAATGTGGGTGACCATATGGCCTCGAAATACGAGGACAGTCCATATTTTGAAACCGTTTTTTTAGGTTTTTAAGAAATTGTAGCGTGGAAATTATGTATTATAATTATTACCTTTTTAGACCTCATTAGCTTAGAATAAATTATAACTTCGTAATAGGTTAGTGGACTTTTTATCAGTGTTACGTCATAAAAACAGGTGATCAGTGCCGGGAGAACTGCAGCGTTATGTTTATATTTGTATTGCGTGTGGAAAATGCTTGTATTCTATAGGGGTTAAGTTGAGTGGGTTTAACGTCGTATTAGTGCTACACTATGGACAACTGGTGATTCATCCTTAAGGTGGTAATGAAACATGCCATGACGATTTTGATCCTCCATGGAGGAACTGTATTCTATAAGGAAATGTTTGTATCCTATGAGCAAATTTACACGTACACACACACACACACACAAAAAAAAAAAAAAAAAAAAAAAAAAAAGAAAAAAAAAAAGGGGGGGAAAGAAAGAAAAGGGACAATCAGAAATCATATGTTGTGAGAGATAATAGATGAATTAGACAAACTGATAAGGTCCATTATAATATTTTTTCGGTGCTTATACATTTTAAGGTACTTTAATCTGGAAATTATTTTTATCCTCCATGGGGGAATCTAAGTTTGCATAAAAAAGCATCTTATGAAGTATTTTATTACAAGAAAAAGTTTCACAGCAAAAAGAAAAATATCAACTGGAGTCATGGGAAAGAATTCTGCAAGACAGCAAATTCCAAATACATTGTTTCTTCGATAATTATAGTATTTATGATGAAGGGCTAAGAAAAGAAAAGAAAGTATCGTATTTTCGTAGATGACTTCATAGCAAAAAAGTAGAGAAGAGTGAAACGAGTTTCGGTAACCGGTCAGAGAAGATGTCCCCATTTACAGCCCATTTTAGAAAAAGTGCCCAGGAGCAAGGACGCAACCCCGGGGTAAAAAAAAAATACTACAAATGATGCAGCAATCAGTGGCGCAGGTGACGCTATGTGTTAAAGAGCACTAACATCGATGACGACAGATTTGCGCAACTTTTTTGCCGGTTGACCACTTCTATTTCCAGGAAAGTGGTTTTGTGGAAGAATAGATGTATGTGACAATGATTCAAGTAACCAGGACGCCAATTGCAGGAGAAGGTTAAAATAAATAAATAAATAAAATAAAAAATAAAACAACCCTCGGGTTCTGATTATTTCAAGAACAAATGCAGCAATTGTTTTATAGTTTAAAAAAATCTCGTATGTAACAATCACACGACTTCCATTGGACATTTTTTTGAGAAAGTCTAGTCAGAAAAATAAAATTGACTTAACAAATCAGACACTTAACAATTTACCTATAAGACCAAACGTCTTAAAGACATATAAGAAAGATTTTGCATAGCGAGTTTTTTTTTTTTTTTTCTTTTTTTTTTTTTTTTAATGGTAGAGCCGTTTTTTGAAACACCAATTTCCGAGATATAAAATTAACCTGACGACTATTAGTTTTATTATAACAATCGAGAAATACTTGCGAAAAAACGGGTTTATGTAGCGAATTTGAAGAAAGTTGTTAGAGCCGTTCCTGAGATACCAACTTTCGGTTCCCCTTTCGATTTCCACGAAGATTTGGCAAACTTATCTGTTTACCGAAAACCAACATTTATATACGAAAGGATATTTAAAAAAGAGTTAAAATGGAGAATTTGAAGAAAATCCGTAGAGCCGTTTCTAAAAGGAACGCACTTGCAAGACCCCAAATTGACCTTTTTATACAGTGAGCTATCAATTTTCCTGAATTGACTAACTATGATACATGTAAGAACATCTAATAGAGTGTTTATATAGCAACTTTCCAAAAAGTCGTTAGAGTCGTTCTGAGATACGGACTTACGGTTTTCAGCAATTCCAGTTTTTCAATTTTCACTAAAATTTTGGAAGATCATCTATACACTAGACCTGTCTTAAATCTTAAGTTTCGTAATTCTAACTTTATTCGTTTCGGAGATATGATATTCAAAAGATTCCCACATACATACACGCTGACAAGTTGCAAAAATCACTTTTTGGATCCAGGAGACTTTAAAACAAATATGTAAACCATGTGAAAACTCGATATCGTAATTTTTGACCGAATACAATACTTCCCATTATCTACGGTATTTGGGTAATGGAAGTTTAAAATGGTCCGAACCCGTAACATGCATTTAATTTGCAAAGAGCATATTATTTAAATGACAAAGAATGAGAATCCAATGATATTTTTTTTTCTTTAGTTGTCCCGAAATAAATGCATATTTAATTATACCACGATATTCACTCTTCCTGAATCATGCTAAAAAAATAAATAAATAAAAGATTAGAAACGCCAAATTTGTCACCATTTTATGTATATATATGTGTGTCTGTGTGAGAGAGAGAGAGAGTGTATGTGTATATATATATATATATATATATATATATATATATATATATATATATATATATATTTAAATAAAGAAATAAACTCATTTGAATTTATATTTGAAATATCTAAAATTTTGTTTCATTTAACGATAAAAAATGACTTCTTGAATTCATTAAAGTAGTTAATTTGAATTTGAGATTTAAAAAAAATGACTTCAGACTAAGTAAAAAAGGAAATTGTCTTTAAATTGTTTAAATACAAATAAGAGTAGAAAAAAAGTTGAAATTGTTAAATTAACTTTTGTTATCGGCCCAAATAATATCCTCAGTTGACTTTGTTAATATGATATTATATCCGATATCAAATTTCATACCATTCAAAAAAAAAAAAAAAAAAGATGGAAAAAATTGCACGAAATGTATTTTATTTTACCTTTTCACGAACATCATTTCAAACTGCTGAAGGTGAAAGAATATAATTAAATTGAATTTTGACTAATTTCCACCGTTAGAGGCAGTTTACACCCTACATAGGTCGTCTGAGTCTGGTTTAATTTTTTATAAGGAGGATTGCCGTGAAAGAGGACTTAAGTAAGAGAAATTATCAGAATTCATTTTCATAAAAAGAATATCAGATTTTTCGTTTTCTTCTTTCTTTCTTTTTAAATAAAATTTGAACTACCAGGGGTCGATTTATGTTTTAATTTTTGGGTCCCTCTTTTGTGAAAAACAAAACATTTTTGTGGATTTTTTATTTTTGTGAGAAAAAAAAAAAATCGTGTAAAATTTATTTCAAGAGTTAGTCTATATAGTGTTTAATATCAAATTAAAAAAGTTTGGTTTAACTAATTGAATAAAAATGCTGAAAACACGGAATCATTTTTATAAAACAAAATATTGTGAAGGTTCTATTTTATAAATTAATTTTGTCAGGGGCCCCTTCTTATGGATTTGAATTTTGTAAAGGGTCCCTTTTTATGATGTAGATTTTTGTGAAGGGGCAGCAAAAGGGACTCAATTTTTGCCCCCCCCCCCCTGACTAAATACAAATGTGATTAATACAAAATAAGATTTAAAAAAAATTAACAAACTTAAAATTCAGAGGAAAATGTTGAATAAATTTTATCGTTTACAATGATTATATTAAAAAAAAAAAAAAAAAAAAAAAAAAAAAAAGGCTTATGCTAAATCTTTACTAACATTTTAAAAAAGACAGCACTTGATATATCAGTTTTACATTATTTTCAATATTGCATGCGCACTAACAAACACACACACCAAAAAAAAACAAACAGTTTTAATAGAATGTTTTAAACAGTGATATATCAATTAGTATATAAAGCGTGCGAAATCCTCTCATAGAACTCGACCTCGTACTGACTTTTAATAATTTTCATGCTAATTAATTTTAAAATGAAGCTACGTAAAACTTGCAAAAGGGACTATATTTTAAATTAGAACTATTTATTCCTGTTATTTATTTTTACAACATTCTTGCTTCTTATTAATATTGATGTATTGAATCATTTGCTTTCTTTCACTAGTATTGCAACCTGCAACAAGATTTCGATATTCTGGAATCACAATGTGCGCAGTTTGTCCATATCACTATTTTCGAAAAGTATTTTTGTCCTGTTTAAATCTTAGAAATTTATTAAAAAATATTGGGTTGTTCGATAAATAATGTCGTTTTCTTTTCATGTTTTTCAAAGTGAATTTATTTATATTAACAACAAACATTAATCAATGATATATTGACCATTTTGTTGGATGACCTTTTGCCATCTTTCGGTAAGTTGAAAAATTCCATGTTCGAAGAAGCCTTGGTTTTTAGAAGCGAAGGTTTTAAAAAACGACATTATTTATCGAACAGCCCAATATATATTATTCAGAAAGAAAAAAGGTCAAACTAACTAATCCTTCCATATTCGATAAAACAAAATTGTTCAGCTTACTTTTTAATTTTATTTAATAAAAATTGTAAATGACAAAATAAAAATATTTCAAAGCCAAGTGCAAATACATATTATGTAACACAAACAATGCAACAAAGTTCCAAAATTGAGAAAATAATAATAAAAATAATTGAAAAAAGAAAAAGAAGAAATTCTGTGACAGCTTTTTATTTTCTTTATTTAATCACTTGTTTTATTTCCCAATTTCACTTGTCACGGCTATTGTTTCTTTTCAGTCTTAAGTTGTTTAACATAGTCTGATTATGAAAATCTCCGAATTATTTTCTTTTTTACAGAATGTTTCTTTCCAAGTAGGTGAAACATCCGAACGGAGTCTGAGATTAACCTCGATAATATGGTGTTTTGGTCATTTTTAAAGGTTACTTGAGAGAAATAAATGGGAAAAAATTGAGAGGAAAATTATTTCAAAAACAGTAATGTATGCGCGGAATATTTACCTTGTTGAGCAGGATTTTATATGTATAATAAGCGTAGTATGTGTGTTAAAAAAAAAAAAAAAAAATCTAATGATGATTTGTGATATTAATTAGCTGAAAACATGAAATGTTAAAGTATAATATCATCACATCATTACGTTGTTTCAGGTAATTTTTTTTAACAGGTTGAGTTGAAATAACACATTATAAATTATCTATGTATCACATAGTGTATTTAAAATTAGCACAGAAAGAAAAATGTAAGACACAACTTAAGCTGTATCACTTGAAGCCATTTTTAACAATTTTCTTAATATTTCCGAATTCTTCTGTGTGGCTTGTAAATGCCTGCTTTCTTGTATGTAAAAACTATATCATACCATGACAAGAAAAAGAACAACTCAAAAATTCAGTATTTGTGAAAAATCTACTTAAAGATAGCAATAAATCATTGACATGCATTATAATAAAACTGACACAACTGCTTCGCAGGCGGATAATTTGTGAGATAGAGATGTAACTCTATTTGAGTACGTCGAGGACTTTTTATACACTTTTTTCAATCACAAACTCAAATCTGTTATTATTTTTTTTTTCTTTTACTAGTGTCACTCATCTTGTCGGGATACGATATGCTGATTTCATTATGGTAGTGTAATTGTAATCTAAAGTTGTTGAAATGTACGAACGAAAAATCCTCCCCCCATACCCGTAGAGTATTTTAATTCTTTTCTACTTTCCTGCACACAAACTTGTGTGATCTCATAAAAATGTTTCGATTAATGTACCCATAAGATGCAAATTTAGAATACAGGTTGTTTATAAAATGTTAGACACATTTTGATGTTTAATAATTCATAGAATCAAAGTAAATTTAAATTGATAACACTAATGGTTAAATGAACTCAAAAAGTTTTATGGCACTTGTCAATGAACTTTCACATGTGCGCCGTTCGTCGCACGGAGAATATCAAGACGGTAGACAATTTCGCGCCAGGTACGGGCAAGCATGTCGGCATACACATAGGCTATTGCGGCTGTAATTCTGGCCTTTAAGTCATCAACATTCGACACTTTCCTCCTGTAAAAGAAGTCCTTTACGAATCCCCAAAGGAAAAAGTCCAGTGGCGTTATATCAGGTGATCTGGGTGGCCAAGGAATGGTTGGACTTATGTATGACTGCGTCATTGGCCCTTTTTTTCACTGAAAAGACACTCACATCTGTTATTTACTTAGACATGTCAGAAAATTTCGTATTTCCACAACTCGAAGGGCTTCAGCCACATGTCTTTTTGAAACAAGATGGTGCACCACCTCATTGGGGTATCATCGTTCGTTCTTTGAATGACCATTTCCCAGAAAGATGGATTGGGCGAGGTGGACCAATTCCTTGGCCACCCAGATCACTTGATATAATGCCACTGGACTTTTTCCTTCAGAGATTCGTAAAGGGCATCGTTTACAGGAGGAAAGTGTCTTCCTAATATCCGTTTTTGAGTCATGCTAATAAGACTTTTTTACATGGTATTGTACGTAAAAAATTACTGAATATAGGATGTTTCATATTGAATGGGACAAAAAATATAGTACAATACAAATTCTATACTTGATTTATTTAACTGAAACAAACTGGTTCTCAAACTAAAATGGTCAGACGATACCGAAAAGCCTTAACTGTTACGAAATCGCCGCTAGAGACACTGTTAACCCACCAACTGCTGATCGTTTCACTCTTAAGTGCAAACCAAAAACCAATTAGCACTGCTTACCAGGTAGAAAATTTCATAAATAAATAAATAAATAAAAATACTTTTGCAAATCGAAATGTGTCTTTTTAATCAAAAGGTATGGAAATACCCGATGCGTAGATAACATAATAAAACTGGTGTGTGCGTGTGAAATTTACGTCTATAATGTAAATGCATGAAAAATAGTGTTATATTAAAGAAAAAAATTAGGCATGATATGGCTGATATTTTTATTTTTTTAAATGTGTTTGTACTATTTTAAACAAATAATCACTTTAAATGGAATATTTTTATTCATAAAATTGGAGTCTATTTAAAAAAGAAAATAGGTCCACTTGAGTGTCTCTTTTCTACATTATAAAGATATATATATATATACAAATAACAATGTTCGATTTATTATTTATCATTCTGAATTCTTCTCCTAACATGCGATTAAAAAAGCAAAATTTTCAAATTTGAAAAAAAAAAAAAAAAAAAAAAAATGTTTAAAAAAAACTGTATTAAACTTAGCTCTAAATGTTTTTCAGAAGGTCAGGTTCGTGGCATAATAGAAGATTCTTGATAAAGGACCCATATACTTCAATCATTTTTAAACTCATCGATCAAATTATTTCACGCCCTAAAAATTTTCACTATCCTGCCATATTCAGCACATTTTCTTTCGATATTATACTACTTATTGGAAAGTTTGTTAAAGAATTTTATTGAATAGATTTAGCAAAATATTAATCCATCACGAAGTATATATAATTGAAAGTAATCTTTTTCTTTTTCTACTTTATTTTCAGCTTTGAAAAAGAATCCCCTTCCAAAATTATTTATGACCAAATATAATTTGTAAAAGTTAGATTTTCACAGTAGAGTAGTGTAGTGTATTCGTTATGTGAAAACGCTATACCAAGTTAATCTTGTGTTTGCTTCGTATTTAGATAATCTGTTTCAGATAATCAGTTTTAGAGATATAACTAAAAATCTATTCTCAAAATATTTTCGTCCAACATATTTAATGAAGATTTAAACCCAACAGCTTTGCAATTACATAAATGAAAAAAAATAAAAAATAATAATAACGGCTAAATATCGCGAGAAATGAAAAAAATGGAGGGTAAAGGAAAAGTAGCAGTCGTTGTATATATAGTAAAGAAAAAAATCTGGAGTGACTCCACTCGACTTTCCGAACATTAAGTAATTAACGGTTGTTTAAATAAATTAAAAGAGAGAGAGAGAAAATTATAATAGGGTGTTTGAGTATTTTTCTCAAAACAGTATGTTGTTAAAAATAACACTATTGCACTTCACATAATTTGAGCCCATAGGTCATAATGACGAAGAATTTTTCGTTTTGTCCCTGAAAAAATCTATAAGTGCAAGATTCACCAAAATCTATGCAGTTCGTTCGCTGGTGATCGTATAGATTTTCGTATCGTATAGACGTATCGTATCGTATCGCTGGTGATCGTATAGACATGCGTATAGATTTTCATTTCATTCGAATAAGGCGTTTAGACGTTGTCGCACTTTAAATAATTTGAGCCCATAAATCATAATAAGGAATTTTTCTTTGTGTCCCTATTAAAAAAAGAAAAAAAAAAAAAAGCGTAAGTGCTAAATGTGCAAAAATCAATAGTGTTCGAATCTATGGTGACCTGTAACATACGTACCAACTTTCACTTCATTTGAACAAAGCGCTTAGACGCTAACAGGTTCACACACACACATATATATATATGTATATACACCACCGTAAAAATAGCAAAAGTGATTTCAAGGGACCTCAAAAGGTATTTCTACACCAAAATCTCAAAATCGAATTTTAGTCATGATTATTACACTTTCCTTGCATATGTATATCCGGAAAGTTAAAAAAGTTTTAATTTTAGTAAGAAGTAAAATCTTCAACTTCAACAAACAAACAAATAAATAAAATATAAATCAATATATTTGGGGGAGATATGTGGAAATATAGAATATAGTTTTGCATATACATCTACAATAATTCCATTTTCTCCCTAAAAATGCATTTTTGAAAATACAATGAAAACAAAAATAAATTGTTTGTAATGCATACAATTCTTAAGAAAATATTAAAAAGATTTTTCGCAACTTTTTTACTTTATCTTGCTTATATAGTATAAAAATATTTTTTTTTTTCGTTCAAATTGTAGAAAATGAGTTTTTGCTTTATTTGCACGTTTTCAGATCTCTTGAATCCGAAAATCGGGTATTCGTAGTTTAAAAAAAAAAAAAAAAGAAAAAAGATGTTGATTTAGCAAATTTTGTGTTTCTTAGAAAAAAGATAAACTTTATATCACAAACAGAGATTTTATTTTTTTCAGCTCAGAAATTTATTTTATGTAAAATACATGTTTTTGAAATATCTTATGACAGACTTTTCAGAAAAGGTTACATACTTGCTGGATAAACACATAATGTACGCATTGTTCGAAAATGTTAGCAATTTTGTACCAGCTTTAATGAGTTTCTAGCAGAAAAACAAATGCATAAAAATTAATATGACAAATAATTTTATACAGTAGTGACACTGACTTCAGAATATTGACAATAACTTTGGAACGCAGATTAAAAAATTTTTAGAAACTAGTTTTATAGGACAATGTAGTGTCACAGTGTTTAGAATATTCGATAGAACGTAAAATAGTGTAATTTCATAACGAATTAAACTTTATAAGTTACAAATACAAAACTACTATATATATATATTAACTGATGAGCAATGTAATAATCAAACTGTGTTACGAGTTATTGTTTATAAAATTGTGCGCATTTTGAATACCTGGCAATGCTTTTCTTCCTCTTATATATACCATTGTTTTAGTGAATTTTGCGATACGAAATGAGACCACGATTTTATTATTCTAAAGTATTATTCACAGAATAAAAAAGCGTTCATTTTGTAAGAATTCCCGTGACTATTTTAAAAAAATAAATAAATAAACTACTTCTGTCTCAGGGTATAACACAGTTTCGTATCATGTTAAAGGCTACTGCAACACCCAGCGGGATTACTCAACACATTTGGATAGTTATTTCTTTAGTTTCTTTATTATTTTTTTAATATTGCATAACGATTTTTTCTTTTTTTTTTTTTTTTTTTTTTTTTTTTTCATGCAAATGGTTTCTTATCGTTTAAGTAAGTAATATCCATAGTTTTTAAAATTTAAATTCTTAAAAGAAAAAACAAAAGAAAAGAAAACAAACAAAAATAAATTAGTGCGCATCTTTAATACTATACCGTATAATAATAATAATAATAATAATAATAATAATAATAACCCATGAGATTACACAGACTAAAATCATATTTATAGATGTGATTTATAAAGGAATTTTTTTAAATGTATTAGGCTGTACTTCTCCTTAACACACAGAAATATGCATCAAAGAAATCTGTTTTTAAAACTGTTTTCAACTGTTATGAAGTACATTCGTATATAGTACTTGCTATTTTACATCTTAATCAGTAATTTGTCTTTGCAGTAGTGTTCAAATGCGGTACTCTTAACAATTACTTAATAAAATATATTAAAGCAAGTTTCATAAATCTCTCTATAAGAGATGTCATTTCATATGTATAAGTCATAACTAATAATAACGTGCTATAAAAGTAATTATAAAACAAAATCAAAAAAGAAATATGCGACTTCCGAGAATGGTTAAAGAAATGGTTAACAGATAAGACAAACAAATAATGCAATTTGGAAATAAAATTTTAGAAAAATAAAATGCAATTTAAAAGTAATAACACAATTGCTTTGTATTCATTGGTATTCGTCTCACAAATTTGTAATTATATTTTAGAACTCAACTGAGATCCAGAAACGTTTCTCAGTGAGAACTAAATGGCTATCGAAGAAAGAATAATAAGAGATAAAAATCCTCTATTTAGAAAGAACAAAGGTAATGAAAGAGTTGGTCCCACAAAACGGCCAGCCAAGCATATAATTAGCTTCCGATCGCGAAATCGTGAACGTCTTCTTGTACGCATATTTTTCATTTTTCGATTTCAAAATGCGACCTCCTTGGTTGCCAGTTTTGTTCCGCTAAAAGAGACGGAAAGACTTTCAAGAAAACAATGGAGTTTTGTCTGCTAACTTAAGGTCTCTCACCTAGCCAGAATGTATATAAACAGACAAATTCCGAAAAAAGGAAAATACTAAAACAGACAAGTAAAGTGTCTTGGGAGAAGATTTAAATAAATTTTCCTGTCAAGCAGAACGTAATACGCATTGGATATTTACATTCATTTTACCCAGAGGTCAAATGGTCAGATTTGCTATAGCAAGTATACTCAAGTTCAATTATAAGGGGAAAAAAGTGCATATATTCATTTTTCCATTCCTAGATGTGAACTCGCTTAGCTTGTCAGGTTCCGCTAGAAGAAATGTCAAGTTTTCGGCATCTTATGGCGTTTTATTTGAATATACTATTATGAAATAAAAACGTAAAGCGGAAATAGCGGAGAAAAAGTAGTAAAAAATAAATTTTCTACCGAACAGGATGTATTAAGGAATTATCTTATTTTTCTAAATTTATTAAAAGATAAAATTTCAAATTAATAAGCTAAATCAAAAATGTAAACAAAAAATTATAAAAGCAATTTCTCAATAATTATCTGGTCAATAATTATCAACTTTTTTTTTTTTTTTTTTTTTTTTCGGCGTATGCAAGAATAACGCACTGAATTCGTCAGAATTTTTAAAATCTCCTAAAGACTTTTTAAAAATGACGTTGTTCATTAAAGAAATTTCGTGGATACTATATCTCAAAAACTTGTGCACAGAATCCAATAAAATTTTATAATCATTCAGAACTTTCAACAGTTTGGTTATAGTTAAATTTTAACAAATGTCGACCCACAGGCAGTGTTGTGATTTCCCATTTCATATGATTTCACTTGATAATCATAGTTCAGTTTCTATCACACAAGCTTTAAATATAATACGATTATTTGAAATGCAACACGATTTAAATTTTAAATATTATTTAGATCTTCTAGTAACGGATAATGATAGGCTTTCCTTCTCTTCTTTTGAATGAACGGTTCGCAGATTCTATTGGGTAGAGATGAACCAAATTCATACCTAATATTCCCAATAGTAAAAATTTTACGACTTTTCTGTCGAAATTAATTAGCATTATATAAATGAAAGTTTTGCTGTGGCTATAACTTAAAAATGTACACGCATTTCGATCAAGTAATAATTGCAGAAATGCTGCATAAACTTTCGTAACAAGAACAAGTATAAATACGCCAACGTATATCGTCTTGGCTTCCTTACAATAAACGATAATGTATGAATTAAGTTTTGTTAATTTATATTATGAGCACCGTCAACGAACACTGAAAACAATTGGATTCAAAACTATTAAAAAGAAAAATGAATATTAAGGGGGGAGGGAAATACATTATCAATCAAATTAATGAGCACTTATGATTTATTTATTTTTTTATTTATTTATTGAGTAAAGAAAACAGCAAAAGATATATCATTATACAAGAAACACAGGCATTCAGACATAAAACTGACTGCTTATACAGAAAGACAAATATTTTTATTGTAAACGTTTCTGTTCCATCCGATCTCTAGCAAAAGTTTTCCCATTTGGCGAAGAATTTCTTTCTCATCGATAATAATTGTTAGGGAAAACATTTGCTTTTACACCTACTGTCAAGTGCTTTTATTGAAAATAAAGAGACGAGATAACACACTTAAAAAAAAAAAAAAATCTGTAGTAGAGTCAGGATATTATAAATCTGAACATCCTGAATTATTGTGTAGGTAAAGCAATATTTGTCATTCGTATCCCATTTTAATTAACCTGTATATTATGCGAATGAGTTTTTAAAAATTGTCGCTTTCATGAAAATTAGCGCAGTATAGAATTTTTAAAGATTAATATAACGAATCACTCTTTATAATACAGCGAAACACCTTTATAATACGCACAAATAAAAAAGTAGAGTTTTAAATTTTATAAAACTTTATACAAAAACGTACAGATCATAATGTTATAGCT
Organism: Salticus scenicus; assembly: GCA_963930645.1. Lineage (NCBI taxonomy): Eukaryota > Metazoa > Arthropoda > Arachnida > Araneae > Salticidae > Salticus > Salticus scenicus. Next base: position 756,528 of record CAWVNO010000709.1, on the reverse strand, counting down.
AATAAATAAAAACTGTTTGGAAGTTTACTACTATGCTGCAATTTCTAGCACTGAATAATATTAAAAATCGCTTTTAGGAAAATGGGAAATCTCTTCAGGGTTATAGTCTCCAAACAAAACCACACAAATCTAAAAATTGAAAATAAATAATTGTGAATACCATGTCTATTGTAAACGAAATAGTCTATGTTGCCCAAAAAGGCATACACAATTAAAAAATTTTTAAATAAACAACAAGAAAACACATGCAAATTAGTTACATGCCTTATTTGTTTAGGAAAAAGTTATTTTTGAAAACCTTATGAGATAGAGAATGCATTTTTTTTTTTTTACTATAGTGTAAAACTGAAGTTAAAATTTCCACAAAATCGGATTAGTCGGATCACAGGTCACGCTCGTCTTTTCCAAGAGTTGATTAAATACCTTCCTAGCAGATAGACCACGAGGCAATTTTTATTTCTAGTCCAGTCAAAAAATCTCATTTATATAGAAAACACTTAGAGTTAAATCGATGGAAAAACTAAGGATACGAGACAGTATAAACATGACTGAAAACAGTGATGTTAAAAATTTTTTGAAAAAAAATTTGGAATATAAATTCTCTATGACCAGGTATGCGAAACTAGAAAAGGCATAGTACAAATCTGTTTTGAACTCGTCCTTGCGATCATAAATTTAATGTCTTCAAAGCAATATGTCATGAGTTTGTGGCATGGTTTAGGAACATCAATACATTTATTTCGAAGCATAAAACAAAATCCTCAAAAAAAAAAAAAAAAAAAAAATCACAAGGTTGAGATCACTCTTCCTTGCGTAACCGTCCTTGCTGGGTGACAAACGTGTTGCTTTATATTAACACGCGAGCAAACGAAACGTGTCTCACGTGTGAAGAGGCCGACAGATTTAATAACAGAAGAAAAAGAAACGTCAAAATATTTTACTCTACTTTTATATATACAGCATGTTCTTGTAGAATTTGATTGCTCGTATATTATTTAAAGCGGGGCAGTTATTGTGGTATGCATGTTTATTTCTGCTTTATTTTTTGTCATATAATCGAAAATGCACGAAATAAACATCAATAAAAATTTAACTTATAAATCTGAAAATTAGTGTGCCAACGTTAGTAAATTATGCAAATCGCATCTTTCCTTTTTTCTTACTTTTCAAAATTTCATTTCATCCGTCTTAGTATGAATACATATATCGTTATGCTTGCTGACCTGAAAAGTTTTTCATCCTATCGTAAGAGTTGAATTTAGGAATAAGGCCGATCGCACTAGGGTCCTAGGCCTAAATGGAATGCCCTCTGTAATGTGTGTGTGTATGTTGGGGGGGGGTCTTAAATTATTTTAAGGGCCTATTCTGGTTTGACCGAATCTATAAAAACAGTCAAACAGTAGGCCCCTATCTGGTATTTAGACGAACATCTAAGAAAACCACAAAAATTCCGGTCGGCTAGATCGACCAGCGCGACCTGGGATCCGTCTACCACAGGTAATGGAAGTATTGTATTCGGTTAAAATTTTCAATATCGAGTTTTCACCTGATTTACGTGTTTTAAGGTCCTTTGGGTTTAAAACATATATTTTTGTTATTATTGCTGTTTGGTTGAAAATTGGTCCGCGTGTGGGTGTGTGTAAGAGAGAGAGAGAGAGGCAGATAGTTGAGAATTTGCTATCATATCTCCAAAATGGAAAAAAAAGAGGGAAAAAAATAGAATGATGAATTTTTACAACTTAGACAGATACATGATAGATGATTTTATCAACTTCTAGCTAAATATGGAAAACCGGCAAAGGAATGCGTTGCCACATTGTTTGCAGCACTCGTGCCTATTTTCTTCGCCAGACGAAGGGGTCGTGTCTTTTTTCGACACGAAACAGGTGCGAGTTCTTGCATTTTATGGTGTTTATTCAAAATTTTATAATTATTACTCTATAAATTCATTGATTCCCCCCCCCCTTGATATTTGAATATTAATGAAAAGTTAAATGTAATAATTTGTTTTATTTTATTTAAATAGATTGGGAAATTTTGGTGTACTTAATATTGTGATATTTCAGTGCATATGAATGAATTTATTTAAAGCTCTAAGCCAATAATTAATTATACATACTCTTCTCCTTATTGTTATTTCAGTATCATTTGTTTAGATTTTGCTCTTGTTTCACATAATTTGCAGTTCTTTTATTAAATATATGTATTTATTTCTTGCATCAAATATATATGCATTTCATTGGTTATATATATATATGTGTGTGTATATATATATATATATATATATATATATAAACTGAACTTCTTAAAATGTGCACTTTTATCCTTCATGAAAAAAAGTATTAGGAGTTTTATTTTATATTTTTAAAAAAAGCATTAGGAGTTTTATTAGTATACTGCACTGCATTTCCTCCCCCCCATGAACAAATATTCACTAATAATCGCAATAGACAAGAAAATTTGTATTTAAATTCCCCCCCCCCCTTTGCTGAATAAACTTCAAATACTAAATTTTAAAAGAGTTAAAACATTTTTAACAGGTTATATAAGTCAAATATGCGATTTTAATATGACTATTCTCAAATAATCGATTTGGAAAGGAAATGAAAAATATAAACACGTACGAAACGTTATCCAAGAAAAAAAAAAAAAAAAAAAGATCTTACTTGATATGGTAGCCATCGCACGCAATACTCAGAGAGGGGGAAAAATAGTAGTAAAAGCTGTTTTACTCGAGCAAATCACTTAAGACGATTTTCCTAAATTTGAAATGTATAACAAGGTATTATGGTTGAAGAGGAATATTAGTTACACTAAAAGAGGTTATGATAATGGGTTTTTTAACCGCGTTACATTTGGGAAAGCCATTTAAAAAAGGACTGAAATAGAATTTGCCATATTCTTTAAAAATAAATGTTTTACACACAAAGTTCATTTTCAGAATTCACTAGATTGAAATAAAACGATATGTGTATATATATATATATATATATATATGTGTGTGTGTGTGCGTGTGTGTGTGTGTGTGTAGCTTTAAAACAAAATGAAATTACTTAAAATATTTTCAAAAATTCAATTTTAGCAATATATATATATATATATTAAAAGATAGCTTTTAACTGTGCAAATTTTAAGCGAAATAGAAATATCAATTAGCATTTTTTTTCAAAGACAACTCAATAGGTTTTACTGGAATACGCAAGAAATGTATTTAGGCAGGAGGTGTTAGACTCTCTTCAAAGTTTGAACAACCATCCGAGAGAAAAAATAAAATAAAATAAATAAAATGATAAACTTAAAATATAATAATAAATGCCAAAAGCCTAAAACTAACAATTTATTTAATTGTTTTTAATTCCCGGCGCTTTGAAAAAACTTTTTTCTTCATACGGCTCTTTTTATTTTTATTTTTTTTTAATTATGAAAAATGGTCTGAGTTATCACAATTGTATTATTAAAAGATAACATCCAGATAATTTTTTATGAATGCAATTAAACACATGTAGAGGAAAAAAGAAAAGAAAAAATTTATGTTCTGTTTTTAATGACATAAAGGTTTTTTCCCCCTCCAATTACAAATTTACTTAAAGCAAAAGTAGAAAAAATTATGTCTTTAAAAAAACCCGCAGTTATCCATTACATATTTCAGACATTTAAAAAAATTAAGAAAAGAAAAAAAAGAACATTTTAAAACTGGCGGGGATGACTTTGTGCATGCAAGTTTTGATTATTTTACTGAAATTCGACTTTCATCGTTAGTCAAACACAAACAACCAATGCTATGATGACAGGCTGAAACATTAAAATAAATAAATCCATAAATTTAAGTGGAAGTTAAATAAACCTTTAAACTAACATAGCACCGCACAGAAAAAAAAATCAAAAATTTATTTAAATTAAAAAGAAAATTAATTTAAATATTTGCGTGACAGCAACATTCACCACGATATACAAACCTTCAAAAAATGGTAATTTTGAGTTTATGTCATTAAAAAATGTGTATAAAGTGCTTCAACGTGCACAAAAAGTGTCAAATTTCAACCTCGTAAGTCAGTTTTTTTTTTGTAGGCTAGTAAATGTCTTATATTAAATAATGTATTTCTTTTAGTTGATTTTTCACAAATATTGTATTTTTGAGCTGTGTCACTTCTCTTGCCGGAATGTAATATATAAATTATGTATGCATATATATACGAGTGTGTTATATTTTACATAATTTTAGTATGTTCTTTGCTACAATTATCGGTGAGTGCTTCCTAAAAAAAGAAAAGGCATTTAAGGATACCCTTTAGCGAACATCCAAATAATACCCATGGGTTTGTGTGTCTCTCCTTCTCTACGCTCAATTTTTGCTTATTAAGGCTCATTAAATCGAGACCCACGGCTGAAAACTGGTTACGAACCACTATGAGCATTTACGCCTGAACCGAAACTCGAAACCGGGATATTGCAATCGAAAGCCAGGAAGACCAAATCTCAAAAATAATCCAAAAAATTTCTAGCTTTAAAATATAAAAAGAACTCGAGTACTTAAAAATGGATTTTAGTAATCCACCCTCAAGAAGGAAGGAGACAAGGGGCAAAACCTATCTTTTTTTTTTCACATATCCCTTCATATCTCGAGGAAAAACTAAATAAAATAAGTCTTTACAATATATGTATATATATATATATATATATATATACATATACATATACATATACATATATAAGGGATATATATATATATATATATATATATATATATATATATATATATATATATATCCCTTAATGTCCTAAAAAAAATACATATGCATAAGATTTTAACATACATATGTTGTAGGAAAAAGAAAATGATATTTTCAAATCCCGCTTTCAAGCTTTGCCTGCGCTATATAATTATTTGTATAGCACAGTCGCAGTGCGGGTCTGTTAGAACTTATTAAGTAAAACATAAGAAAACAATTACTGTAAATAAATGAAGAAAAATTGTGTAAAAAAAAAAAAAAAAAAAAAAAGTTTATGTATTAAACAGGTTTTTACATTCAACAGTAAACTATGTACTTTATATCGTTAGTTAACGCTTCACAGTTAGCATCAAGGACATAGCAATTGTTTCGAAACAGCTTTCGAGCTGTAACTTCGATGCTGTAGTTCGTTTGTTAACAAAGTAGAAACATCTATCATTGGCTCTCAAAATGAGGAAATTATCGGGCATCCAGGAAAACGTTCATTGAACAACAGATGGTATTACTAAAGAACGAGAGGAGAATAAAGTTCATATATGCCACTTATCTGAAAAAGGTTTTTATGACGCAATGCTTTGTACGTACTTTTAAAAAGGTTTGAGGCGGGCGGGGGCTAACCATAAATGCATTTATGATGTTTTAAACGTTTAAATAAGATAAACCATTTCTTGAGAGGAAGACCTTGGAAAATTCAGAATCTTTAAAATCTGTAGTCATATAAATATTATCAAAGTGTTTAACCCCTTGAACTGAAATGACGATTCCAGCTCGTCATGGATTTCCCGACGCTAATTATGTTCTTATATGTAAATATAACAATAAACATTCATATAAATGTGTGAAACAAATATTATTTTTAATAATAACAAATTATTTGAGCAACAAAACCGCAAGTTTCTATATCAATCCCTCCTCTTAAAACTAAGAAAATTAAATTGTGTGCATGAGCAGTGCTGACTGAAAATAAATTGCAGTTCAATGGGTTGATAATAATAATTACATGGTACTTAATGATTACATACAAACCAAATTGTGCATTTAAATATTTCTTGATAAAATGCTGTATATAAGTTCATATACACGATTTCGCATTTGGACAAACTAACTTTTGAACAGATAACACCTGAATACATATTTCCGATAATACGATTAAAATTTAACACACCTAGAAAATAAATTCTCACAATATTATACATAAAATGTCCAAACAAACTTTCCCATACACATACTTCTGTTGGTGGAAAAGTTGTTTTACAGGTAATTCTGAATAATGAATGCAAAGAACGATCTGCTAAAGAAATTGATCTTTGGCAAGGATATCGTTTTCATTTTTCTCGCATGTTAGAATGTGCTTTATAATCTACGACTTATGATTTGTCTTTCCTGTGCACAATCAGGTAACTTATGCAATAAAATTATGAGAGTTATAATCAAACATTTTTTCTATGTCACGAATTTTCACATCAAAAGAACTATCTACATTTAAAAGACTCTTCTTCGAATTGGCACATAGGCTTTTTTCTGTCCCTTGCATAAATTTCTTTTTAATTAGCTCTATATCCATATGTAATTTTCTTCTATATTCATAATAAAGCATTGGTTTCGTAAAAATTTCAATTTTCGGTTGACGGTGGATTACACATTTTGTGATAGCTTTGTTATATAGTTTTGTGGATACTGTAACTCAAGAGCTAATGAGTGTAATATTTATTATGGAACATTATTTTACTGATTAAATTAATATTGATTAGCATTGTTTTTGTTTTGATATATATTACCTAAGCTATTAAGTTCAATTATTACCTGTAAATACACTGAGCCTCCAAAAGTTATGCTACAACCTGTTTTCTTGTTCATTTCTTTTGCTCATAATTTTGAAACAAATGAACATATAAATATAAGGTTTGGATGCCACATTTCTTGTCAAATTATTAATCGAATTTTATATGACTTTAAATAAAACAATATTTTTTAAACTGATAAAACTTCAATTTTTCTCAAAAGTAAGTATTGGGAGAAACGAAAAATTTAAATAATATTAGCAAAGAAAATGAGAAAGAGTGTCAAAGGTGCATTATAGATAGATGAAGGTACACGTGCATCCAAATGTTAGATTAAAACCAGATTTTTCTTCCTGTATTCACTTTTGTGTTTTCTTTTTCCTTCTTTTTTTAATATGCGAATAACTTTTTAAAAAATAAACATTCGAACAAGAAAACTGGATGAGATATTCTTTTTAAAATTATTTATTGACATTTTTATTTTGACGATGCTCACTATTTAACCCTTAAATGCCGTGTGATATCTTTCGGCAACATACCCAATTTTGTCGTCTAAAGAATTATTAGAATAATATTGAAGCTCTAATGCTTGCTGATTGACAACAAATTGCTTTTAGCTGTAATACCATAGTTAAAATAAAGTATGATTTTTTTAAAGTATTTTTCCCTTGGTTTCTATAATAGAGGTAAGAATAAAACATTTTTAAATTGATTTAACAAATAATCAGGCATTTAAGGGTTAAAAATTAATAATTAAATTTTTCAGAAAAGATCCTTATGAAGAAAAAAGAAAAGGGAATACAGAAATAAAAATTCGATTTTAATTTAACATTTGGAGGCATGTGTACCTTACAGTGGCGGCTCGTGCACCGAAAGCAGGTGAAGAGGCACACTGTATTTTACACTGTATTCATTTATTCAGAGCTGCCAACATTTTAAACTTATAAATCAGAATTGACACTAGTATTTTTAAATGGAATATGTTAAATATATTTTCGACGATTAATATTACCGAAAACAGTTATAAAAATTTTCCGGTTTGAAGTCTCCCTTGAAAAATGGTAGACTTGGCACCTATGCATTTATAGAATATAAATTTACATTTAAATAAGTATTTTTAGTTAATTTTAGTTAAGACCATGCTTAATAAAAATTATGCATTAAAAATACTTAAATATTATTTTTGAGCTCTTCACCTATTTTCGGTTCACGAGCCGCCACTGGTACCTTCAACTGTCTGTTTGACAACTTTTCGCATTTACTTTTCTTTTCTAAAATTGTTTAAATTTTTCATTTCTTCTAATGCTAAGCTGAAGTTATGGCAGTTTAAAAATTATTACTTGTGTTAAAGTCATATACAATTCGATTAATGATTTGATAACGAATATGCCATCAAAATTTTATATATACACATGCTCATTTGTTTCAAAATTATGCGCAAAAGAAGAAAACGAGAAAATAAGTTGTATCTTGACTTTTGGAAGCTTAGCGTATAGTGCATGTTGCTCACAAATTTAACTCTTTCTCGGCTATCACTTACAAAATAACGATAAAAAGATTAATCTTTCATTACAGTTGTAAGGAAAAAAATTGAAGTAAAAATCTTTTGTGCTATTTGGTTTGTCTAAAATAGATATCTGATCTCATATTTCTATAATAGGTCAGATTATATTCATAATTGCTATAGATTCGGCTGATAGCAGGTCCTGATCGGAGACTGAAATTCCCCCACTCACTTCTTCCAGTTTTATTTATTTACCTTATCCAAAAATATTATTGTGTAATTTTTTTCAAGTGTCAGTTTCGTATTTTAGTTTTAATGCAGTTTTATACTATTTCCCATGCAATTACTATCCTGTTTTCTCATGTCACAAAAATTGTAAATTTCAGATAACTTACGAAACTTTCAAAAGTATAATGTTGATATTTAATAATGTTTCGGTTAATATAGGTGACATTTAAAAAGTAGTTCGACTTTTATACGATCAAAATAATCTCCATAATGCATGTTTATGTAAAATTCTGTCCTATTCTGCTATATTAAAATCTTTTATATTGAACAACATACGAAATTTTCAAAGTAAATATTTAAATTCAATGGTATACTGGCTAGTATCGTAAATAATGTGAATAATGTTTTAAAAGTAGTATACCCCAGTAGCACAGCGATATGGGGCAGTATTGTACCAATGCTGCCCGACATTGGTTTCCATCGGTGAAAGTCGCCAACTTTTTTTCCGATTTTCCCCAATGTCGCCCGATATCGATCTACATTGGAGAAAATCGGCAATTTTTTACCTATTTTTCCCAATGACGCCCAATATCGATCTACGTCGGAGAAAATCGGCAATTTTTTGAGCATTTTTTCCAATGCCGCACAGTGTCGATCTGCATTGGGGAAAATCGACAAATTTTTTCCCATTTTTTTTCTATGTCGCACCTTCAAGCAAGTTATACAAGTTATTTAATTAGACTAAAGCAGTTTTTCCTAACAGCACACTTATCCCAAGTACATCGTATGTATATCTCCTGGATGTCTTTTCATCCGCAGGGTATCCTTAGGACGTCCTTAGGAGAAGATGTGCTGTAGGGTTTACATTTAAAATAGTATGAAAAGCACTACCAGCTTGTATACAATGACACCCAAAGAGAGCTTCAATTTATTGAGCTCGACGTGGGGCATTTTTATAAGGGATATTTTAATATTTTTCTACAGCACAAAACACAACAAATGTAACATATATTACACATATGTACAAAAGCACGTTTCATGTCGTTGCATTTTTATAAGGCATATTTTTATACAGCACAAAACACAACAAATTTAACATATATTAACAAAAACACGTTCTATGTCGTATATCATATGAACAACATTAATGACTAGTTTACAGTGCCACACAAAATTATTCATGTATATTAAATATGTAATTGAAAAAGACTAGAAACGAATAATCAAATAGGCTTATGCGTTTTTAACCTTTTCCAACAACGTTTAAAAAATTTTAGAATTTCCATTCTTCTATGTGTCTGTCTGTTTGTGGCCGCTCCCAATCCCGCACTCTAATTTCCATAAATATGTTAAGAATGATTGAAATTGATGTATTTTATTCCGGTACACTATAGAGCGCTGTCTATTAAAATGGTAGAAATAAGAACACTGGCTTGTGTGTAAGGACATTCAAAAGAATTCATATATATTACGGTCTATGAGAGTATCTCTGTAAAGCAAATTGTAATATCTCTATCCTGCACAACACATAATAAAATTAATTTATATTATCCATGTGTAAATTGCATATGTTTCCCTTAGAATAGAGTATGAATAGTTTAATCATTGATTTACAGGGTACCACACAAAATTCTGCAGGCATATAATTAATATATATGTGGAAATAGCTCGAAGGGTGTTTTCAGTTGTGCTGTGAGAATTATTAATACATTGCAATTTAGTTTAGTTTTAGACAGTGTACAGGGCTGCACAAGATTTTAATTATGTATTGTAATGCTTATTTGAATATAATTTTTATGAGATTTCTTCATCCATAATTGGAACAAGTGTTATAAAAAACAGTACTGATTTGTATATAGGGGCTCATAAAAAATTTCGGTACATTATGATCTATAAGTAAAAGATGTATTTCTTTAGAGCTTATTAAATTTTTATATTGCACAAAACATAACGAATGTAACATAATCCAGATATGCATAAGCATGTTCTCTATGAAATAAGGTATGACTAGAATTAATGATTAGTGTATGGAATCATACAAAATAAAATAGGTAGAAATTGCTCGTGGGGAGTCTTCAGCTGTGTTATGTTGAAAATTTCTCTTCTCCCCCCCCCCCCTTTTTTTTTCTTCTAATTTTTTAATACGATATATGAAAGCATATTCTATTTTTAGACAATATACAGGGCTACAATAAAGCAATTTACTTTATCGTTCTTCTTGAAAAGTAAAATTATAAATAAAGAATTGTGAGGTATTTTTATTCTTTATTTCTTTTCAAGATTCAAAATAAACTTGTATGCTGTGGCCACCGTAAATCTTTCCTCTATATCATGAATAATAGCGGTACCTATACTGGTTATAAGGCACAAAAGTATTTATTGCCATAACTTTTCATTGCTTACATTTTACATATCCACTTTGGTGCCATTTTCGCTAACAAGTCCTGAGATATAGCCATCTTGACATTCTCGGAAAATCAGCGCCACCTGTCGGCCGATATACACTCATGTATATATATATATATATATATATATATATAAACCAAGATTTGTGCTTTTTTATCATAGATATATATCATAGAAACTGAGCTATTATACTCCTGTAGACGGAGTTAAATTGCAGCATAGTAGCGCCATCTGTTGGCTCATATGCAACCCAATTAACTCAATTTTGTTTTTCATCATGTTTTATACACCACGTTTATCTCTCATTCACATCACGTTTTATGAATTTAGGCATTTAGAAACTAAGATACAGTCTTTCCTTAAACATGGGAAAATACAACATAGCAGCGCCATTTGTTGTACGACATATAAAAAACTGTAATCAAGAACACTTTAAGCCAATATACAACCAAAAGTAGAGTTATGTTGAATTCCGTTTTCTCTTTCATGAAATATAGTGGCTTCAAACTTTTGACAATATACAGACAGACGTTTTCTTAACATAGTCAAATCGTATTCAGGTGATCTCAAAACGTGTAAAAATTTCGAAAACCTGAGTTCGAAAGTTTTTCCGAATCTAATACTTCTTACATAGGCAAAAAAAGAAAAAAAAAAAAAGTCTGGTGTGAAACAACCACACGACTTCCATTACCCTCTATTACACATATTATAAGCACTTTTTGAATATAATGTGATCAGATATTTGAATATGATGTGATATAATTGACCTAATGAAATGGACAACTAAAACTTTCTCAGTGAGAGAAAGTTAATACACGGGTAAAGACACGAAAAACAAAGTTTACATAGCGAGCTTAAAAAAAAAAAATAAAAAAAAAAAAGGTAGAGGGATTTTTTTTTTTTTTTTTTTTTTTGAGGCACCAATTTCCAAGATCTAAAACTGATCTATCTGATCAGGATGACTATTAATTTTCTTGTAATAATCACATAAAGTATGAGAAAGGATATCTGAAGTGGGTTTATGTAACAATTTTCAAGAAAATCGTTAGAGTCGTTTTTGAGATACCGACTTTTACCAAAACTTGGCATATTCAATTGTTGATCGGAAAACAATAATTACATACAAAAGGATATTTAAAAGGGAGTTAATATGGCAAGTTTGAAAAAAAATCGTTCTGCCGTTCTAAAAAAAACTCACCTGCAGTACCTGAAATTGAGGTATTTATACAGGATGCCTACCAATTTTTCTGAACTAACCAACTATATCATTCGAACGGACATCGAATAGACTGTTTATGCAGTAAATTTGAAGAAAATCGTTAGAGCCGTTTTTGAGATACGGACTTACGGACCCACTTCCGGTTTCGGATATCCCACGTCCGGTTTTTCAATTTTCTCCAAATTTTAAAGACTTTTTCTGTACACTAGACCTTCTGAAATTTCGTGGCTCCATCTTTATTAGATTCGGAGATATAATAGTCAGAAAAGATTCCCCACACACAAATATACACGCACACATACACAGACTCTCTGACCAATTGCCAAAAACCACTTTTTTGGACTCAGAGGACCTTAAAACATGTAGATCACGTGAAAACTCGACATCGAGTTTTTGGACCGAATACAATACTTCCATTACCTACGTTAAACGGGATAACGGATGTAAATTATCTAAGTACACAAATTCACAAAATAATTTGGATATACTGCTGTCTGCAAGTGTTTTTTTTTTTTTTTTTTTTTCTTTTTTTCTTTCTTTTAAGCTGATTTAATATCTTTATACAATATAAAATATAAAGAATATAGTATGCAGTATTTAAATGGGGAAAAAAAGGCTTCCTATGAAATATTGTATTGTTAACATTAGTGAGTGGTTTACAGGGCCACGCAAAAATATTCAAGTACATTTTAGTATATAAGAGAAAATTATTGGAAGTGCATTTTCAGTTGTATTATTTTGTTAATACTAGAATCAATAATAATAATAATATTAATAATATTTGAAAGTTGGGTCAAATGATGTATCGGATAAGTACAGTTTGGAAGTGCTTCTAATCCATGGAAACAGCGTGAATTTTCCTCCTCTTTTTTATTTTATCACCTAAGTATAGATGAAGATGAAAATAATAATAATAATAATAATAATAATAATAATAATAATAATTGAACCTGTTTATAAATATTAAATACTGTTTGTTTTTCTACAATAAATATAATGTACGCTATTTAAATTAAAATATTTTTCAAATGAAATTAAATAATCGTCTGCACTACTGAATAATTTTAGATGTTTTATCTGAGAAATGGCATCAAGAATAAAATGTTTTTGTTTTCGAAAGAAATAAAGTTACTGGAATGGATGAAATTCTATGTAAGTGGTAAGCATTACTAAATATTGATTATTAACTCTTAATTATCAGTTATTATTAATATTTTTAATTAGATTTAAGCTTATTTTATAGTGATATTCATTTAGATGTGCCAATGCGTAGTTTGTAATATTCTTATAATATATTGAATTTAGCATTAATATGATTTCGTAAATGTTATAGTGTTGTTCTAGTTAATAGTGTACATATATATATTTACACTAAAAGTTATTTTGTTGATTGTTAAAAATTACGTATTTACTTCATTATGTATATTGAAATTCATTATATTTATATATACATATATATTATAAAGTAAAATATTAGCTTTATTTTACATGCAGCTTGATTATATTTGCTACGAAATTTCCATTCTTCCCTCCCTTATTCAAGAATGAATTATTTCGTTTAAATGATAATTGATTTAAATTATAATAATAATACTTTCCCGATTTTAATTCCCATATTTGGGTATATAATTATAAATTAGTTATCGTGCACATGTACTAGATTAAGTTATTTTGTTGTCAAAGTGACAAAATTTTAGTTTTAAATTTCAAAATTCTCTCGTCCTTGGCGTGTTTTGTGGCGATGAAAAATGTAATACGAAAATATACATGCCAGATGTATATTTTCGTAATATGTATTGTACGAAATATTGTTTTATATTATTGATTGCTCTCTTAATATACGTTGTTAAAAGAAACATAATTTTTGAAAGGAATTAAATATGTTCGACAGTGAATTTGGCGATATTTTTTTTTTTTTTCCCCATCAAGGACGAGAGATATCAAATACATTCCGCTGCAACATATATTAGTACCTGATATCAGATACTTTTTTTAGACATTTGAAAACAAATTTGACTTCAAATTATGATAGAATATTTCGGAGATTATACCCTGTTCTTGTCTCTGTATTGTTTAGTGTTAGTCTGTGTTATTGATCTTGTGTTTAAAAAAAAAAAAAATTTTTTTTTGCTTTCAAAATACAAAAAAAATTTCAAAAATTGCTCTCTTAAAAATAAAAAATATTCTTACAATCCCCAAACTTCCTTCTAGATTTGTAATGCTGTCCTTAATCTTTCTACTCATTTTTACATATTGTGTTTCCTTTTTCCATAAGCTCTAAAATTCCTTCTTTAATGTTTTTTGTTCCTTTTATGTTCCCCTCCCCACCTTCCATTGCTGTGAAATTGAATTCGGGACTTTCACTCCATTAGTTTCCTTCCTTAGGTACCGAAAGATGCATGACTCAGTCACAGGTACCTCCAACCCACACTATCCGAAGATCCGAAGAGATAAAATATTTATCATTTTCCTTTTAATTAGTATGTTATTCCGATATTTATTCTGCAGATAACACTCTTTGAAACGAAATATTTATGTTTACATTCAAAAATGGAAGTCTGCGGTTTCGTTTCTAGAGTTTTGAAATTTAAAATCAAAATTTTATCAATTTTGTAGCAAAAATAACTCAATCTGCATCAGATAAAAACAATAACATTTTTTATAAGGCAATAAGTGATTCAAGGTTTTTAAAATGTACTTGAATACAACTACAAGCAAAGCTGGCGAAGCCTGGTCGTGTTTAATAAAATCAAATCAATAAAATCAATATTACAGTTTTTAATATAAAACATTTAACGTGACAATAAAGTTTGCTTTAATTAATTATAAAATATTACTGTTTATTTGTCCATATGAGTTACAGAATAGTAACACTGCGCTATATATATATATATATATATATTAAGCCCTGATATTATTTTTGCTGATTATTATGTAAAATGACCTCTTGAATCCGAATATGACCCAATTACCCACCGTTTTCTCAGGACGCCCGACGCCCCCACCTTCTCCAATTTTTATCAAAGTTAGGTAATTTTATGGCAATGAATTTGATTTGGAGAAAGGAAAAGAATTACTTTAACATTTAAAATTAAAAAATATAATGTATAATAAAAAAATAAATAATAATAATAATTGATTAATAAAATATAATAAATTCAATACATAATTTCAGTGGCAACCCCTCCGTCCCTAAATTTTCTCTTTGCTGGAAATGTTCATGTTTTAGAATTTACCAAATCTGCAGCCCCTCAGAATATATTGAACAACTAAAATAATCCTTTCCTTTCCTTCAAATCAAATTTATAAGTATAAAATTACAGAAATATGATAAAAGTATGGGAGTGTTCTTAAAAAACGATGGGTGATAGGGCAAAATGGGCGTCTTATTCGAATTTCTGGAGGTCATTTTACATAAGAATTTGCAAAAATGATGTTGGGGCCTATTTTCATGTAGAACAGTGTAATATGTAAAACATTTTCAAGTTAAAAATTACTTTAATCTACAGTTTTTTATTATAGCGTTTAATATTTGTAATTTTGCTTCATTATCCTTTCTAGCAAGTGTTTTGAAATGAAATACGAGAAGTCGATCTCTATCCATTGCAACCTATCGAAGGCGTGCTACCAGGACATATGTTAATCGGAAAAGCTATTAAGAAGAAGCAGATTAAGAAGCTGTAAATGATTTTGTTATTAAAAAGAAAGGCGGGGGGGGGATTTGCAAACAATGTTTTTTTTTTTTTTTTTTTTCATAGAGAATATTTTAACTCCTGAAAAATTGCATTAAATACTGTAAAAATGTGTGAGTTTCAATAAATTTTATTTGTTGAGATATGAATGTCATTTTTTACATTTTGAAGTCTTAATTTCTCTGTTAATTATTTAAAACAATGCTCATGTTTGTGATGTTTTTAGAAATACTATATATTAGAAAATTACTTATTCTTTTCAAAATCTGAAATATTGCTAATTGTTTTCCTTAACACAATGGCCAACTTAATGAAACTTTCCTAGGGCAACTGCACCATATATACTTGCTGTAGTCAGGCCCTGCCTTAACACATTGGTGAAGTAGATTATATTGTTCTTCCATAATTGTTCTCAAATTGAATTATTGTAAATTTCAACTTTTATAATTTTTGATAAAATGTAGCTGTTTTCATTTTCATTATCCCTAACCTAAAAAAAAATGTGTTCTAAGTGTGCAACCTTCGTTTTTACTTAGATATTTATTTTTTATTTTGAACATTAATTTAATCTGATTGGCTCTTAACTATGTTTGCGGAAATTCTGTTTTCGATATATTTTTAAAATTAATTAAAATGTAATTTTTTTTTCAAAGTCAGTTTTGTATTGGTATTTTGAAATTTGTGATCTGCCAATCTTTCAACTTCTAATTCAAGTTAGATGAATAAATATCATGGTTTCATTGAATTTGGTAAAAAAAGAAAGTAAACGGTGAAATTTCAACCGATTTTGATGAAAAACAAAATTTTTAAACCCCGAAATAAACTACTACGTCAGAAACGCCAAAAGAAAAATATTTGCGATAAACACAGCTGTTGCGGTAGCCTTAAGCGTACCGTACTCAGTGCAAAAAGATCGTACCGTCTTCAGTGCTTCTTTTTGCACTGAAGACGGTACGCTTAAGCCTACCGAAACAGCTGTATGCACCGCAAATATTTTTCTTTTGGCGTTTCTGACGTAGTAGTTTATTTCGGGGTTTAATATTCCAACGCCAAGTTTCCCGTTATTAAAAACAAAAATTGTTTATAGTAGTGATTATGACTACACCGTCCAAAAATCTTTAAATTTGGTTGAAATTTTCAGGTTTTATATAAAAAAATAATAATACTTGATTAAATTAAAGAACAAAAATATGTTAATAATTCACAATTTGCGAGCTGCAAATTTTTCAATCAAAATAATATTTATTATACATACAGTCGCACCTCGTTAACGTGAACACTGTTAACGTGAATTACATTTAACATGAACGGTTCCCAGAATCTCCATTAAAAAGAGGATAAGTTTAGTTATATGAAAATTAGTTACTGATAGCATGAACTATTGAAGACATGATTTTTTTTTTAAACCAATTGAGATTAAAGTTAACGAGGTTCGACTGTATTAATACTGAATTAACTTCAAAGTTGGTGTTTTTATCAAATTAGATTTACACTTGTTAATCACTTAAAACCTCACTTGTTAGTTATTTAAAACCTTGGAATTAATTTCAGTCTATTTAAAGTGTTAAAGAAGACTTCATTAAAATGTCTTCTCTGTAATTTTACCAAGTCTTTAAAAATTGAGGCTCTTTATAGAAACTAACACATTAAATTTTTCACCTTAATATTTCAACCTTTTGTTTTTTTTTTACCTATTTTCAGTTTTTAACATTAATTTTCAGGCCTGAAAAAATTACTGCTTTAATTTAAACTTTATGTTTTTAAGAAAAGTTAGATTTTCCTCTATTTTTATATTCTTTAAAATACTTATCTCTAAAATACCTGAAGCACTAAGTACTGCATGCTGATTGGTTCACAAAATCAATTTTCCATGATTCTATTCGCCACAAAATGTCTGATGCTAATCATAAATCAGGATTTTGTATTGATATTTTGGATATTTTATGGTGTTTGTATACGAAGTTCTTATTTTCAGTATGTCCGTGTACAATTAAATCTAAAATATCTGGATTCACCAGGATCATAGAAATTCAACAAGGTGTCAGGGTAACAACACTAATTTGATTATCACTTTTTCTTCAATGGTAATCTTCTATTACCCATTTTTCAATATATTTCGTCGATTAAATATAGCAAAAATTACTTTTCAATAATAGTGGAATTTAAAATAGTGACTGCTATGAATCCTGATATGCATATAGTAGTATTAAAATACCTTGAATAATTTATTTCATTTTTGTTACGGCAGTTTAAGTGCAAGTTGCAGTGAAAACAGTTATAATATATGAATGAATTCTTTACATACTTCTCAATATTTATTTTCTTTACATTTTCCCATATAATTAATATAAAGTTATTGCAGAAATAAGAAGATAAAAATATATATTTTCAATAATGGGAAGTTGTTTTCTCGGCGTAAATTAGTTTCGAATAATGATCACCACTATTTTCGAATAATAATCATTTCGCAATAAAAGCATTGCATTTCTGCCTTAAATTAGTGAGGATATTGAAAAAAGTAGCGTGTTGTGGCCTTAGTCAGGCTCTGATTCAACTGTCATACTAAAAAAAATCTGGCATACACCAGTATCAGTAATATTTGTAGAAGTAAACGATATCATACTCATCGAACAGTTAAAAAAAGGGGGAAGAGTGAGAGACAGAGAGGAAGAAACAAAACAAAAGAATAGAAAATATGTAGATGAGAATACAACCTTTAACATTGGGAAGCATAGATAAAGGGGAAGGGGACCATGATTTTTCTTAAGAGATGTTGTGTCATAGTATATTGTTTATCATACGAAATTTTGCTCTGAACGTGCAAAAAAATATTTAAAAAAAAAATCAATGAAAAGGAAAAATTCAAATGCTGTCATTGTCATACATTTTATAACGACATATGAAATTGAAACAAAAGAAAAAAGAAAAAGTTACTTTTTACCAATTAGCTAACAAATGTATGTCACAAGGGACAAAAATATATATATACTTTTTTTTTAATCTCTCTTTTTATATATTTAAAAACACTTTGGTATTACATCATTGAAAATCAAGCAAAAAATATATTTTTAAATAAGTGGGAGTACTGAATGGAACTTCCACAATTTAACGCCTTCCACTTTATATGAACTGAATATTTTCTAAAACTAAAATAAACAAATACTGGCTTTTGAAGCATGCAATAGTATGACTAGCTAGGCTGAACAATGCACATATTACTTATTAAGTGTGGAGCATAATGAGATTATATGATGAAGTTACAGATATTGACTTTTAATGTTCTTATGCAAGAATTTTTTAAAATTATACATATTAATGCATATTTAATTACCTTTGAAAAACAGAATTAAAATTATCCAGTTATTCATTGCAGGTTGTTTGTTTAATATTGTAATCTCATTAAGCTCAACTCTATTTAAAAGGGGGGGGGAGCAATAAATATTTTTTTAAGTTGCTGTGTTAAATTAATTATAAAAGTTTGCTTACATATGTTTAGAAATTTTATTAAGTGTAGTAAACATTTCTCCAAAACATTTAATTTTTTTATGAGATTAAATTTTTTTAACTTTTTTAAATATTTTTAAATTCTTATTACTCTTTTTTTTCTATCGAATTTGTACAGCTTAACAATATATTCTAAGCATAGTTGATTATTACTTTGTGTATTGAATTTGTTTTTAATTATAATTTCATGCTTGAATTCTGAAATTTACTTCAAACTTGTAGCATTCAAACAAAAAAAATATTTTTTAGAAAATTTATGTATTAATGAATCCACAAAGAAAATCTGAAATATGTTTAGAATATGTGGTTCAGCCAATAATTCAAAACCAAGAGAAAAAAATAAAAAGTTAGTTAAAAGGAAACATGTCTATAAACTTCAAAAAATATATTTTTTTTTAATTTTCAATTTAAATAGTTTTTGAAAGCTTTAATATAGCTAATAATATTGTATTCAAATGCATATGTATGCAGATTTCTATAATCTAAAACAGTCATTAAAAGGAAACGATTTATATCGTTCACTATCATCTTGAGAGGATCTGGCACCTTTGACTTGGCACCACTGAAGTAGGTTTCATTTAAATGTTAATATTTCCATTTAATATTTTCAAATTGAACTTTAAGGGGTATGTTCTATAAAATATGTAATCAGGAAACAATTCTTATGGTTTTTGATACATTTTATTACAGATTTGCAATCTTTAAATTGTATTTTCTCAGTTTTCATTTTTTCATGAATTTATGCTATTCAAAATGCTAAAATTTCTACTAATATTTAAGAGGAGACAGTTTTTTTTTTTTTTTTTTTTTTTTTTTTTAATAGAGCCTGTTTAAAAGGAATAGAGATGAATTTTGAAATACATTAATTAGTTTTTGAAAAAATAAAAAAAATAAATAAATAAATAAATAAATAAAAATAATAAACTTTTATTTTTAGTATTTTCTTCCCTTCAAGTATATTGTATCAATCATTAATTTTGTTAGGTTTTATTAAACAGCAGGAAAGAATAAAACATTCAGTCTTTCTTAAATATCTGTGGAAGTTTTAGTATTTTTAATATCATGAATTCAGAAAAAAATTCAAACTGAGAAAATGCAATTTAAAGATTTCAGATCTGCATAAAATATATCAAAAACCATAATTATTGTTACCTAGTTATATATTTTATTAAACAAACCTAATACAGCTCAATTTATAATTATAAATGAAAATATTAACCTTTAAATGAAGCCTACTTCAGTGGTGCTAGTCAAATGTGCCAGTTCCTCTTAATATCGGAGAAAAACGCTTGCCGATATTGGCCTTCCGATGTTCGCCAATTTGAGTCGGTCCAAGTGATATCGACCTATATTGGTCAATATAGATAATCCAATATCGGAATATTGGAAAAAAAGGCTTCCAAATAATATAGGCCGGTGATCGGCAGGCAATATTGCCCAGTATTGCAAATTCTCAATTTCCGATGTTGCCCGGTGAATCTGTGCTACTGGGGTATGACTTCTTTTTGGTGACTCATTCTGTAGGTAATATCTACCCAATCTAGTGATCAAACAAGCAAACTGACACACTGACATTTTAGATGGACACCATCACATCAGTTTTGTGTGCATGATTTTCAGATTCCTCATACTTCAAAAACATGTAAAAACATAAAAAAGATGTGGTTGAAAATTTTCACGAATACAGTTCCCCATATTTGACTTATAAATGGACACCATCGCATAGATTTTGTGATTTTTGGATTCCTCAAACTTCAAATGTCAAAAATATTTATGGATTAAAAGAACTGGTGTATAATAAATATTTAAAACTTAAAACTTCATCAGTCATCACAAAACCATAAAATAAAGGGAATTGCTTTTGCCTACAAAGTAGTAGTGCGGGTTTTTCGCACCTGAAGAAAAAATGCCACGTCCTGGTGCGGTGTATTCCTGTAGTGGTGTAGTCCTTTCGAAACCGGTATTTTATGGTGTTGTGAAGAAGTTTTAAAGTTTAAATATATTCATGGATACCAAAGTTTCCCATACCTATAGAATGAGGAGAAACACGACTAATAAATGACTAATTTAGAAATATTCTGATATTTTCTTCGCAGCCTAGAGAGAAGAGTCTTATATTTTAAAATACATTAAAAAAGGGGGTTGGGAATTAAGACAACAGTTTAAAGAGTCATTGATCTACAAAATCATGCCGATTCGCCCATTACCTAACAAATGTACCAGCTTGCTGCTCATTGCATACATGCGGAGCGACTTTCCACCTTACCTTGACCCTGTCCGCAGTTCAACCTGAAGAAAACACCCGGGGGAACGGGGACACTGAACCCGATATCGCGGGATTACCAGACCAGCGACATTCCGTCACTACTTCACCCTTTTTCACTTTCGTTCTGCCTCGAAGTGATATTTACTTACATTAGTTTATGCAACACGCAATTGGTAAAAAAAGAATATGAAAATCTTACAAAAAACAAATACGAGAAAAATACAATCATACCACGTTGTAACAAAATGAGTTGCTGGGAGGGGGGGGGGGGGGGGGAGAATTTATGAGAATTATTTTTAAGTCAGCAATAATTGAAAATATTTTTTTTAGCCAAAACTGTGACTAATTTTCTTTCGTATCTCTCCAAAAATTGCAATAAACAACTCAACTAAGTTACTCTTATTGTAATTTAATACTTACAATAAAATATATATGCATACTTATATACATTTTAAAAATGGGTTATACTTAAGTAAAGCACCGTTTATACGTCTCATACTTACATTCGAATTCAGTGAATTCGTCAATACAGTGTAGTCCTAAATCATCCCTATTTATTTTAATACAAAAGTGCTTGGTTTAAATGACGCAAATATCGGTTATATGTCGTATTCCACCTTTCAAAAATCGCAAATCCCAAGTCATTATTTTGTTTTCGTTCTTCCGGGTGAGGGGGTAGGCACACAAATGAAACTAGTATCTTGTAGCCACCACTAAACTTTTCTCCGTATTTTCCTACAGAAATTCACACAGTGCTATTGATTTTTGTAGATAAATTTAGCATTTAATAATAGTTTATCTTGCATTCTATAATCTTGTATATATTACAAGTACATATACAGGGGCTGATCCAGGTTTTATTTTTTGGTGCCCATTTTTGTGAAAATTGAAATATTATTGTGAAAAAATGGTTATCATACAAAAGCTTCAATTTTAGCGATCACTAAATTTTATGTATATCAAGAAAATTGCACTGTAACAAGTAAATGCAATATTTTGATGTAGAAAAAAAATTATAAAAAGATCATTTATATCAAATAAAACTTATGAAAGGACTCTTTTTAAGAATCTTAATTTTGTGAAGGGGCCCATTTTATAAATTTTAATTTTGTGAAGGGTCCCATTTTATAAATTTTAATTTTGTGAAGGGACCCATTTTATGAATTTTAATTTTGTGAAGGGGCCCATTTTATAAATTTTAATTTTGTGAAGGGGCCCATTTTGAGAAGTGTAATTTTGTGAAGGGGCAGGAAAACGGCCCCAGTGTTTCCCTGGATCGACCCCTGATATGGTTGATTTGCTACATAATGAGATTTATTTTTGAGGAAAAATGTCGCCCCCTTAACCCACCGCTGTCTATATCTATATACGTGTGTATATATTTTTCCAAATGAGAGTTACAAACCTAATTGATGATTACCAAGCTCGACATATAATATCAGAATTATTTTGTGTAGCCAAGCAAACTATATAAATAACTCAGACTGAATCTATACACATCGATGCTTTTAAGCATCTTAGCAATGTATGTTAAGTTCATTTTGGTGAATTTATTGTACCAATGATCCAATGCACGTAAAATAAATGCTTTCTAAATACAGAAGTGCATTTCAATTCTCTTATGCAATTCATTTTATTCTAAGCATACTATATTTGTTCCAAACATCCAGTCAGTCGGTGTTGGTGTTTGCAATTAAGGCCGATTGACTACACGAGGGTCATAAGCCTGAGGTAGTGTGCCCTCCGTGGGGGTATTTCTACGGAGACCTAGTCCATATTTAGACGAGTTTTGGAGAAAAACACGGAAAACTCCGAATGGATAGGTCTACGAGTGCGACCTTCCAGTCAATCGGATGATTATAAATCGTACCTGAATCGTTTTTCATATCCTTGTAAACAACGTATTATTTCTATGCGTACAATTTTCTACAAAAACCATGCTTTTAAGTCTTTTAATAATGTGTGTTAATTTTATTATGTTGAATGCAAAATAACGGTGTTGAAATGAACTTAAAGGAAGTATGTCAGCTATGGACCGCAGTGGATTAAAATACAGAAATTCTTAAATATCTGTACCAAATTTCCACTTTATCGGATAATTATAAAACGTATCGTAATTATTTTCTGTAGCCCTTTAAACAGCCTACCACTTTCTACAGAAACCCCGCTTTTAAACATTACAGTAACTTAATTTTTTTTATGTTGAATGGAGTGCAGCCATCCAAAATTTACTTAAGTGAAATATCGTCCATAGATTCAAATGCTGCAATTTTTTTTTGTGTGTTCCCGTACGGGTACACGAGCCACAAATATTTTACACACACACACACACACATAAAAAAAAAAAAAACACTATACAGCTCATTCCTTGTTATAATTTAACTATGCAAAAGATTAGAATTATTGCCTAATTCAATTTTATAACTGAATATTTACAACTAGCAAAGCCCCGGTTCGGGAAGGAATCGAATTCCGAATGCGGGAAAAATTTCAAAATCAAACCCAAATGTACAAAACTCGGCCTGATGCTGCCTGCGTGCCAATAGATCAAAGTTTGTTAACGAAACCATTTTTTAATTATGAAATCAATGAAGGTAGTGAATCAACGAAGGCTTTTCTCGCTTCGCTGGTCATTATATTTAATGAAAACTCTTTTCTATATCGCTTTACAAACAAAAATAAAATTTAAAGAAATCATGAAATTGCTTTAAAGCCCGCTTTGGTTTCCCGCTGCCTTCGGCAGCGACCCACTCATTCGCAGACTCTCGGGTGTCTGTCCCTATTGCCCGTGACAATAGCTTACCAGTGGGCTTCCATTTGGGTGCTTATCAGATGACAGTATAGAAAAAATTGAAGTAGCCATTTTATATTTGAATCCCAGTTACATATTAACAGGGTGTACATAATATTTTCTTTCACGTTTTTTTCTATATTTATTTGATTTATTCGATCAACCATAAAATGACAACAATTTCACTCCAAATATATTATTACAATGTGCTATGATCGGTTACGTCTATCGCATGAGACAATTAATTTTTGTGGTTATAATAGTAGTTAAGTTAGTTAATAGTAGTTAGTATATAGAAAAATAAATAATGAAATATGTAAACCTGATCATGGTACAGCCTTAATGTAGCTCCCCTTGGCGACTTTTGAATTTTTATCGTCACTTTAGACAAAAATACATAAATTATGTTATTATTATTATTATTTTATTATTATTATTATTATTATTTGTTTGTTTTTCGTTTCGTTTTCCTTTCCTTTCCATATTTACTGAATTCGATTCTTTGTTTTTCAATATCATGTGATTGAGCAGACGACTATTTTATTTATTTAGCGTTCATTTATATTTCCATTAATTTTTGGAACTCTCGTGCAACTTACTCCGTGGTGCAACTTTATCTAAATTGTTTTTTTACTCCATTTTTGCTTGAAAGCATATTTCATTTTATGTTTGAAAAAAAAAAAAGTAATATTGCTTTTTTTCTTTTTTTCTTTATAGCAACAATTAAAATTTTAAATGTCTACATTTAAAGCTTTTACCAGGTTATTATTTTCACTTTTTAATTAATTTACAAATAAGGTACCAAATGAAAAGGGCATTTTTTCTGAATCCGTCGGTTTAATTAATTTATCGATCAGACAATTAGATTTTTTTTAATTAACTAAAGTATGAAAATCTGGTAGCAACAACACACAGACAAACAGAAGAAAATCTCTCTTAGCCAATCAGCTTGCGTCCAGCCACGGACTTACAGGAAAAAACTCTCTTAGCCATTTATAGAGATAAATTTATATAGTGAGCGATTAATTGCTCATATAAATTTTTATGGCTTTGTTTTAAATTATCACAGATCTAATGGTTCAATCATTCGTTTCAAAAGTGTAAATGATTTTTTATTTATTCATTTATTTATTTATTTATTTATTTATTATTTAAAGATACCCATATCGAAAATTTACACCCAAGGAGGGAGGCGGATAGATGCCCCTACATAGACAAAAATTTTTCCTTGTTGACTATTACTATCCTAAATATTTATTTTTAATTTCACATTAAAAAGTTTTAAAATGTTCATCATATATACATACAAAATTTTGCCTTTTCTGCCATATTAAAAATTATTGAGAAAAAGAAAAGAAAAAAAAGAAAAGAAAGAGAAAAAAAAAAAAAAGGAGGATGACAGCGCGATCTGTTCAGATGATTGATCCCCAAATGTAATCATCAGCACTATTGTTTTAATTGTCAAAGTCCAACTAAATATCCAATGTGCTTAAATTTCTTTCACTGGTTCGTTAGATACAGCCTCCACAAAATTTGTGATACACACAGATACACATTTTCTAAACATGATCAAATCGCGTTCAGGAAGTCTCCAAACGTGTAAATCCATCAAAAACTGGAGATAAATTTTCAAGAATCAAATATTTTCTCCTTACGTATGCAGAGAAGAAAGTAATAAAATCTTTTTGTAAAAAAATAGAACCCACTCCAAAAAGGAACTACTATTCAAGCAACTAAAAGTGAAAGAAAAGTGGCAAAAAATGGAACTGTAAATTGCGCCTAAAAGTATAAAATAATTTCCTTCGCCAAACAACCTATAACACTACAATTAATCATAACCTTTGAAGTCGGCGCAAAATTAAATAAAATTTAATTAGTTTTTAAAGGTTTGTCTTTAGATCGGTAGCAACAAATGCTGTTGTCTCGAATGATCCATTTTCATGTTTCTTTTATTATTTTATCACTGTATACAACTGGTCCATTAGTAGCATCTACATAGAACAGTGAACATTCTTCACAATGCGGTATTTATGTTTCTACGAAGTTAGAGTTTCCTTTGCAAATTTAGTATAACTTTGATAACTATCATTCTTGATGGATTTTGGATTTGGTGATCAAAAGGTAAGGCAAAAATATACACGCAAGATGTATATTTTTACAATATATATTGTACGATGTGTTGTTTCATATTCTTGATTACTCTCTTGATATACCTTATCAAAATAATCATGATATCCCAAAACAAAATTTAAATATGTTTGCCAGATAATTTTGCGATTTTTCTTTCACCAAAGACGTCAGATATCAGCATCTTTGCCAACTATTGCTGCTTATGAAATCTTATTTGTTTTCTTGAATCAAAGTAGTTTTCGGCTGCGTTTTGCAGGTAAACGCAAATGTGAGATATGTATTTTGAATATGATTTGATTTTTGTATTGAATAAAGGTATCAATTTTATTTAATTTTGCGCCGACTTCAAAAGTTATGATTAATTGTAGTGTTATAGGTTGTTTGGCGAAGGAAATTACTTTATACTTTTAGGCGCAATTTACAGTTCCATTTTCTGCCACTTTTCTTTCACTTTTAGTTGTTTGAATAGTAGTTCCTTTTTGGAGTCGGTTCTATTTTTTTACAAAAATATTTTATTTTTCTCTTTTGAGTGAAAACTTATTTATATAGCAGAGCATCAGAAGACGTTCGACAGAAGTTTCACAAATCACAACTTCCAAGAAAAGTGACATTACTCAAAAAATGGTTTATGTCACTGAAAAATACATGAAATGCACCCAATGTGAACAAAAAAGTTACACCTCCATCTAGAGACACTCGAGAGACAGCTGTGCCAGTTTTATTCTAGTCAAGTTATTTCTAAGTTGATTTTTCTCAAATGCTGCATTTTTAAGTTGTGTCACTTTTTTTGCCTTTATCGGATATGAGCAAAAAACTATCTATTGGACGAACATACGTTAAATGAAAAAGTCTTTAGAAATGTAAAGAACGGATACACTGTATTCGTAACCGAAAATTCTGTTACGCATATATATTGAACTTTACAGTGAATATGTGTCACCCGCTGCGCTGGAAATTGCGCAGCGTAAAGTTCAAACAAAGAGCAAAATATGCATTGCAGCTGACGGACAGAAGTTTCAACATCGATACTTACATACTGCTTTTACCAGTGTAGCTGCATGCGTTCAGCAGTTAGAGTGAGAACAGACTTTTGTGAGTATCCTGTAATTTGTTTATATCTTAATGAAATCATAATGAAACCTATTTCAGGGCAAGATCATTACGACAACAAAAAAAGTATTAAAATTGAATCATCTCTTACGAAGTTATAAACTAACAAATTTCAACAACAACAACGAGAAAACATGGTTTGTATTGAGAACCTCTTCCTTTATGAAGTCGGTTTAAAAGGTCTATGCGTTAATCGATGTGACAGCTTCCAATAACCATACTTTGAATTTTACATAGCATAAATGTCACCCGCTACGCTACAACATATGCAATGTCGTTCAAGTGTGCACAAAATAGGAAATTGTGAACATTCAAATGCACGTTTTAAGCGTTCTGTTTTTAGCATTTATGTCTAAAGTATCTTTGCATACTACATCGATGACGCTTTGCAATTTTATAATTCACTTTTTTCCCCTGTCTTGAAACGTTTTCGAGATAGGATCGCTAACTCCACTTTTTTCCACCAGGTGGCGCTTTAGGCGGTTGAATCGCGTGGCACATGTCCGCTTTACTATACCTACATACCTCTTTTATGACAATAGCTGCAGCCTTTCTGCAGTTAAAAGAGTCGAGACGGACTTTTTTGGTCATCCTGTATTTTCTTTTGATCGTAAAGATCTTACAATGGGACCTATTTCAGACCAAGACCTTTACAATAAAACAAAAAGTAACAAAATTGGATCATCCGTTAAGAAGTTATGAGTTAACAAACAAAAACAAAAAAACATACGCTTTGAATTGAGAACCTTCTCCTTTTTTAAGTCGGTTAATTAAAGCATCTCTTACGAAGTTATAAGCTTACAAACAACAACAACAACACATAGCTCGAATTAAGAAAACCCTCCTTTCTAAAGTTGGTTGAAAACGACTTTGCGCTAATCGATGTGACCGCTTACAATAACAGTACTTTGAACCACAGAGTATACGTGTCATCCGCTGCGCTGCAAAGTGTGCAACGTAGTTCAAATATGCACAGTGTAGGAAATTGCGAACAAACAACTGCACGTTTTAAGCGTTCTATTTTTAGCAATAATGTCTAAAAACTGTTTTTTCGTAGTAAATCGATGATGCTCAGCAACTTCTTAATTAACTTTTCTCCGATCTTGAACCGTTTTTGAGATAGAAGCGCTAATTTGGCTGTTTTTCACGAGATGGCGCTTTATTTTCTTTAGATTGTAAAGATGTTATAATGTGGGACCTACTTCAGACCAAGATCTCTACAACAAAACAAAAAGTATCAAGTAACCGTATTTTGAACTCTATAGCGTATGTCTCACCAGCTACGCTACAACGTGAGCAATGTAACTCAAGTGTGTATAGTGTAAAAAATTGCGATAAAAAAATGCACGTTTTTAGCCTTGTATTTTTAGCACCAATATCAAAACTATCTTTTCGTACTAAATCGATGATGTTCTGCAATTTTATAAATCACTTTTCGTATACACTTGTGTATAGCACTTGTGTATACATATATATATACTTATCATTTACGATGAGTTTGAAAATTGGCAGCATGATGGTCTGAAAAAAATTACATTTTAATTGATTAAAAAAAAAAAAAAAAAAAAAAAAAATCTATAAAATCTTTAATTTAATCGAATTTACGGATTTTTTATTTGTGAACTCATAATCACTATATATTAATTTTTTTTTACTTTTGTGAAAATCGATTTAAAATTCGATTTTAAAAAAATAGCGCAGTTTTTTAAATATCAATGCATGAAAACTACCAGCTCGTCTGAAGAGATATATTTTAATTAATTTTGAAATATCTTTCAAATACATTTTCATAAAACATAGCTTAGAACAATCCAAAATCAGCGTTAGAATAAAAATAAAAAATAATTTAAAAAACCGCAAGGAAATAGGCCAATTTTTTGGAAGTTGCAGTGTGGCAGGCAAACCAGTGTTGACAGATTGGGCGTTTTGTCCCCATTTTGGTGACTTTGTGAGCTCCAGGGAACATTTTTGGGAACCGAATGTTTGTCGGGAACTTCGAGGGAATTTTTGAAATTTTTGGGGAGAAATCTGGAGAATTTTTCAACTATTTTGTCTCAAATTTGTCTACCTGATAAGCTCACAATCTCTACACATAGGGACTTTTAACAGTTTTCTTTAGCATGCAGTTTTTTTTTTTTTTAAAGGTATCCCTTCTTTCCAGCATATCCTGTGGATGAAAGTAAATCCTACGTACATCTTTAACACTAACGTACTTTATGCAGGTTTTAAAATTTTCTATAACTTGTGCGTATTTTTTTTTTTTTTTTTTAACATATGGAAACTTTTTTCAAAAATGAACTTCATTTGGGGAAAAATTTAAGCTTAAATTTGTTAAATATCTATTTTTTATTATTATTATTATTATTATTTACTTCTTTAGTAGGAATTGAGTTGGGGATTTTTTTTTTTTTTTTTTTTTTTTTTTTTTGCAAAAAACTCCTGATTTGGGGAAAATTGAAAGCCTGTTAGGGAAAACTAACTGTCGACCATCTGGCAACACTGGGTCAAACAGATATAGTTTTCAGTAATAATAAGAAAGTACCACAGTACTGTCGTTATAAAGTAATAAGTACAAAACTTTGAATAAACACCATAAAATGCGATAAACTCGTAACAATTGTTTCTGGTGGAAAAAACACACGACCTTTCGTCAGGCGAAAAAAGTATGCACGATTGCTGCAATCAAATCTGGTGCGTCGCCGCTTTGATTGCAACACTCGTGTCTCCTTTGTTCGCCTGACGAAGGGTCGTGTGTTTTTTCGACCCGAAACAACTGTTGCGAATTTATTGCATTTTATGGTGTTTATTCAAAGTTTTGTACTTATTAGATACAATCTTCAAACTTATAACATCACTTATTTTTTGTCGGGGATTAAAAAAAAAAAATCAGGCGTATTATTCATTTCATAAACAAAAATTCTAAATTTAAAATATCTCTGACAAAGTCAAAATGTGTTACATATTAAAAAAGTTAGTAAACATTATTTGAATGCTGAATAATTTCAAACATTTTGTCACCCAACAAAAAGGGGAAAAAAATTACATTTAGTTAGTATAACAACCGTAGTGCTATTAAAAAGTAAATAAATAAGAGAGGAAAGAAGAAAAATTTTATAACCAAAGCTATAAGCGTGGAAGCAAGGAATTCTGTATGTTAATTTCGCGAAATGAGAATAAGAATATATGAAATTAATATAAATACATGAAAATAAGAAAATTGTTCCGCTTCATGATTCATTTTGTTCTATGAGGGGAAATAAAGGTTTGAAGGTGGCGACATTTGCTTAGTTTCACACAGCTGCGAAAATATGAATAAAGATAACTTCAGATTACACAAAAAGTATTAAAGCTATCAAAATATAATCTTTGAAAGCACAATATAACTTACCTTTAACAAAAAAGCGATAAGGTAAATCTGAGAACCGAAAAAAAGTTTATCAACTTCGTTTGATTAAATAATTTCGTTTAATAAAATAGCACAAGGGAAGCATAGTTTCTCTTAATCACATATTGTGTCATCTATGATATAATAATAAAATAAATAAAGTAAAAAAAAAAAAAAAAAAAAAGTATAAGTATTGAAGTAACTTCATGAATATTAAAGGATTTATAATAAAAGCACAAACCTTTGTTTAACGGAATTTATATAGCAAAACGTCGTTTTCTTTCATATGAGGCGAGTATACGTGTGAGAAAAATGGAAAATCAGAGATAAATGTTCTGTTGCTCCGATAAAAAAAATTCCTTGTACGAGAACCTGTTCAGTTGTATGCTAAATTCATTGAGTTTTTAAGTATATCATACTTTTTATCAACCACTTTTTCAGACAACTATTTTTGTGTATTAAGTTTTTCTAGAACCTTTTTAGTATAGGTTTTGTAGAACCTTTTGTAGTATATATATATATATATATATATATATACTACATATAAAATCACAAGACAACTCATGAATTACAAAATCTATGTTGCATAAAACTCAGTTTTTATGATTCTAGAATTTAAATTTTCGTGTAACATTGCGACGAAATATGCATATATATTCTTTTTTTTTTTTTTTTTTTTCTTTCCCTCTACAATTTACACTTTTTCGTTATTTTTGCAATTTTTACTTTTTGGTCCCTACACAAACATAAAATGAGATGATACTGCGCTATTTTTACTCATAATTTTAAAGGTAGTGGTAGCCTATAGAGACTAAAATCGTTCACGTTTTCACTTTTTATTTTTAGAGTGCCATAAACTAAGCCGGGATATAAAATTAGCATTTTTATATGTCTATAGTATGTTTCGTAGAAAAGCATAATAAACTTTATGGGGGAAAAATACCTTTCTGTGGAAAATAAAAATAAAAACAAATGAAATTGCCTTCATTCAAAATATTCTATGCACATTTTAAATTAGTCGAAAACAATGGCTATTCATATACACCTAGATAAAAAAAAAAAATAATAATAATAATAATAATAAAATAATAAATAAATAAATAAATAAAGACCCCCCCCTTCTCTTTAAGACTATATGAAACGTATCGATGCTTTTGAATTTTAATTTAATATGCCCACTCAGAAATAGGATTCCCCCCCCCCTCTACACACTTTTTACTTTCCGAACACTATAGTGAGGAAAGTATTGTAATCATGTCAAAAATCCGAATTCGAGATTTTGATGTTTCTATACGTTTTGAGGTCCCCTGAGTCCGTTTTCACTATTTTTACGATGATGTATGTATGTGTGTGTGTATGTGTGTATGTATGTGTGTATGTGTGTATGTCTGTGGGTGAACACGCTAGCGTCTAAACGCTTCGTTCGATTAACCTGAAAGTTGGTACGCATATTGTAAGTCACCATAGTACGAACCCTATAGATTTTGGTGAATCTAGCACTTATAGTTTTTTTACAGGGACACAAAGAAAAATTCTTTATCATTATGGCCTATGGGAGCAAAATCTTAAAAGTGCGATAGCATCTAAACGCCTTATTCAATTGAGCAAAAATTTTATACACATATTATAGATCACAAATACTCAATCTGTATAGATTTTGGAGAATCTAGCACTTATAGTTTTTTTACAGGGACACAAAGAAAAATTCTTTATCATTATGCCTATGGGGCCAAATTTTTAAAAATGTGATAGTGTCTAAACGCCTTATTAATCCGAGCAAAAAAATTGTACACATGTTATAGATCACAGTTGAACTAACTGTATAGATTTTGGTGAATCTAGCACTTACAGTTTTTTTACAGGGACACAAAGAAAAATTCTTTATCATTATGGCCTATGGGACTAAATTTTTAAAAGTACGATAGCATCTAAACGCCTTATTGAATTCAGCTGAAAATTTATATGAGTATTATAAATCACTGTTGCACTAACTATAAGCATTTTGGTTAATCTAACATTTATAGGTTTTTACAGGGACACAACGAAAATTTCTTTGTCATTATGATCTATGGGCTCAAAGTTCAGTAGCGTTAAATAAAACAACGTGTAATAGATGGAGAAAAATACTCAAACACTCTATTATGGTTTTCTCTCTTTTGTTTGTTTAACAACTACTCTTTCTTTACTTTATCTACAAAACTGTTAATTACTCAATGTTCGGAAAGTCGAGTGGAGTCACTCCAGATTTTTATTATTATCACAGACATGGAGATTAACTTCAGTTACATTGTGATAATAAGTCAATAAAATTATTTACTCTCACAAAATATCCTCCCTAAGAGAGGGGGCTACATAACTGTACAAGGCCCTTTGGAGGTAAATTAGCACTTAGTCCTACAGTGAAAATTGGGGACTCGTAATAAGGTTCAATACAGTGGTTGTCTTTTAAAAATGTTTCACATATACACACAGACACAAATTCACATTACACGTATGAACGATTAAAATTAAACTTCCGCTATAAACAGCAAAGATTTGCTATCAAATTTGGTATGTGAACGACTCGTGAGGTGCGCTTAAAAAATTTAAGGGATTTTTTGTTTTTATAAAAGTCCAACAGGTAACGCTCTGTATAGAAAAATGGCAAATTTAATGAAAGAAATGACTCACATGGAATCAAAACCTAACCAATTAATTAATAAATGTTTAAAATACTTAAGGAATTCCATATGAGTCATTTCTTTTGTTTTATTTCTTTTGTTCATCCAAAGCGCCATTTTTCGGACCAAATTTTTAACTAAATTATATGAAAGGATTAAAATTATTTTTAATTAATCTTCTTAATAATAAAAGCGGACGTTTTCCTATACTAACGCTCGAAACTGATTTTGGTTTGGTGAAAGTGAATAAAATAAAGAAGGGTGATTAAGCAGGGAAAAAATCATATCACAGTTGGAACAATGTGTTGAGAAAAAATAATCTTTACCTGTGATTTGAAACAAATAAAGAGAATAAAAGATAGTATAAAAGAATAGATGCAATTCTATGTAAAACCGCCAATTGGCAATTTAGCGGTTTTCCTTCTAGACCACAGCTATAAATCACAAAATTATAATAAAAACATTTAGCTAAATCAGAGGAAAACAAATAATATTAAAAAAATAATATAAATAATATAAATAATAAGAAAAAAAAATAATATTAAAATTAATATAAATGATAATAAGTTGAAACCAAAAGCAAAGATGGTACTTTTCTGTTTATCAAGATCAGATTCAGCTAGAGTAACGAACAAACAATATTAAATATCAATAAATTAGGGGTATTTAAGTATATAAAATTTATGTAAAGATAAATGAATTAACGACCAATTTTAATGAATTTGCACTGAATTTAATTTTCGTAAATAATTAAATTCAAATTACATTCTATTTTTGGAATTCCATTACTTTGATAAAAAACACAAATTTTAAATAATAGTTTTTTTTTTTTTTTTTTTTTTTTTTTTTCTTCCCATTATCGACTATTTATCACGGCATTTGGTCACTGTTTTTGATTTGGAGAATTTGGCAAATTTTAAAATAAGTTTATTTGGTAATATCGACCGCTAAGCGAAAGAAGACCGACTAGTATCGTATAATAGCTTAGGGAAAATCATTCTCAAATTTAGTGGCAATAGGCTCAATTGTTTTACCTACAGGATGATATTTATTGGAGAATTTTAACTTTAATCACCATGTATATAGTCCATATTCCAAATTAGATAGCGATCCGTTCGATCATGCAATAAAAATTTATTTTCGATCCAATCCATTTTACAAACAAGAGAAAGAAATAATACAGCTAGAGTTAGTTAAAAAGCAGTAAATTATTTTACAGTTAATCAAATGAAAAAAAGTTATTTTAGTATTAAATAAGTACGTAAATATTTTTTAACCATATTAGTAAAATATAAAAGAGGCAATTATTATTAATTTATTAATTAATTTAATTTATTAATTTATTTTTAAATACACTGAATAATAATAATAAAATTGAAAATTATGTTTGAAAATTAAAAATCAAGTAAGGTGCATTACTACAAATCTGTTTTCTTTAAATTAAATTTCACTTTCCGAAAAATAGTTTTCATAGCATAACAATAATAATAATAACAAATCATATTACATTATAAAACTACTTATATATCATTAAGCAATGCCATTAGTTTAACTTGAAAACCCTAAATTTAAGGAGTAAAGTAACCTCCATTTTTATAAATTATGCCTCACTACACAAAGTTATGAAACGTATATAATATAAAATTATAGCAAAGAAAATATGTGCATGAGAAAGGCAGACGACCGAAAAATTTCCGAGGTAACCGATTTTCTACATGAAACATTTTGTTGATTAAACGTCGTCATTTAAGATCATTGACCCGTTGCCAATAGCTAAGAGCAAAAAAAAGAATGTATATTAGTAAGTACATTAAAACAACAGCTCAAATCTTTAGTTCTTTATTTCTTTTTTAAAGATTTTAATAGAAGATGGTATTACTTAAGACTGATGGGATTTTAAATTATCTTTGTTTCCCTTAAGACATAAATGAGTTTTCTGATTATTTCAAAATCGATATATAAACAGAGATCATTAAGTGATTAATCGATAAGGAAATTTTTTTATTCTGAAACAATTTTGATCGTACTCAAGAAAATATCACGGGTGTAGTGTTGAAATTCCAATATTGCTATATTACTGAATATGTTTTCGAAGACAGGTGAAAATTATGAAATATGCAATCATTGGTGATAAAATGACCCATAATCATATTACATAATAGCTTATTATCGACATCAAGATCATTGAAAATATGAAATTATCTATTCTAGCTTGATCGTTATACATCGATCGAAAACGCCTTAAATATCTTTTAGAAAGAAAATATTCATAATTTTTTTCTTTTATGTAAATATAATACAGGATAAATACCCCACTTTTTTTTTTCATTCTAAGATAGAATAATTTAAATACATATCTCTGTATTATTATTATCCAAACTTAGTTAAAATCAACTTCAGTTTTTGTTTAATTCCTAAATCATTTACGAGTCATTTAAAACAGGAAGATTCCCCTTTTAATTGTATGAGAAATAACATGCAAGGTATGTGATTTATAAAAAATATATATATTTGATTGTTCCTAAATGTTTTATATCCTGTAATATAGGGCACACGGGAGGTGCCGAAATCAAAACTATGTTGCGCTTGTCATCAGAGCTTTTAGTATTTTTCTTCGAAACTCACATAAATACGAGCTAAGACCCTTAGAAAGACACCTCCCCACGGAGAGCCTTTCACCCGAACTTAGTGCCAAAAGTTATAACGCAACATTATCCTTTAGTACATAGTGGTGTAATACAATCATAGTTCCAAACTTAGCACCTTTTGGTGCTAAGTTTGAAGAAATTACCGAAAATTTTTAATAGAAATATGTATTATATTGAATCAGTGAACTGTAACGGTTCTCACTGACAAAGTAAAATAAAAAATTCTTTTAAAAATTTCTGGTTGCTAAAAGATGCTAAGTTGGCAATTATAAATACAGTTGACGTTTTCGGAACTTATTTTCTTCTTTTGTGTTAAATAGATGTCAGTATGTATTCCAAAATAATATTTGACATAACTGAAAAGATCGATCGTTTAATTGGGGTTTTTAAACTCTTAATCACAAAAAAATAACTTTTTGTATCCGTATCGATCCATAGGCCATCTTCAAGTCAAAATGTAAAATCGCAACAGAATTTCGCATCATTTGAAAATTAGACAATTTCGAATGGAGATTGAGCAGTTCACTGAAAAAGAAAAGAATATGCAAATGATTTTTGGAAATAGAATTTCAGTAAGTCAGCCAAAACTTATTGATTTAGAAAACTAAATTGAGCAAGTTGATATATATTTATGCAATTATCAAGAAAAAATAAAGCATAATAAATTAAATTTAAAGATTTTGTAGGTTTTTTTTTTTTTTTTTTAGAAATTTATTCTGAACTTGGAATGATATTAAAAGAACATAAAGATTTTTATCATACAAGCAATATATGAAAAGTTATTTTAAAGTCCTTAAAATTCAGGGGTTCAGATCTTTGAACAGCAGCCACAAGAATTATCAGGCCTTATCCATCCAAATATATAAATAAGGTAAGGTCGTACATATTTATATAGTGTGTATGCTTTTCAATACAAGTACATAAATAAGTGTGGAGTGTACTGAAGGGATGTTTTGCGCCCATAAAAATCATAAAATAACGTAAATGTTTCTGTGATAATAGGAAAAAACTTCTGTTGTAGTATACAGTAGCGTTATAATTATACAAATTAATAAAAACTTTGTAAGCAAACGATACAAAATTGAAAAATTCACAACAATAATTTCGACTCTCCATCAGCCGAAAAAAGAAAGCACGGAATATCAAAGCAGCAACTCATAATGATGGAGCAAGAAAATAAAAATAAAAATAAATTTTAAGCAATTTATGGTGTTTGTTTACAAATCAATTGTTATTTTTTTTATTTATTTATTTATTTTTTTTTTTTTTTGTGTGTGTGTGTGTGTGTTTTACTGCTATTAATAATTTCTTTAAAATATGCCGTTAATTTCAAGTTTTGTGATTAAAAAAAAACGGATTTTGGATTACAGAAATTACTTTTAAATGAAGTTTTGGGGGTAATAAATTAAAGAACTGGTGTAAAATAAATAGTTAAAAACTTCTCTACATCTCATAAAATTAATGTAAGCACGATTTTCGGGATTCAAGTTGTTCATAACATGATCAGATTTTGAAACTATACATTCAGGTCATGTGAGACAATAAATCGTGTGCTTCCACTTTTGTTATATAGCAATTTAAGAACGTCTTTAGAGCAGGAAAGAAGAAAAAGAAAGGAAAAAACCTCGATTTATTTGAACACCTGGTAATTCGGCATTAATAATTCGAAGACTGGCTCAGAAGCTTTTGTTTGGTTTGAAGTGTGGCCCTAAGGTCATTTTTTGCACATTAAAGCTCATTAAATCGAGACCCGGAATCTACGGCTTAAAGTCACTGCCTGAAAAATCAACAATAAGTATTACTTTTTTTTTAAATCCTTACGAGCAGCTTCCTTTAGCAATATAATAATATAAATCCTAGGACTATGCCCTTTTCTTAAAAAATAGGTTTTATATTTTTACTCTCAGCATAAAAAAGCCAATGTTATTATTTACTTTTTCTTTCTCTCTCTTCTCTCTCTCCCTCTTTTTTCTTTTTAATAAGTATTTTAGAATACTGAAAACAGCATAAACCATCACATACTAAAAAATATGTTGTCTAGCTTTTCACAATAGATATTTCCCGGATGCAGTATGGTGCAATTTTAATAAATATCGAGAGGTAGCCATAGGAAAACAGCCGAGTTGAACAATAGTGCCGCCACCATTTAGACGATATACACCCAAATTAAGTCAGCCTTATTTTTAATAATGCGTATATCAAGTTTTGTGTATTTATGTATTTTAGAATACATAAATACACAAAAGGTTAATTCAGAGACAAAATTCAGAAAGTTAATTCTGAGACATAACCTTGTAGTAAACAAGAAAAAATATGGTATGGCAGCGCCACCAACATGCGCCTAAATATAATTAGGATAGTGTTTCATAATGGATTTCTTGCATATGAGATCTGGTGCAACTATACAATATAAAAGCTAATATATTATATATATACTATCCCCGTATGTATATATATATTTTTTTTTTAAATGCCGCAAAACAACATTAAAAACAACGTTAAGAACATTATTAAATTCTTCACTTTATATATACATATAAATTGAAGAATTTATTGCCGTTATAAAATTTAGCAATCAATAGACACATGATAAAACCAACAACACACACATAAAAGTGATTGTAATTCAATTTATATGTTATCACATATTTTTTTATGATTTAATTACAGTACATATTAATAGTTTAATCCATTTTAAATTACTTACGCTAAAGTGAACATTTAGGACCATAACACGAAGACTAACTAGGAAAGATATTTATGCAAAATTCATGAAAGTTATCATACTTAAACCTATAAATTTATGCAAAAAAAAAAAAAAAAGATAACATGAAATGAGAATAGGATTAAAAAATATGAAAAATGATAACTGGAAATGAGAATTGGAATCAGAAATGCTCAAAAATCAAAGTATTCCCTCTTCAGGAAACTTGCACTTCTACGAGCAGAGAAATCGAAAGATTTCGGAAAACTGTATAGCTAATTCAAGCCAAAAATACAGTTCAAGTTTCTATCTTGTGACAAAACCAAATTTAAAGAGGAATGAAATAAATTATTAACAAAAACCTGCAGTGAATCAAGTTAAATAATTAAAAAAATTAACCACATGTCATGCGACTCCGAACTGAGAGAGTAACAATTAACAAAATACCGTCCATCAGAACAATTCTAATAAGTAGAATAATAACTAGACTAGTAACGATTAATCGGTAAAGGTTCTACAAATGAGTAATTTCGTTGATAATTAAATTCATATTAAATGAATGTTCTTAATTTAATGATTCTTAAAACATTAAATCTTACATGAATTGGAACATAACAACTTTCATTAACATATTATTTAGTCATAAGCAATTATTCCAAAATGCTCACATGTTTTGATTAAGTAATTTATAGTTACTTATTATATGCTTTTGTGTTTATAAGAAATATTGCTTGTTTTGTTTAGTACAGTCTAAAGATGGTAAAATGCACCAACAGGAAATTCCGGTCAAAGACAGAATGTATTTGAATAATTTTTAATATCTCTGCCCGCAAACTAATCGTTCGACTTCAATGAAAACTTTCAAGTTAATGTCTGTATAGCCCAAAATTAAAATACCAAGTTTTGACTCTTTGCTAACGCTTGTTTTCGAATTGTGTTAATCACAGATTAAAAAAATACAGACAGATAAGTCAACCGCTAGAAACCTGTTTTTAGGATTTAAGGAACTTTAAAAATCTGTGTATAAAAAATTATGTTTTAAAATTCGACTCAAAGACAACACTTTTCTAACATATATGCGTTAGAAAAAGTAAAAAAGAAAGAAAGAAAGAAGAATAATTAAAAATATAAAAAAATTTAATTTAATTAAATAAGAAAATTTTGAAAATAGAAAATGGGATGAAGTTTTAATAAGAGTAGTATGTGAGCATTAAATTCACTGTTTTAATGCGAATTCATATCTTTTTAAATACATAACGACAAAATGCCAAAAAATAATGAAATAATTATACTATATTTTTTGGTATCATGATAGCTTTTTAAATATCAATCCATTAAAATTAATTTCGATTTTACATAAGCACTATTAAAGAATTTTTGAGAGTCGTCTTATGAACATTACTAGTAAAACATAAAATTTACTAATATTTTAATAGAACCGAATAGTATTAAAAATCAAAGCATGAGTTGTTTTAGATCAAATATTCAAAATTTCTAAACCTATTTCTACTAACATTATAATTAATTGATGTATCATTTCAACATTATATATACTTCCAACATGTAGTATTTCTTACTATATTAGTACTTTAATTACGTTTCATTAAATATTTATCGTCGGATATTTATACATTATATATACATATATACATACACACACATATGGGAGCCCGCTAGAAATTTCCTATAGCCACTAGCGAACGAAATCGTACATTGATGCTCAACGATGAAAAAGGTCTCCCCTGACAAGTTTTCTTTCACCGTTCTCAGCTATTGCTAACTGAAAAATAATCTGCCAGAAAAAATGTTTCAATTGTTTATTCTCTCATTGCTTATTTGAATCTTTTGTTTTAGGTTTCATGTAGTTTAATGTACAGGCAATATCATATAAATATCAACTATCTAGGAATAATATTAAGGTAAGTTTGAAGTTAAATTAAATTAAATAAAAAATGAATAAGTAAAATTTATTGTATCAAAAATCAAAGTTTAAAATTAATTGTTTTAATAATTAACAATCAGTCTACACAGGTAATTTTAATTTGATATAATTTTATTCTTATTGGTCTATGTTGTTTCAGTGGTCTTAAATCTGTTGCTCGGCTTTTACAACGTTTTAAAAAATTATTAATTAAATATATACAAGACCTTGAAAATTGCAACATTATCGTTGCTGACATAATATTTCAATACTATACATAACATTTTTTGTATAGCTGCTTCTATTAATCTCTTAATATTTACAGAGATTTTAATAGTACAGATTAAAAAGCCAGTTAAGAGACATTCGCCTTCTTATCAACTTCATTTGAAAAGGTGAAAGAAAATTTAAATACAGAATATAATCTCATCCCATCCAATTCTAAGCACGAAAAATAAAAGCACATATGTTATGCTTCACAACCGAACATGCTCATTTTTAGATAACATTATTGATAAAATAAATTTGCCAACAGTCATTCCATATACAAAAACAGGATGAGCAATTTTATACCAATTCAATAAAGAAAACCTACAAATAATTTATTCAATAGAGGACAATTCAAAACGCAAATAGTTAAGAAAAGGTTCGA
Organism: Salticus scenicus; assembly: GCA_963930645.1. NCBI lineage: Eukaryota > Metazoa > Arthropoda > Arachnida > Araneae > Salticidae > Salticus > Salticus scenicus. The sequence continues at coordinate 715,197 of CAWVNO010000709.1, read as the reverse complement.
GTGAAATGCTACATATTTAATACACGTTTTCTTATTTCTTTTTCTTTTTTTAAAGTTTACATGGTGGCAACAGATAACTCTTTACAAATTTTGACCTTGGCGGGTGGAACTCACAGAGGGTTAATGCCACCGTTTGTTGCTTTTAAGAACGAAGTTATGTCCTACGAACCAAGAATAACAATTTTATTTTCTTTTTTCTCTGCATCATAAAGGACTAACAAGAATTTGACTACGTTGCTCACGTAGCTAGCAAAATAAGCATGCTTTTGCGATTTAAAGAGTGAAAGTTGTAGTCCTTTTATTTTTACCGACAATAAATGGTCGGAGCAGTTATGGTTTAGTCACGTTGTCTAAAAAAAGATCGGTAATCATTTCGCATGGAGAAACAAATCATTCAGTTTAAAAATTTGGGAAAATAGACAAGTAACTTTTGGAATATGAAATTCGAGATAAAAATAAGACAATAATAGATACATATAGAGCAAAAACTTTTCATAGAAGCCAAACATCGTTATAAATTTCCTAATTTCTACAAAATTAACCGTTTCTGAACTTATTTATTCATACATACATGTATTTATCCATATTTTATTTATCAATACTAACAACAACATTAAATTTATCACTACTTAATGTCGCATCAAAACTCACGGCACAAACGCAAGGTGAAGACGCAAAAAGATAAGGATAAGATTTACAGTTAGACTTAAAGTTCATATTCCATAAAGTAAAATATAATCAAATATATCATTAATTTGGATAAATTTGTTCTCGCAAGAATATTTAACGTAAAACATTATTAAAGTTATTAACATGTTAAACAAATTAAAATGCAAGGTGTCCTGTATCTTTAAAATTTTAAACAAAATAATCTGGTATGTCACGCATACGACCTTCTCTTAAACCTTAAATTTATTAATATAAACGCAGATTGAAGATTAAGAGGTAAAATAACAAGTAGTGTGCACATAAACTGATGGTAAAAACAATTCTAATTAGGCTTCGGACCAGTTTCATTTGGCAAATATATGTGTGCGAGGAAGGTACCGTCCCCTTCAACAACCCCCCCCCCCCCCCCTCCCGCCATTTGATTATTGTACTTACATTTATATAGAATTCAAATCTTATTAAATTTAAAAATTCATTTAAAATTATTCAGAAATCTTTCACATGCGTTATTCTTTGAAACTTATGAATCTTCATCAAACATTTCAAGTAACAAATTTATATTAACTTCAAAATACAACATTTCAATTGCCTGAAATTATTTGTTTTTAAGATACTCTGCGAAGAGACAAAGACAAAGATCAAACGTTAAAAACTCGACTTTTGTATTCAAGAAACCTCAAAACGTGCAAATATACAGAAAACAAGCGATGAATATTTAGCTTTAAAAAAATTTATTTACCGTATGGGTATGAAAAATTAATTTCTATTCCTGAGCAGTTTTCCTGGACATAGTAAAATATTATAGTTAAGCATTTCTCCTAATTACATTCAATGAAACAGAATGTTTTCGCTTAATTATTGGTAGTCCTGTATACCTCCTAAAAATTATGTACACATCACATGGTGAACATAAAAATAATCCTATATTAATAACAGACAGCACAGCCTGAAATACACTTCATTTCATTTGGTTGCAGCCTATAGATGTTAAACTCTACTTACCTGCAGTTTCTTCCATAGACGTAATGTATTTGAATTCTCTTGGGTGTCCCTGTACATGAATCATTTGCTTGATGTCAACGAAAAGCTTAGTGTTAGTGTAGCATCTCTGTATGATAGAGATTTAGAATACTGAGTTTAAAGAACCTACTGCTATTTGTTCTCGAGATATGCTCACAGATACACCCACAGACCAACCACCAAAAACATGTTGTTCAGAATAACAATACTTCCTCTACCATATATACGGGTAGGAGAAAGTAAGTAAGTAAATAAATAAAGCTATGCACTTACTTTTTTTCTTTTCTTTCTTTCTTTCTTTCTTTCTTTTTCTTTTTTTTTTTTTTTTTCAAAAACGTGCATAAAATTTATTTTACTATATCCATAAAGTATGTTTACGCTTTAAAAAATAATTGAAAAAGAGATATACGCAAAAAATATACGCATGTTCCATAAAAAAAAAAAAAAAAAAAAAAAAAGTGTTACAATGTGTTATTGCTTGAATTTATTGCAAACATAATTAGTCGCGCACAACACATATATGCATACGGTGATGTATGTTCCATAAAAAAAAAAAAAATGTGTTACAATGTGTTATTGCTTGAATTTACTGCAATCACAATTAGTCGTGCACAACACATCAAATACAAGATTACTAACCACATTTTATTATGCATTGCAGAATGTATACCAACAGGAAAAAATTCCCCTCTTTTGCTTTATAGTCAGAGTTTTCCAGCTTTCATTTAATGCTTTATTATTATTACTATTATTTCATAAAAGTTCAAATTAGAGGTAAGGAGCTACTTATTCTGTTTCATGCACACTACAATGCAAAAAAAGTTCTGTTTGCTGCCAGAAATTTTCTGTAATTAAAGAAAAAAAGCGTAATTTATGAAAAAATTACGTTGTAATAACGTATTTTTTTAAATTACAGAAAATTTCTCGCAGCAAACAGGACTTTTTTTTTTTTTTTTTTTCAGTGGCTGTGTTTTTTTCAGTGACTATGTATATCAGTTTCATTGTAGATTCAACAGTCTGGATGGCCGCTGTAATTCGACTTTTCAGTTCATGAGTAAAAAAATATTTACGTAAACGTCATTTATTTTCTGTTTAAAAAAATGCAACTTTGCTGCCAGAAATTCTCTGTAATTACAGAAAATTCATTTTGTCAACGTAATTTTTCTATAATTTACGCCTTTTTTTCCTCAAATTGCAGAGAATTTCTGGCAGCAAAGTTGAATTTTTTTAACTGTGTGCACTTCATTTAAAATAGATTTAGATATTTTCTTTATAAATATATATATATAAATAAATGTGCATATCCTTTGTTTGTTTATAATTATTATTTGCTTTTTTTTTTATAATTGTAAAGATACGTTTCGGACACCAAGTATTTTATCTAGTACTGAAGAAAAATGCAAAATAGAAGAATGATATGCAACTGATTATCGGTGATACAACTAATTTCTAGATTTTGGCTTAGATACAAACTAAGGCCATCTCTCATAAATATCCTAAAAAAAAGAATTTAAAAATAGAAATGTCTATAGTGGAGGTACACAACCTGTTACTTGCGGGTCAAATGCTAATTTTTTCTTTCTGTTGTAATTATTCAATTACTTTTTACTTAGTATTTATCTATAAATATAATTTTAAACTAGTATTTTGTGGCCACCACAAGACTTTCTTCTATATTTTCCTATACAAATTCACTCAGTAACTTAAAAAAAAAAAAAAAAAAAAAAAAAAAAAAAAAAAAAAGTTTTTTTTTTTTTTTTTTTTTTTTTTTTTTCCCCCAAGTCTTTTTTATTTTTCCCGTTAAAAGTAGCGATGCCCCCACATGCACAATTTTTTTTCCTAATTAACTACTACTATTACCAATAATTCATATTAATTTTACAATCACAGGTTAAGAATAACTCTCATTACGTACATTTATACGAAATTTTGTCCTATACTGCCATGTTAAAAATTTAGAAAAAATACGATCACAGCGCCACCTGTTGAGCGATTGATCCCCAAATCTAATCAGCACCAGTTTATGTCAGGGGCCAAGTAAATACCAAGTTTAGTTAAATTTCGTTAAAAAAAATCGATAACTTTGTTTTAAATTATTACATATTTATAGTTCAACCATTCGTTTTAAAGGTACTGGCGAGACCTTTCGAAAGATACCCATCATGAAAATTTACTCCCCTCGAGGGGGGATTCCCCCCCCCCCCAGGGGGGTGACGAGGCTCCTACACATACAAAAAGTTTTTCCCAGTTGACTATCTCTATTATAAATAATTCTTGTAAATTTCATAATGATTACTAAAAAATAATTCTCTTTATGCACATTTATACAAAATTTTGTCCTATATCACCTTGTTAAAAATTTAGAAAAAGCGGGATGGCAACGCAACCTGTAAGACAATTTTTACCAAAAGTTGATAGGCACTAATTTATGTCAAGGTGCAACTACATACCAATTTGTATGAAATTATGTGCAGTAGTTCCTAAGATATAGTTGCTACAAAATTTTGTCACACACACAGACAGACAGACATTTTCTAAACATGGTCAAATCGTGTTCTACAGCTCTCAAAACGTGTAAATTCATCAAAAACCCGAGGTTGAAAATTTTTACGAATCCAATACTTTCTTCTATTGAATATAGAAGAAAGTAAAAAATCGATGATTAATTTTCTTATTGTAAATTTAAAATTTAATAAAAACTATGCATATATATGAAGAGCAAAAATTTAAACCAAGTTTTCTCCTTCGGATACAATTTTTAAGATAGCACAGAAAACTAATAAATTAAAAAATAACTAAGATTAATAAACCCTAATTATCGTTTGTTTAGATGAATTACTAGTTACAAGGAAGATATGTAGGTAGATTATTTTATGTTAAGTTTAAAGAAAAATCACTAACTCAATATTTGTATTTTTGGAGAAAACACGGTTTGAATGTTTGCTCCTCATATGTAAATAGATATTACCCTTTCTCCGTACCATCCGATCAACTATATTAACTGAATGCGAATGAGCTGTATGAAAATCCCTGGTTCCTAAAATATTTTACATTTCTAATCCATGGAGAGCAGTGTGCCCTTAGAGGTGGTATTAGCATCATCATTCTGTACTTCACCTGACGAAAGGAGTCTATAATTGATCGCTTCCAAAACTATAATCTCGTTATCAACCATTGTTACATTCTGAATTTATATCTTAGAATTTCAGTTGCAATGTACAAAAAATTCATTATTTTTTACTTTATTTTAACAACATAGAAAGATGTTTCGCTATTAGATTGTATTTTATGTTTTAATAATTTTAACTATTATTTAAAAGAATGTTATTTTATACTATTGAATGCAGTAAATTTACTCACTTAGTAAACGTATATCTCCAGGTTAAATTATACAACTGTTGTTTAAAAAAAAAAAAAAAAAAAAAAAAAATCATTAAGTAATAAAATGAAGAAACTTTTTTTTTTTTTTTTTTTTACTGAGAAATCTAAGAGTGTTTTTTACTTTTATATGTTAGCTGTAAACAGAGCAGAACCAGGTTCTGAAAAACTTAACATTTTAGAGTTCACAGGGGCAAAAAGAAAAATGACAATTACATTTTAGTGTATATCAATATTCACTACAATAAATCGAACAGGAATGCAATAAAAATCGACTGCTTGGGTTACATATTCTAAACACATGTATACTCACGCCAAGAAAAGGGCGTACGTACGTACCGTTTATTAGAACACATTTTTTTTTTAACTATAACTTTTTTTTCTCTATTTTGTGTGTATGTGTGGAGAACAATGGCAAATACAATATGACCCGCTTTATTTTTATCTTTTGGATACCATGAACTTGTCTGGCAAACGTTGTAGAACATCATTGCCAATCATTTAACTGGAATGTTGCCATTCGGTGCTTCCGCAAAATCAACAAGCTTCCTCAATTAATTGCTGGGCGTGGTCATAGGTAGTAGAAGAAATAATTGATGTCTGAATAAATAGTACATTTCGTTAAAATGGAAAATCAAATTTCTCAGAGGGAATTTTTAAAGAACTTTCTTTTATTTAAAAAATAAATTGTATTGTTGACTTCGGGTATTAATTTTTAGCTTAGTAACTTTACATTATTATGAAACTAATATAGTTTCATAATAATGTAAAGTTACTAAGCTAAAAATTAATGATTAAATCTTAAAGTATGTCGAGTTAAATTTGAAATACAGAAAGAAAATTATTTTTCTTTTCTTAAGTTTGAATATAAGTTTTACTTTCACAAAAGAAAAAAAAAAAGTCAAATTAATGAAAACATCTTAAAAACCTGCGAATATAAAAAATTCAGTTTAAAAGGTATAATTTCCAATTTCAGTCTATATTTTCTTCTAACTACAATGGATTTCATTTACAAATGAGAATAAATTAGTTTCATATTTACATGGTTGTAGACAGACAATTAGAATAAATTACCAATAATATGATTGTATTTATGAGAATACTTAAAAAAATAAATAAATAAATAAAAATACGCTGATAAACAACATGAAACACAATATTGACAACAAATTATTCAACCTAATTTATAGCAGTAATTTTTCAATAAATGAAAAATCCCTTTCTAAAACTGAACCGCAGTATAAATTCCCTTTTAATTCGATACCTTCCATGAAAATTACGTCTTAATGATGCTACACCTCGCTAGATAGAAGTTTCATGTTTATATTAGAAAACGTTCATAGGTACCATTTATTTCGAATATCATTCATACTAATTACCTCAGATAAGTACGTTCTAAGTTTAGCGATATATTATTCCTGTAATTAATTAATCCAAATCATCGTAATGGAGAACCAATATTTTGAGTTACCTTAGAAGAAAAAGAATTGTAACTGAGTAGATTGAATCAATTCTGGTCTTGAACATTTTAGAACTTTAGTTAAATTTTTATTAAGCAAAAGTAGATTGTATTAAATCTAAAGGGAATATAGATTAGCTTCGATTTAACAAATGACGCAAGAAAATAAAGAAAAAATCCTCAGCAAGGATGAAATTGGAATTTAAAAGTAAATTAGTTTAGAGAAAAGGAAGAAAAAGGTCGCGAATTCAGTTGAATTCAAAAAATTATTAAAATGCATTAAACTTTACTTGTTTCATGTTTTCATGTGGTAATTATATAATGCGCCGATTGATTACACAGGCCTGTGATGATTTTTTATTTTATTTTATTTTTCTTCGAGATGATGTGTTTTTCTGGTATACTTTCGGATGCTGATTAAGGAAAAAATATTGAAGAATTTCCATCACCTATAGTTTTGACAAAAAATGGAATCTTTCGAGCTAAAAGCTTCACCTTTTTAAAGTCTCATCTACATTATTTTCCGGAAAATCTAGGTGATGTGAGCGAAGAACAAGGAGAGTTAATTCATCGACACCAAAGAAATGTATAGGGACGAAGGAGTGTTAAGATATTAGCATATTATTGTTGGATGCTACATAGAGAATCCCCTCCCCTTCAAGGCGCTCAAGCCGTGCACAAGAGAAAAGCTCTAAACGGAGCTTCGGTGCAAAGAAAAAAAAAATTAAACATAATGTGTAAATAATAGTCTATTTTAATGTATTTTATACATAAATAGTTTGGAATTTGTTATAGACTTTGTGTGAATTCTTCAGATTTCATTCTTACTTTGTGAAAAACCTTTACGTGAGGAGAAGAAAAGATCAGCATTTCTGAATTCAGTATATAAAAATATATTAGAAACATTCAAAGAAGTTTTTTTAAAAAAAAAAAAAAAAAAAAAGGACGATTCTGTGTTATTAAAGAAATAAAAAAATTTTGCTAGAAATACAATAATTTAGTTTAATATGTTTATTCTCTCAAAATCTAAATTATTATTCATTAATCCTTTGTCATTAGATAAAATGTTGAAATCTATAAAGAAAATTACTCAAAACTTTGAAGCAAATTTGATGCAATTCAAAAGTTTTGTTATAAAAATATAATTTAACTCAGCCATCTTTCTCGAGAAGAAAAGGGTTGTGTTAATTCTGGGAAATTTTGCCTTCAAATCCTTAATGAATAAATGAAAACTGAAATAAAAGCAATATCTTCCCTGAACTATATCCTGAATTTTTATCGCAATGTATGCAACGGTTTGAAGATTACCTTATCCCTTTTCTTTTACTTATACATGGTAAAGAAAATATTACTTTATGGTCAAATATTTAGAACTGAGTTTTCGCTATAAGTACATGTTTTGAGATCCTCCGAATCAGACAAATCTGTTTTTAATGGTTGGCGTACTTGCCTGTTTGTCTCTCTCTCTCTGTGTGTGTGTGTGCGTACGCGCATGCATGTCTTATCAGCACAACTGAAAAAAACATATTAGCAGGATGTTCAAATTCGGTGTTCTAAATTTGCATCATATAGGGATATTAGTTTAAACTTTTTACTGGGACAAAACAAATGATTCGTGTACAGGGGCATATAAAAGTATTTATATACATAGCGTATATGAACAATATTTCTAGTTGGTACATTTTAAATTTTAACATATCTTTAGATTGCAATAAATAAAACAAATTAACATACATACATATATATCTATATACAGGGTGTCCCATAAGTCTGTAGACAATTTAAAAATTCATAACTATTGAACGAATTGATAGAATTGAACACGGTTTACGAAAAAATCATTCTCGTGAAGGTGTTTTTTTTTTTTTTTTTTTTTTTTTTTTTTTTTTTTTGGGGGGGGGGTGGTAAAGAAAAAATATATAGTTAAATTTTTTGTCGACGATAGTTAGACAAACAGTTAAATTTTTTGCACGGGTGTGAAAGAAAAATATATAAATGAAAGTCTTATAAATTGCACAATTTTTCAATTAGAACAGTTTATTTCTTATTTTGCCTCCTACTTGCGCATGCATGAAATTGTAATTGCGATGCTGATTTGGAGAATAAAACGTTAATAGTGAAGATGTTTTTTCTCGGGTAAGAACTGTCGGCTGAAGCTTCAGTTAGCAGTGTTATAACACGTTTGTAAACTGTAATTTGCGGTGACGACGGACACCCTAGAATGGGATTTATATGCCTGTAAACATTTGCATGCGAATAAGTACAGCTAATCCTGAAAATGTGTGATCTGGTCACGCGCAGCGCCCTCTACCGACAAATAGCTTAATTGTTATTTTTTTCTTTAATTCCCCCCCCCCCCCCCCCAAAAAAAAAAAAAAAAAAAATTCTTCTTCTCGAGAATGATTTTTTTGCAAACCGCGTTTAATTCTATCAATTCATTCAATAGTTATGAATTTTTAAAATGTCTACAGGCTTATGGGACACCCTGTGTGTGTGTATATATATACATATATATGCACGCTAACAGGTCTACTCGGCGTTGCTCGGGTTGAAACAGGGCTTGTAAAATTGCTGAATTAAAGAAAAAACAAAGTATGAGATGGAATTTAAATTAAAATAAGTCTTCCAGCTTTTATGATATTGCGACTGAACGTTTTGAATGAATGGGTTTCAAACCCAACCCAGAAGATCCATTGAAAGCAGTAAAAGGAATCACTGCATCTACTATCTCAATAAAATCCTAATTATAACAATTCGAACTCATTCTGGGAACCTAAACGAGTAAAACCACAAATAAACGATTAATTTGCAGTTAATTTAGATAAATAAATAAATAATAAGTTCTTTTTTTTTCGACATTAAAAGAACTATATTTACTTACACGTAAATATGTATACATATATATATATATATATATATATATATATATATATATTTACTTTCCGAACACTATAGTGAGGAAAGTATTGTAATCACGTCAAAAATCCGAATTTGAGATTTTGATATTTCTATACGTTTCGAGATCCCCCGAGTCCGTTTTTCACTATTTTTACGATGATGTACGTATATATGTGTGTGAGTGAACACGCTAGCGTCTAAACGCTTTGTTCGAATAAGCTGAAAGTTGGTACGTATATTGTAAGTCACCATAGTACGAACCCTATTGATTTTGGTGAATCTAGCATTTATGGTTTTTTTTACAGGGACACAAGGAAAAAGTCTTTATCATTATAGCCTATGGGGCCAAATTTTTAAAAGTGCGATAGCGTCTAAACGCTTTATTAATCTGAGCAAAAAAATTGTACACATGTTATAGGTCACAGTTGCACAAATTGTATAGATTTTGGTGAATTTAGCACTTACAGTTTGTTTACAGGGACGCAAAGAAAAATTCTTTATCATTATGGCTTATGGGACCAATTTTTTTAAAAGTGCGATGGCATCTAAACGCCTTATTCAATTGAGCTGAAAATTTATATGACTATTATAAATCACTGTTGCACTAACTATAAGCATTTTGGTGAATCTTGCATTTATAGGTTTCTACAGGGACACAACGAAATATTCTTTATCATTATGGTCTATGGGCTCAAAGTTCAGTAGCGTTAAATAAAACATCGTGTAATATATGGAGAAAAATACTCAAACACTCTATTATGGTTTTCTCTCTTTTGTTTGTTTAACAACTCCTCTTTCTTTATTTTATCTAAAAACTGTTAATTACTCAATGTTCGGAAAGTCAAGTGGAGTCACTCCAGATTTTTTTTTTTTTTTTTAATGTATAATAAATAAATATATTTTCTGTTAAGCGAGAAAAGAAAAATTAATGTGTAATTTATTTATTTTTGGCATCAATTTTCTTTTTTCTTTTTAATAATTTTAAAGTTAAAACAGAGTTTTTATTTAATGTCTTCTGAACCAATTATCCGATCGACCTACAATGACAAACATTTTATATGTATATATAAAAGCACGTTTCACGTAGAATATGATATGAAAAGCATTTATACTTCGTTTATTTGTTAGGGATACAAAACAACTCGGATATACAGGCTAATTCGATATTGCACAAAGTGCATTTAAGGGCCTGCTTTACTTACCGTCGCTGAAAGCCCAAGCCAGTGTTATTCTATGGAAAATTTTGTTTACTTATAAATCATTAACTAATACTATTTTTAAATTATGTTTTCACATTCAGAAATTTCACTACTTAAATTGACGAACGTTCTTTAAAAACATATTTTTTAAATTTTAAATGTTTTATTTTTAAGCTGTAAAATACGAATTTTCAATACGTGAAATTTTTCCTGCTACAATTTCAAAATAAAATATAAAGAATTAAAAATAAAAAAAAAAATCCGTTTTTAAAAAAGGTCCGTCAATTTAACAGTTGTGAATTTCCTGAATGTGAAAACAGGATTTAAAAATATGTATTAGTTAATGAGTTGTTATAAGTAAACAAAATTTCCCATAGAATATGGAAATGTATTGGGATTTCGGCGATGGTAAGTGAAGCGGGTCGTTAAAGCTGTGCCATTAATTTTTCTTATTGTGCTAAATTTAACTACCCTATGTGGTGCGTATACAATTTAAAAACAATATAAAGCTACCATGTAAAGAAAAAAAAAGAAAGAAAATGCGTAGGAATAATGAATAATAATTATTTTCGCTTATCCAAACAATTGTTCTGAAGTCCAATTTTCATAGCTGAGATTTTTCTAAAATAGGTATTGAGGCTTCTGAATAAGAAAAATCGTGTTTATTAGTGGTTGGTCTCTGTGTGTGCGTGTTGAACTAAATACAAATAACTGTAGGAAGTCCAAACTTGGCATTTTTCAAATCAATGGAGATGTCACTTGAAAATACTGACTAAGATCAGTAAGTTACAAAGAATGGTATATCTAAAAGTCTCTGAATAGTTTGAGATATATTTTTAAATATGCCAACATTCTAAATGTTGTAAATGTAGGTATAGTATTCAAACAGAGGTTGAGGATGCTCTCAACCATTCGGTATCCTTCTCACAGAAAAATATGCATACGCCAAATAAATCTGTTCCAAAAAGTAGCAGAATAAGATAAAGTTTTGTGAGTGGTACACCATATTATTTAAAATAAATTTTTGTTTGGTATTTTTAAAAAACATTTGAATTGATTATATGTAAATTCATCAAAAAATTTCATTTTAGGTTATTTTCTTTCAAAAGAAAAAAAAAAAAAAGTACTTCCCCTTCCTATAAAATAATAATAATAAATCTGAGTTTACATTCTGCTGAATTATTTTTTGCAATAAAACTACTTTGGATTTTTTTTTTTTTTTTTTTTTTACGAAAATGCAATGTTTATCCAGTAATTATTTACATGACACAATCAAAATTTAAAAGCCTCATACAGTTGCTTACGCGATATCTATAACTATAGTGATGACGCTCTGATATTTTCCCCAAGCCACTAATGCGAGACCTTTTTTTCTCTAAAAGGTACCACAGGTAGATAAAAGTCCAATGCCTAGCATATAATTTTGCTTGTTTTTATCATACGCAATGCAGGTTCAAAACATGACTCGCCAAGGGTCAAGGATATACAATCATCTCGACGTCTAGCTACTATACTAAACGAAACATAAAGCATACCATTGGATGATATTCATCTTCACAAGGCCAATTGTTTTGTAACTACCGATTTTATTGAAAGTTTATCGTCTGCTGACGAATGAAGAATAAAGGTGAGAAATTTTCCTTAATCTGTGAAAAGAAAGGGAAAAAATGATTTCATCCATGCGTAATAATTTTTTAGACTTGCTTCTTCTTGACCAGTTTTCAAATTAAGAGCACGGCGTAACGAATTGAATGGAAAACCGAAAATAGTAACGTTTGGAGATAATTTTACAATTTGAAGAAAAGGAAGAGCAGATACAGACTAGTTTTGAGTGCAATAATTATATTACTCTCTTTATTATGACAAATATTCAGTTTACTAAAATAAGCACAATTCAAGAAGATTTAATAATTATTTTTAATGGACGATTATGAGAGAGATAATATATCAAAAACACAATTTTAATCAGAATTATCTAAACAAAACATAATACTTTGGGTATAAAAACTTCCATAATTTGTAAAATTACCACTTTAAAGTATGATTCTGAAAAAAAATTGTGATAAAAATTCATAATTCTAAGTAACACAGTAAATATCGACCAGTATTCGGAATTCGTCAGAATGGCCAATACTCTATCGCACACATTTTTACTAATATCAGCCTGTATCGAAAAATCGAAGTACGTCGGACGGCCCGATATACGGTGTATAACAGTTTACAGTATTTAACATGTTTCTAAAATTGTTTTCTATCCTCTATTTTTTATTCATTATTTTCAATTTCTATTCTCTATTTTAAAAATTAAAATAAAATGTAAACTAAAAACTAAATTTTCAGCTTTTTAGAAAATATATTGCATGTTTACTATTGGTCAATATCGAGCGATATAGGCATGATTAATAGAAACGTTCGATCCTCACCGATTTCAGGCTATATTGGTCGGCTCGGCATTAGGCCTATATTACTTACTTACTGAGGGAGTTGAAAATATATTTTGTGTTACTGACATACAATACATTTTAACATTTTTTTATTCAATTACAGTAAGACCCCGCTTAACACTGTTTCATTTAGCGCTTTTCGGTTTAGAGCTCTTTTATTTCCCCTGTGGATTCCCCGAAATTGCTCGCAGCAGTACGGGGATTCCCTGAAATTGTGCGCGCGCTGTTTCGCATTACACTCCACTTTGATGGAACGTATCCCCCGCGTTAAGCGAGGTCTTACTGTACTTTTAAACTGAATAACAATTAAAAAAAAAAAAAAAAAAGCACGAAAATTATAATTATAAATTTAGCGAACTTGTTTCAAGTGATTATTAAAACTTAAGTAATAAAGAATATGATTTCAGCAGAATTAACTTGGCTTGCATTCGTAAGTGAAGTCTTAGTGAATTATAACTAAGAAATAAAAGTAAGCCATTTTATTTATTTATTTTTAGCTTTGAACGGCTAGCATCTACTTTTCTAATGGCAACTTAAAGAAATAATGTTTTGACCTTGAAAAGAGATTCCTTTCTTCGAAAAGAGCATTTTTTAAATTTTATTAAATTTAAAAAGAAAAATTAAAATCTAATTGTAAAAAACTAAAATCAGCATCATTTAAAATAAAAGATACAAAAATAAGAAAAATTTCAAACTTACGTATAATGCCCTGTTTTTCTTTGTTTACGAAAAAGAAAATGAAGAAAGTTGCCTCAATTCATTGTTTATTTAAACACTAGAAAGTAACATATTTTGATTAGCACACTTATCTAAAAATTTTAATTGAATCACTTTACTACAAATCTCTTTTTAACAACAATTGATTTTTCTCAACAATTAGGTTGATTAGTTGCCTTGTTAATTTGACCCAAATTTTCAAAAAATTTTGAAATAATCTGATCGAAAATTCGCTTTATCAGATTGGAAATTTCCATGAGAATGGTACCCATGCAAATAAAGCTTGTTGTAGCTTTGTTCGCTATCGATTAGTATATCGCTGCCATTTTAACAGTAGGCTATTTATTCAATTCTTCTGTAATTTTCACAGTTAGGCCGTTAACACAATTATTTCATTAGAATTCTACAAAAGCGTTTAAATGTTTAGATCGCAAAATTTACAATATACGATAACAGAACTAATGTATCTCATGCTTCTGGTAAAGGCCTATTAAAGATAGACTGATAACATGAAAGGCAGCATATATCATTTATCAAAATATAATCGATGGATTTATCATTAATGTGGAGGAATGAGAGTACATACGTAAACGCTGAAATGATTAAAGGAAACTTAACATCAAGTTAATATTGTTGCAATGTTGTTTGGGCCTTGGTAAAGTATTGGATCATAATAATATGAAATATCAACAATATTGATAATTTTAGAAGCCTACACTCAATACTTATATTCAACCTTGGCGAAATATTTACACGATTGAAAACATTTCCTGGGAAACACAAATATTGGAATAAACATGCAAAATAGATTAGAAGTAATATTTATACTTTTTTTACTTCCATTACCCTACTACCGTAGGTAATGGAAGTATTGTATTCGGTCTGAAAATTCGATATCTAGATTTCACCTGATTTACACGTTTTAAGATCCCCTGAGTCCAGAAAAGTGATTTTTGGCAATTGGTCAGTGTGTGTGTGTGTGTATGTGTGTGAGGAATCTTCTGGCTATTATATCTCGGAAACTAATAAAGATAGAACTACGAAACTTTAGAATTAAAACAAGTCTGGTGTACAGATGAATTTTTCAAATTTTGGTGGAAATAGAAAACCGGAAGTGGGACCGTAAGTCCGTCTCTCAAAAACGGCTCCAACGATTTTCTTCAAATTTGCTATATAAACACTCTATTAGATGTCCTTTCGAATTATATAGTTGGTTAGTTAGGAAAATTGATAGTCGTCCTGTATAAATAGCTCACTTTCAGGTCTCGCAAGGGCGTTCCTTTAAAAACGGCTGTACGGATTTTTTTTCAAACTCACCGTATTAACTCATTTTTAAATATCTTTTTGTATGTAATTATTGTTTTCTGGTCAATAATTGCGTTTTGATAAAAGTTAGTATCTCAAAAACGGCTCTAACGATTTTCTTCAAAATTGTTATATAAATCCATTTCTTTCTAATGTATCACGTAGATATCAGAGGAAAATTAACAGCCATCCTGTTTAGGTAGGTCAGAAGTTTATTTAGATCTCGGAAATTGGTGTTTCGAAAAATAACTCTACCATTTTTTTTTCCTTATTTTTTACCTCGTGTACCTATATGTAAACTTCGTTTTATATGTCTTTACACGTGTATAAAGTTTCTCTTACGGGAAAAATGTTAGGTTTCTACTTCTTTAGGTCACTTTTATATCTTCTGTATCTCCAAAAAATGCATATAATACGTGTAATATTGGGTAATGGAAGTCGTGTGGTTGTTTCACAACCAGATTTTTTTTTTTTTTTTTTTTTTTTTTTTTCATTGTTGCGCATAGTGAATATTTGTATCATTAAATCACTCAGTACAAATATTTTGATTTAGAAATTTCAATTAAATGTTTATTATTATTTAGATTAAAAATAATTAATTTTTAAATCATAGGAAAATCCTTTAGTGCAATTTTAAAAGTAAGGTGCGAAACGGATGGGGCTCGTCAGATTTTTCTCTTTTTACTGCAATATAAAATTAATTTCATAAAAAACATTACGTTTTTTTTTAATGTTTTTTTAAATGTTCAGTTTTTTTTTTTTTTTTTTTTTTTTTTTAAATGGGAAAAGGATTTTTTTTTTTTTTTTTTATGCGTGCGTGCGCGCGTTTGTGTACGTGTTATGTGTGTGACAAGTTAAAATTTCCGTGTATCTGAAGTATTTCAAACTTTAAGTATATTTCTTAATCCCTGATTAAATTTTGAGTTCAGGTAAAAGGTTTCAAATTAGATTAAAGAATTAATATATTAAGAAATTCACGAATTTAAACTATACAATATTTGAAACACTTTATACCTTCAGAATGCTTATCCTCACCCCCCCCCCCCTCCTCATTACGTTCATTCGCTTCATTACGTTTTTTTTTAATGTTTTTTTAAATGTTCAGTTTTTTTTTTTTTTTTTTTTTTAAATGGGAAAAGGATTTTTTTTTTTTTTTATGCGTGCGTGCGCGCGTTTGTGTACGTGTTATGTGTGTGACAAGTTAAAATTTCCGTGTATCTGAAGTATTTCAAACTTTAAGTATATTTCTTAATCCCTGATTAAATTTTGAGTTCAGGTAAAAGGTTTCAAATTAGATTAAAGAATTAATATATTAAGAAATTCACGAATTTAAACTATACAATATTTGAAACACTTTATACCTTCAGAATGCTTATCCTCACCCCCCCCCCCCCCTCCTCTCATCTAGATGCATACGATGAATTGCCACTCATTAAGCTGCTGAAAATATAAATATTTTCAAATTTACCATTTTTAGAAAAACCAACAGAAAAATATTTAAAACCATGAAAATCATCATTTTATTCAAAAGAAAAGAAATTTTAAAGTACATAGCACATATTTTTTAGCTTTTTTCGTAAAATATCATAGTCAAAAAATACAAATTACAGTAGGCCCACAAGCGGCCAAGTGGCTCTGCGCTCAAAGGTGGTAGACGTAAGATGCCGGGTTCGATTCCAGGTCGCGATCGTCGGCCTGGTGGTATGGAGTTTTCCATGGTTTTCCCCGAAACTTGCGTAAATACTGGCTAGGACCCCTTAGAAAGACCTCCCGGAAAAGCGCTCCCCCTCAGGCCTAGGACCCTAGTCAATCGGCCTTATTCCCAAACACCAACACCAAATTACAGATAAGATGAACGAATCACAAAAGTATACTTTGAAATCCATCATGTTAGCGTATATTTTTAATAACTATACTATAAATACTTTTTTATTCCTTTTAATTAGTCATATTTTAGTACTTAGTTGTATTCATGTAAAACTTATTTGCTTCATTCTAACAAGGCTTTTCTCGTTGATGCCTCGTGATTAAAGCTCAACCTTGAAATTCACCAATAAAAATGCATTATTTACTTACGTTTGATGATGTGTATGATGCGAGCACTTTCATTACCATTCACGTCAGGTGCTACAAAAATTCATTTAAATCGTCAAACAAACAATTATAATCTGACCAGTGTGAAAATGAATATACTGGCCTTGATTTTTTTTTAATCACATTTTACTTTTATTTATTTATTTATTTTTTAATAAAATCTGTTTTTAAACTACATATTATTTCTTACATTTTATAAAAAGATAATATTTGAACTGCGTAGATTTAGGAATAGAAGCCCAATTTATATATTAAAAAAAAAAAAAAAAAACTTAACTAAAACTATAAATTATGGGTTTCAAAGTTCTAATAATGATTTCATTTATAAAGTTAGTATTTTGTGAGATATGCAGCAGTAATATTTATATTCAAGGAAAAATAATTCAACAAAATTCAGTCATTTTCATATTTTGTAATTTTACGTTCAGAATTTATTGCATCATATTAATTATTAGCAAGTATGTATTTATAATAATCTGTTATCTGTAAAATATGAAATTTTAATATTTTTTGGGAAAAAAAATTCTTCTTTAGAACTAAAACTTTAATAAAGACTGTATTAACCAGTTTACATAACGTCTCTAACTATTTACTTTCATTTTAGCCCTTTTTTACTTTCTCTTACCCATTAGGTAGAGAAAGTATTGTTTTTGGGACGAATTTTCGAACGCGAGATTTTGTTATATTTACACGTTTTGAGGTCCCCTGAATACGAAAATCATGTTTTTAGCAAATGGTCTGTGTGTCTGTGTGTGTGTATGTGTGTCAGTCTGTTATCAGCATATCTCAAAAACAAATTATGGCAGAAAGTTCAAACTTGGTATTCTAAATGTGTATCATATAGGGATGCTACAGTAAGCTTTTCGTTAAGATCAAGCAAATGGTTCGTGTACAGGGACAATCAAGAAAATTCTAAAACATTACGTCTATGGGGGAAATTGCAGGTAAGTAGAGTTTAACGTCTATAGACGGCACTAAACCAAATGAAACGAATATATATTTTTTGTAATAGAGATAGTCAACAGGGCAAAAAAAAATTGTGTATGTAGGAGCCTCGCTTCCCCCCCCCCCTGGGGGGAAGTCCCCCCTTGTGGGGAGTAAATTTTCATGATGGGTATCTTTCAAAAGAGCTCGCCAATTCCTTTAAAACGAATGGTTGAACCATCGATCTGCGATAATTTAAAACAAAGTTATCAATTTTTTTTTTACTTTTAACAAAAAAAAAAAAAAAACCTAAGGGGGAAAAAAAAATCCTTTTTTTTTTTTTTTTTTTTTTTTTTTAAAGTGCTAGAGGCCTATTTCAGTCGGTACAGTTGTCGAATTTTTATACGTCACTCTTAATTAGTGCTAGAGGCCTATTTCAGTCGGTTTATTGAATGGGGATTTATTGAATGAAGTCCTCCCAAGGCCCAACTTTGACATGAGTCCCCCCCCAGGCCCAACTTTGACATGAGTCCCCCCCAAGGTGCCCCTATTTCAGTCGGTACAGCGTTGTCGAATTTTTATAATACACTCTTAACAGTGCTAAGGGCCTATTTCAGTCGGTTTATTGAATGGGGATTTATTGAATGAAGTCCCCCCCAAGGTGCCCCTATTTCAGTCGGTACAGCGTTGTCGAATTTTTATAATACACTCTTAATAGTGCTAAGGGCCTATTTCAGTCGGTTTATTGAATGGGGATTTATTGAATGAAGTCCCCCCAAGGCCCAACTTTGACATGAGTCCCCCCCAAGGCCCAACTTTGACATGAGCCCCCCCAAGGTGCCCCTATTTCAGTCGGTACAGCGTTGTCGAATTTTTATAATACACTCTTAATAGTGCTAAGGGCCTATTTCAGTCGGTTTATTGAATGGGGATTTATTGAATGAAGTCCTCCCAAGGCACAACTTTGACATGAGTCCCCGCCAGGCCCAACTTTGACATGAGTCCCCCCCAAGGCCCAACTTTGACATGAGTCCCCCCCAAGGTACAACTTTGACATGAGTCCCCCCAAGGTCAACTTTGACATGAGTCCCCCCCAAGGTCGAATTGACATGAGTCCCCCCCAAGGTCAACTTTGACATGAGTCCCCCCAAGGTGCCCCTATTTCAGTCGGTACAGCGTTGTCGAAATTTTATAATACACTCTTAATAGTGCTAAGGGCCTATTTCAGTCGGTTTATTGAATGGGGATTTATTGAATGAAGTCCCCCCAAGGCCCAACTTTGACATGAGTCCCCCCCAGGCCAAACTTTGACATGAGTCCCCCCCAAGGTGCCTCTATTTCAGTCGGTACAGCGTTGTCGAATTTTTATAATACACTCTTAATAGTGCTAAGGGCCTATTTCAGTCGGTTTATTGAATGGGGATTTATTGAATGAAGTCCCCCCAAGGCACAACTTTGACATGAGTCCCCCCCAGGCCCAACTTTGACATGAGTCCCCCCCAAGGTGCCCCTATTTCAGTCGGTACAGCGTTGTCGAATTTTTATAATACACTCTTAATAGTGCTAAGGGCCTATTTCAGTCGCTTTATTGCATGGGGATTTATTGAATGAAGTCTCCCCAAGGCCCAACTTTGACATGAGTCCCCCCCAAGTTACAACTTTGACATGAGTCCCCCCAAGGCCCAACTTTGACATGAGTCCCCTCCCAGGCCCAACTTTGACATGAGTCCCCCCCAAGGTAAAACTTTGACATGAGTCCCCCCCCCCAAGGCACACCTTTGACATGAATTCCCCCCAAGGCACACCTCCCCCTCATTGGGAAAAAGAGAAAAAACTTTGTTTTGCGGCTATAAGACAGTTTGGACTTCCAACGTTATTTGTTACAATATCTGCAGCTGAAACACATTGGTTTGATTTAATGAAAACTTTATCATGGAATTTAGATCGTCACGAATTAACTAAAGAAGAATTTGTCGATATTAAAAAGTTTAGCAGTAGGCCTCTGGCACTAAATTAAAATCTGTCAATGTCAGATTTTCATGTTTTAAATAATGAAATAATGTCGTGTCTGTATATTTTTTTTTTTTTTTTTAATATTGAGAATAAAATATACTTTTTTTGGATATTTAGTGTTATACTACTTCTCTAATATGGAAGTCGTCTGCATTATCATAAAATATAATTTTTTTAAATAATAATTTTTATAAATTATTTTTTAAAAACAGAATTATTTTTTAATAGCCGAATTAGATTCTTTATAAATGTAGGTGCATTAATGAAACGGGGGGTTGAGGGGGCGGTAGCCCTTCTCACACAGAACTAATTATCATATAAAACTCTTCCGAAGCCTAATTTGAATTGTTTAGCATAGGTTTACATAACAGTACTCGTTATCTTACTTATTAATCTGCAACCTATATTTATAGTATTAAATTTCAGGGTAAGAGAAAGTCGTGTGAGTGACACACCAGATTATTCGTAAGATAAAAGAAATAAACTTCAACGCGTTTCTTGACAAAAAGGTACCTTTGAACTTCAGCCAATATGCTGTAGAAATTGTTTTGTCATTGGTACCAATCAAAGTAATTATTTTTCTCCGTATTATCTTTAATTAAAAAAAAAAAAAAAAAAAAAAAATCTACTTTTTAAATAAGGACTGGAAAATAAGTCTAATTTCTATAACTTAAATATTTGAAAAATAATTGTCCTAAATTGTAGACATATAAATATGCATATACACACATAAAGGCAACATTTCAAAGAGGAAAGCATTTATTTTTTTGAAAAATGAAAAATTGCATTGCAATCTTCTACAGAAGACCCAATTGCAGTGAAAAGTATAACAAATTATGATGATTATATATACAGATGGGTGACAAAACAATGTGAACACTTTCGCTTTTTTACGTTTTGTCAGATATCTTGAAAAGCTCTTTAGGAATCATCTTGAAACTTTGGTAGTGTAGAGAACATGTTATACCATATTTTTCAGAAAAAGTTGTGTCATGAAAAGGAAGAAGGGACCGATAAAAAATTAAACAAAAATCGAAATGTTTTGGATCACCCTCTAAAAGGTAATGTTTTAAATGCGTTTTGGCTGTTGTATGTGATTATGAGGACTTATCTCATTATTATTATCTGTATAAAATTTTATGAGGCTACCACATATATTCATGGAGATATAACGGTTTCATTAAAAAATTGCAAAAAGAATTTCCACTTTTTATTTATAACACGTAGGGTATTAGACCCAGTGAAAACCATTTTCAAGAAATATGACACACTACATTAGACACAGCATACAGCAATCAGAATGAAAAAATGTTAAATATCTTACGAAATAGGAGCACTTTTACTAAAGTTTTAACTACGCATGCGTAAGCTTTATAAAAATTTAATTTGCATAATTTTATAGCCAAAGGTATTGAGCAACTTACATGAATACCCCAAACAAATAGCACGTAAATTCAAAACGTTACGAGAAACGTTACGAGTATTCAGAAAAAGTGCTTAGTATCATAATTTCTTTAAATATAGTGCAACGTTGATTAAACAAAGCAAGTTTAAGTGCCAGAAAATCTGAAAAAGATCCATTCTTAACGAAAAGAATTAAGAAAACAAGACTTTAGAGGGTTAAAAAAAATTAAAAAATGATCAGTTAATTATTGGACTGAAGTGATTCTCTTTGATGAGTCAAGTTTAACTAATTTCGAGCTGACGAAAAATCAAGCAGGTCTGAAGACGAAAATGTGACCAACTTAATGAAAATCGCACTTTTAAAACAGTGACACATTCTCCGTACATTATGATACGAAACTGTATAATTTTTCAATGAGTGGGGCAAATTTTCATGTTCAAGGGATCAATTAACCCGAAATAAAAACTCGGCCTAAAAAATTGACGCCTGACCGAATATTTTAGAGGTGTTTCAAACTTTTCCACAATCAGCATTTTAAGATGATGATGCACCTTATTACATGGCGCCTGTGGTACGATTATTTGATTCAAGTTGTTAAAATTATCTATCCCATTCCATGAGTATCTATAACTTTGTATGTTATCATAACATTTTTTATTTAAATTCCACAAAGAATATCGTAGAATTTCTTCTTTACTAGACCTGAAAATAGTCCTATACTCAATTCGTTCGAAAATGGTTAGTCTATAAAAGAGGGTGGGTATTCGAAATTTGTAGCCTACAACTTTGCAAGAACTATAAAAAAATATTTGTGTTATTTAGCATAGAGAAATTTTTGAGTTTCATGTTAAAAAACTGTAAAATACTTATGACACTGCGCATTAAAGCAGTAATTCCATATAACGGTGGAATTATCCAATGCAGAACACATATTTTAATCAAGTAATAATTGTTTAGATCTAACACATAAATAGTTTTATTTCATACATTAAAATATAACGTGTTTATTTCATATAATAAATCGTAATAGAATACAAAGTATATGTTTATTGTATTGCGTTTAAAAAGAAAATTTTATGTAGATTTTTTTTTAAATACTTCGTAGAATCTAATAAAGCGAATTATTAAATCAAAAATGTATATAGGTATAATATTATGACTTCCATATTATACAAACATAACAGTTTTATTTGTTTCAATCATTAGTTTTTAAGTTATTACAAACAAGAAAGGTTTTAGTCAATTTTTCTGCAGTGCGGTTTTTTTTTTTTTTTTTTTTTTTTTTTTTTTTTTTTTTGGGGGGGGGGGGGGGGGGGTCGGGGGGGTCCCTTAGTGATATATACTCATATTAATATTTGGTATTCAGTAAAAGTTCATACGTGAGAAATTCTGTTCTCAAGTATCTACACACGGCTATTACAGAGAGAAATATTCTACAAAAATTCTGATGCGAAAAGAAGGCGAGGCTAAAAATACTCTAGAATAAATTATAAAAATTAGCAACCCTGCATATATATCGTCAGATTTTATTATTGTTATTAAAATGAATATATGGTTTAAATAATTGTTAAAATATTGACTTAATATTAAATTTGAAAATCCACCTACAATACAGTGTTATTATTTACAAAAGAAACAATTTCAAAAACCTCCGTATTTTAAAGATATTAAAAAAAAAAAAAAAAAAAAAAAAAACTTTAAAATATCCTTATATTTATAGTAAATGAAAATTAAAGAGTTTAATTTCTTCACTCATTTACAGCTGATTACTTTACCTTTGATTCATGATATATTTTTTAATGACCTTAGTTTAGACGAATAAGGCTTTAGTAATTTAAATACTTTTTTTTTTCCCAATCACGTTTAATCTTCTGTATTTTTATTAACTTGATGAGTCCGAAAATTACTGACAAATTAGTTAATATGAGAAATATTGCGGCGCTGTCTAGTTTGATAAAAGTGAAACAGTCTAGCCATAAACGGTGTAAGTTACATGAAACCTGTAAAATCTGAAATTTTATCTTCCGGATAAGCGAATAAGGTCATAACTCCGAAGTAAAATTTCCGCTTTTGCACCGTTAACTAATTTTGATTTTCTCAACTATCATTTGTTCAAGTGAAAAACCTTCCTTTGAGCTGGTCAGCTATTCCGGCTGCCACTTTTACAAGGAAAACTTTACGTCAAAAATCATTTCGCCAGGTTCTTCTCTAGGTCAGTTCTTTAAAACAAAAGACAGATCGTCGAAGAATTTGAATCCATCTCACTTTTCAGAGATTTAACGCCGAATTAAACTCGAGGTGTGAGTAACACGATCATCTTTTTTACCCAAATGTATCAAATACGTGATGCATTAAACAGTCTGATAGAACTGTTGCCACCTAGCGGTTCTCAAGGTGAAAAACAAAAGACAAAATTCTCCATCGATGAAGCACAAGCAAAAACTGGTTAGAAACTTCTTCCGGGCCCGATGATTGAGAAACTGTTTTAAAAACACAATTGTTTTTTATTGCCCGGAGGTGAAAAAGGGAGTATTATAATAGATTTTCCTAAAAATTATTTGAAGGATTTTCTTTTCTTTTACAAATATCCATAAACATTTAAAGCTCCGCAATGAAAAAAATATATAGAGAGAAAATGAGAATTATTCATGAAAGACCTTTATATTTTTTTCTTCCGTAATTTTGATGTGCGACTTTTTTCATATTAAAAACCTTGAAACGTCTAACAGTACAGAACGACAAAATTATTTCTAAGGGACTAATTCAAAAATAAATCAGAGCTCTATAGCAAATAAAGAACTTTATAACAAATGTAATTTCAGAGCTTTTTTATTCCTTTTCTTTTCAAAAGAAAAAAAGTATCTCACCAAAAAATAGTTCACCATTAGTGAAAAGAAACATATGAAAAAAATTCATATACATATATATAATTAGAGATATTTTAATTTATAAAAGTGAATCATTATCCAAAAATTGTTTGGCTAACATTTTTTTTTTTTTTTTTTTTTTTTTTTTTTTGGGGGGGGGGGGGGGGGAGAGAGAATATAAAAAGCTAACTATTGTAATCGTTCGGAGAAAAATAATTAATGGTGGGGATTAAATTAAGGGCGATTCAGTCTAATTTACAAATGTCGATGCGCTTTCTTTTTGTTACTAAATTAAACTACAATTATTTTAAATTCGATGCTTTTAGAATCGCTATTTTTGTCATCAATCTTTGGTACAGACACAGATTCGTGAAAATTCATCTTAAAATTCAATTAAATACATTTTTAATTTTTTGAATAAAATATATTCATTTAAAATAAATCTAATTTTCTGCAATATGTTCATTACATATATACGATAATTTCAAAAGAAAAAAAAAATTTACTTGTAAATAGGTAATATTTTTTTAATAATTCTAGTCATATACATCTTTTTATTTGTCATATTATAGGAGCTGTCATCTAATTAACTATATATATATATATAAAGTGACAACTCCTCAACTAATGGAAATTTTCAATTTGTATCATTTAAAATTTTATAGGAAGTGCCTCAACATATACAGAAAAGCAACACTGTTTTTTTTTTTTTTGTTTTTTTTTAGTTATGCAACTTTTCTAATCGTGATGATATATATATATATATATATATATATACCGCGCCGCGTGTTCTATAAGTCTGTAGACAATTCAAAAATTCATAACTATTTAATTAATTGGTAGGTCTGAAAGCGGTTTGCGAAAAAGTTTCTCATAAAGGGGGATTAAAAGAAGAAAAAAAAAAAAAAAAGTTAAAATTTTCATCGATAGAGGGTGCCGTACGTGAGCAAATCACAAATTTTCATGAAAAAGTATATTTACAGGTATTTCCATGCAAATGTTTACAGGCATATAAATCCTACTGTATGTGTTCACTATCACTATAAATTACAGCTTTCAAAAGAGTTACAATACACTGTTAAATATAGCTTCAGTCAGCGGTTCTTACTTAGCTCACGGAAAGCATCTTCATCAATAACGCCTTTATCCACCAAGTCAACATCGCAATTAAAACTTCAATATGCACAAGTTGGAAGGGAAAAAGGAAATACGATGTGTTAATCGTAAAACCATGCAATTTATAGGACACTTATTTGCATATTTCTCGTCACTCGTCCATGGAGCGCCCTCTAGCGATGAAAATTTTAACTTTTTTTTTCTTTACCACAAAAAAAAAAAAAAAAAAAAAATCCCCCCTTCACGAGAATAACTTTTTCGAAAACCGCGTTCAATTCTACTAATTCCTTCAATTTTTATGAATTTCTAAAATGTCTACAGACTTATGGGGTACCCGGTATATATATATATATATATATATATATATAAAGAGAGAGAGGAGAGAGGGAGACATACACACATGCAGTGTGTTATAAAAGATTGAAACTAGGTTTAATTCTTTACCTATTAAAAATAAATAGGCAATGTAAATTGAAAAAAAAAAAAAAAATACTTAAAGTAGGTAAGAAGATTACGTTAAAAATATTCTACACGTTAAATTTATAAAAGTTTACGCTTTTTAAAATTTTTACAATCCCTTTAGACAAATTTGGTAAAATTAAAAAACTTATTTTTTATCCAACAAGACCATTAGAAAAAATAGCTAATCTGTAATTTTGAAAAAAGAAAAAAAAGTAAATTATGATACAGAGAAAAAGTTGACTTATGCCACTTTTCCCACATCGCTTAAAAGCCTGTTTCTCAGACTAAGGATATAGCTGCCAAAATTTATGATTTTTGACCAACAGAAAATTGTAATAAATATGTTTTTATATTTGTCTGTAGCAGTTTTAACTGATTAAATAAAATAAATTGTAAGAACATTTTTCGGTAGCCAAAAAGCGTAAAAGTTAGCAGCTATGGCGTATACAGGACGCAGTTATTATTGATAATAAAAATTTTTAGATCAAAGATGAGGTAACATGTGTCAAGAAAATCCCAAATGTACTCAAATAATTCTTTAAAAACAGAAATGCACAGTCAATATATGGACTATGCAAGCATTCACGAAACTTGTCTAGTGAAATCATATAAAAGCTTTAAAAATAAAGAATATATTTTTTTGAAAATTAACAGGGGGAAATTTTTATTAATATGGTCTTACCTTAATTTGCAGTCTTACTTTGTACATATTCGGAATTCACTTTGTTTACTTTTATCTCTAAAACATAAAGAATTAAACCGTGTTCCAGTTAAAAATTTCAAGACTTAAAATGAATTATATTGTTTAATCCACTATTAGATATTGAAAAATCTTTCTAATTACTAAAAAAAAATATTAAGTTTATTTTGTTGTAATTGTATTTATTATAATTATTTATAAAATTTCTGATAAATAAAACTTTAAAGAAACAAGTCTTTAAATTGTTTATTTTTATTTTAATAACTACATTATTTTTAATACCATGATTAATTCTAGTACAATTAACAGATTATTCTTCATGAACTTCAGCTATTTTTTTTTTCCATATTTTTGGAACAGCATTTTACTCATCCGTACAACTTTAGTACTTTAAATTAAAACATTTGTGTACTTAGAATCAATATATGGAGGAAATTTTTATGACATTAGCTAGTAAATTTCTTTCCTTTTACGAACGTTAAAAAACTAAGCTTATTAATGAATCAAATATATATATAAATGCATTAATTTATAAAGGGCCATACCTTCATGTTAATATTTAATCTAGATACAATGATACAGAATAACAATACATCTAGATTGGTATTATACGTAGGATATACATTAAAATAATTAGGTAGTAAAAAAGGTTAAGCAATATTCACATATGATCAGTGTAATCACTTTATACAACTATGACTCATTTATCGAATTTTTAATTAATTAGACACAATAAAGAACACACCTAAAAGCCATGTATGTATACAATACAGAAAAGAATTATGATAAACAAAAAGGGAAGGCGCACGCCATCAAAAATTATAAATATGTATGTTCACAAAATTAAACCATGGATACACCAATAATTTATAAAACCCACCAAATTACGTCACATAATCAGCATTATAGAAAAATATGCAACGCCAAATGTAAGGTTTAAAATATGATGAATCAACCACACATATATGCAGTCGGAGATCAAATTATTAGAATCTGTTTTTTTTTTTTTTTTTTTTTTTTTACATTTTTTCGATTATCTAAAAAAATACTAGACGAAATGGCTTGAAACTTCATGCAGAGACTCCGAACCATGCCCGAAGCTAATTGCCTTATCGGGGAGGAATCATGCTCTGGCCAAAGAATATAGAATAGAACGTAGTAGAAGTTCTTTGGTCCGGCGATGGTCATCCACCATGCAGAGAACATTTAAAAACTCATATTTTCCACTATCGATTTTGTCCAAAGTACAATTAGGGGACCAACCACAAATTGAAGAAGCGCGAAAATACTTTGGATCACCCTGTATCACAAAAAGCTACAAATGACTTGTAACTTTAATACATTGTTGCACATACAATGTACAATGTTTGTATGTTTTGGTGTGGGAATTGCAGACTTATATATATATATATATATATATATATATATATCCCCCAAAAAATAACTAATTTTTTTGTCAAGGTTTCTGTTTATAACTAGAACGAATTTCCATAAAATTTTACAAAACTTGCAGAAAAATTGACAAAACATTACAGAAACATTATTTTGAAACATAAAAAATTCACACGTGTAATATTCGTTGAGATTTGAGCATTTTTCGTAAATAATATTTTACTGCGCATGGACAAAAGATAGAAAAAATTTATTGCATATAGGATGAAAGCTAGATATATTGAGCAACTTTTTGTCAAAAGATCAGTAGAATAGAGTAAAAAATAAGCAAATTGTTGGCAAAAGAACGAGCTAGATTCCAGAGTTGAAATTTTATAAGAGGTTTTTCAAATGCTGAAGATCCAATTATTTGAACCACATTGCAAAAGTTCTTTTTTGGGAAAAACCCCTTATGAACTCACAAATCTTAGTAAATAAATAAAAATATGCTAAAGTTTCCAGCCTATAAGGGATTTTTGACAAAAAGAACTTTTGCAATGTCTTTGAAATAAATGGATCTTCAAAGTAAATTCGCGCCATGTGTAAAACCTCTTACGAAATTTCAACTCTGGAAAGTACCTAAAATCTAGATCATTCTTTTACCGATAATTTGCTGAACTTTTACTCTATTCAAATGAACTTTTCACAAAAGTTGCTCAATTTATTTAGTTTTTAACCTAAGTAATAAAAAATTTTCTATCTTTTGCGCATGCGCAGTCAAATATTTACTAAAAATGCTTATATCTCTACGAATATTACACGTGTGAATGTTATGTTTCGGAATAATGTTTCTCTAATGTTTTGTAAATTTTTCTGCAAGTTTTGCAAAATTTTATAGAAATCCCTTCTAGTTACAACCAAAAAGCTTGCCCCCCCCCCCCCCCCCAAAAAAAAAAAATCAGTAATTTTTGAAAAAAAAAAAAAAAAAAAAGTATATATATATATATGTGTGTGTGGGAAGCTCCTCATACAGACAACAGATGGCGCTGCCTCCGATGCTCATCTTTCGACGAGAGGACAAACGGAAGATAGTTTAGATCTGGCTGCAGTGGAGATAGGTTGAGACCGTCAGCGCGAAGGCTGATATGGTCATTTTCTCCTAATTAGAGCTTGATGTGCTCTTAATAAGTGTGTAGAGCCATGCAGGGCTCAATACCTCAACCTAACATATTTAAAATAGTGCGCGTAGGTACTATTGTGAATTATGAGTAGGTGCTTAAATGTTTTGTTACAGTAATTCTGATGAAGAGAGCTTGTTCTATGTGTTAAGCCTCGAAACCAGCAAATGGTTATTGATGGAAATTCTGCTATTATTATATTACTCTTTTTGTGTATTTTATGTTATGAATGTTTCATCCATACTTCAAATAAAGTGTTGTCCAATTGAATTCTACTCATCATTGCCCCACCTCTAGACACCCAGCCAAGATTCTATATATATATATATATATATATCTGCCTAAATAATTGTGCAATTCCCGCACTAAAACATTCAAATGTTGTACCTACCATGTGCAACAATATATTAAAGTTACAAGTCATTTGTAGCTTTTTGTGATACGGAGTGATCCCAACTGTTTTCGCTTTTCTTCAATTTGTGGTTGGTCCCCTAATTGCAATTTGAACTAAATCGATAGTGGAAAATGAGTTCTTAAATGGTCTTTGCATGTATGAAATTTCAGGGCATTTCGTCTAGTATTTTTTTTAGACAATCGAAAAACTGTCAAAATAAAATAAATTTATAATAATTTGATCACCCGCTATATATATATATGTAGCATGCTATGAAATAAGCTTTTAAAAATAAACGATCAATACGTAAAAAATATATAAATTTTTACTAGAAGAGAAAAAAAAATAGTATGTTACTAAAATCTAGAAAAATCTTCAGGTTTTGTTTAAAAAAAAAAGAAAGAAAAAGAAAAAAAAAAGTTATTTTGGTTGGAAAGATAAAAGAATCTAATAAAACTTTCTCTTTTGAGATTTAATGCTTTAATGCTTTTCTTGAAAGTTCTCGGAAATTTTAAAAGAACCTTTTTTGATAATGATCACCAATCTACGATCAATATTTAAGAAGAATCAAAAACACATCTATTTATATTTAGTTAAATATTATTCAAGCTACAGTTGCAATTTTCATTGTGACTATTTTCTAAAAATATCTTTAAAAAATGATAACAACAGCTGGAATCTCTATTTCACAATAAAAAATTACAAGGCTGTTTTTCGTTTACAAAAGTTCAAGGTAGTGAATTTGTTTAGATTTAAAAATGTCTATATAGATGTTTATTCATGAAGATATTTTAAATTGTAAAACATGGAGATTATTGTCGAACTATAAACTCGTTTTCTAAAATCACTTTATTGCTTCAGCACTCACCACTACATTCAATTCACTTTGAGTTGTGATTAGACCTCAAATTCCAGAATGAAATGCGATAAAGCTAAACTTCTTCGAGTTAAAAATTCAAGGTAAGAAAGAAGAATTTGTTCCATTAATATCCATTTTATGAACATTAGATAACTAATTGTTGCTCTATGCTGATTACTCTATAATTATAAAATTGTAATATGAATATTCAAGTGATTTAGTAAGAAAACTCTTTTACATTTTAACCAAAATTGCTCTCATATATTAACGAATGAATATTTTAGATATAACAAATTTGACGAAGATTTTCTCCAATTTTTCAATTCATGGTCAGACTTTCGTATAGGCTAAGTATTTATGCTAATAATTTCATAAATATGTTTTTTTATATCAGTTTGAAAATTTCAAGAAGCAATCGTTTTGAAACAAAATGGCGAATCAAGATGGTTAACGAACTCATCCACGATATTTCTAAAATAAATCCATTGTCAAATTTTAGTTCGAATTGATTAAGAATTTCGGAAATTATCGTGAAACAAATTTTTCATTATACACACTCACACATATAGAGAGAGTGGGGTGGGGGATTAACAAGGAGAGGTCATAGCATAGAAAATTCAGTTCCGACAGAATTATAGCATATGAAGGTGCGAAAGTAACAACGTATGAAAGTAGTAGCGCGCACTAGCCAAACAATCTCGAGAAAAAAGCCTTTAAAATTTTAGTAATTGCTTAAGTATAAGTTATTACACTGAAATGTCACTGCTCTAATGGCGTACTTGGTATCGTGCGCGACTACAGTCTGGAAGTTATCAGTTCGATTCAATCTGACGGTAACTTTTTTTTAAACTCAGTTTTATTTTATATTTAAAATAATTATAATTATATATATATAAAACAGTGCAGTTTGGAGTCACCCAGGAGAGGATTGATAAAAGCTGAAATTGATGATCATGATATATATATATATATATATTAATAAAATCAGACTTTTGTCTGTAAATTTGTCAGAATCAAAAAATTTTGCGATATCTTCACGTTTCACACACCATGAAAGCCAAAATTGACTTCAGAAAATTCTGTCTCTGTGTGTATGTGTGTGTAATCTTGTCTATATGTCTGTAACGCTATTTTTGTCCGAGTATCACGTGAGAACGGCAGGACAGAATTCAACGGCGCTTGAAAGGAATTTAGATCTTTACCCAACTTAAAATTATATATATCAACTTTTTCGAATCCCCCCCCCTACCGCGGTCAAAAGCACGTTTGTAAGCATAACTGGGCCCCAAATTACTTCACAATAAAGAAATTGCACATGGGAGACTAGACACGAGTACAAATAAAATACTATCTTCGATTTAGGAATTTTTGAGTTTTAAGGGGAGGGAGGCGGAAAATCAAATTTTAGCGGGAAAATCCGCAAATTCCGGATTTTTGAGTAGAACTCTACCAAAAATGGAACAAAGATATTGCGACTTCTTTAAGATATTTAAAGAAACACTTTTTTTTTTTTTTTTTTTTTTTTGGGGGGGGGGGGGGGGGGTTACGAGGGGGCAAAACCGAGACACCTCTTTTAGCGCTAAATTTATCCTGAGAAATCTATTGGAGCTGTGGTCACAAATTTTGGTGCTCGGGTTGTTTATATGTAATCCGACACCTAAAGTAACGGGATTTATCGAAATTAACCCTGTCCCCCCCCCCCCAGAAGGCAAAAACACATAACTTGGCTCCAAATTACGTCACAGTGACGAAATTGCACATGGGGAAACTAGACTTGAGCTTAAATAAATTATTATGTACGATTTTAGAATTCTTGATTCTTAAAGGAGGGATGGGAAAAATCGTTTTTCGGGAGGAAATTTCAGAGATTACGGACTTTTGAGTAGAGCTCTACTAAAAATGGTAGAAAGTAGACATGTGCCGGACCTCCGTATCCGTACCCGCGAGAAAAAAAAAGAGATCTGTATTCGTATCCGTATCAGCGGGAAAAAAATATCTGGATCCGGATCCGTTTATTTTTCTTCAACGGATCTAATACGGATCTTTTGTAGAAATTTCTAGAAAATCAGGAAGAAACAGTTATAACTCATTATAAACTATCTTTAATGTATAACTAAAAGAAATACAGTATAACCAAGCTTTTACGTTTTCAGAATTTACGTTTTTCTGTTATCTACAAATTTTCTTTTAAATCCCTTCATTTTTCCTATGTATGCCATGAACTCCGATTTTCACTTTTACATAACAAAATTTTGAATTTCCCGCCGTTTGAACTTAATATATATATAATATTTATAAAGGAAATACATTCTATGACTTAATTAAAAAAAAAAAAAAAAAAAAAACATCTGAAACATCTGATTAATTTTTTCAAAATTGAGTTTTTGTTATATCTACACGTTTTGAGGTCCCATGAATCCGAAAATCATATTTTTAGCGGTTGGTCTGTTATTAGAATATCTCACGAGCAAATAGTAGCAGGCAGTTCAAACTCTGTATTCTAAATCTGTTTGTTATAGTGATTCTACGCTAATCTTTTTGTCAAGATCAAGTAAATGGTTCGTGTACAGCTACATCCAAGAGAATTCAAATATATTACATCTATGGGAAAATTTTTTGGTAAGTATAGTGTAACATCTATAGGCTGCCCTAAACAAAATGGAATAAACATATTTTTTTATATGCATAAATGCATGTTTCATGTAGATTGTACAGTGGAAATCATTCATAATTCGTTTACAGAACTACTTAAAGTATTTGGATATATTGGTACTCTATTTAGAAATTGCTGGGAATTTATTTTATTTTATGTTAGGTGCTTTGGATATATTCGGACTATATTTGGAAATTGCTGGGAATTTATTTCATTTCATGTTAGGTGTTTTTGATATAAAACTAAATTTAAGAACACCGGGGCTTTATATAGCGACATTGAAAAAAAGTATATCTGTGTATTCGGCTTTGTTTGAGATGCAGATTTGTCTTTTTTCGGTTTTCCTTGTCCCATTTGCAGTTTTTATTTTTACCAAAAATTAAAATAGGAAGTTTTAAATATAAAGTTCCGTCGTTCTACCTTTAGGTTTAGAAGATTCATCAGTCGTTGTCAGAAGATACACGCCCACCCTCTACACACACATATACATATATACACAATGAATAATTTCCAAAAACTACTTTTTTTTAAACATGCAAATCAGGGGAAAAATCGATATCGAGACCGAACACGTTACTTCCATTACGTACGGTAAACGGGTAAGGAAAATAAAAATTGTTACATATGGTGCTGAATTATTATAGATTTATCAAAGATCCGTATCCCTGGATCTTGCAATAAAATATCCGTATCTGTATCCGTATTCGCGGATATAGAAAAACTGATATCCGTGTTCATATCCGTATCCGCGGATCACAGTTTTTGACAATCCTGCACATCCCTAGTACAAAGTATTAAAAACAGGCATATGTCTTCTTTAGGATTTTTCCAAAAACACATTTTCGCCTTTTTTTTTTTTTTTTTTTTTTTTTTTTTTTTAGGAGGGAAGGGGGCGTTACGAAGCAGCAAATTCGAGATCCCCCCCCCCTCTCTTTTAGCGCTAAATTTGTTAAGGGAAATCTATTAGATTAGTGGTCACGGAATCTCCCCCAATTTAGTGCGTAATTTGTTTATATGCATCCGACACTTATTGTAACGGGATTTTACGAAATTTCCCCCTCACCCCCTTGTGGTAGGGGGAAATAAACAGTGTAAAAGCACGTTTTCCGTTTTAAATCGCTTTAAATTATCTTAGAATGGCGAATTTTGGTGTGTGAATGTTGATTTAGAGTACACTTTATGTACTTTGGTGGGATTTCGCAAAACTTCTAACTTACCCGCTGGGGAAGGGGAGGTAAGAAGCGGGTAAGCTGCTGCCGAAGGTAGTGTGGACCCGAATTCCTAACGTTTTGAGCGGGAAATTCCTTTACCGAACATGGCGAGATCTTTAACTTAGGTTATTAATAATGATATGGAATTTTGACAACTCGTTTAAGTATAGTGTCCAGCGAAGCTGGCAATGCCTGCTAGTGTATATATATATATATATACCGGGTGATTCAAAATAGATGTTACAGCGATTATCTCGTAAACTAAGAAAGATAGAAACAAACTTCCAATTACAAAATTGATGCAAATTAAGAGTAGATTTCAGATATGGCACTCTTTTGTACAAGGGGCTGTATACATATTAAATACGAAATTTAATTTTTATACGGCCCCTCCTATCATATGACTTATATTTAGAAAAATATTCTCCTCGCTCTAACAATCAAAATAAAAAAAAAAATCATCTCTCTAAGTCAAAATCTCGCTGAGTTATTGCAATTTGAAAATTCTAGCATTTTTCGCCAAGTCTTAAGGGGTTGTATCAAAAGTGAATTACTATTGCTTTTGTAATAAGGCACACGTTGATCAGCGTTTGGGGGGGGGGGGAGAAAAAGAAATCATTCAGGGAAAGACTGCTATTTTAACCTGTTATGTCTCCTTTGCCCTAGTGAATACACAAGAGAATACTCATTAATAATTTAACAAATAAAATTTATGAATAATTTATGTACTGAAAGGGAATTTTCAAATTCATTTTTCTTTCTTTATACATTCTCTTACTCATATACACGGTGTAGAGAAAGAATTGTTTTTGAGTCAAATTTCCAAAAATTAGCTTTTGTTATATTTGCACGTTTTCAGATCCTCTGAATTCAAAAATCATGTTTTTAGTGGTTGGTCTCTCTCTCTCCCTCTCTCTGTGTGTGTGTATGTGTCTGTGTGTTATTAGAATATCTCAAGAACAAATAGTAGCAGAAAATCCAATTCGACATTCTAAATCCGTATCATATTGCGGTGCTACACTAAAATATTCGTTATGATCAGACAATTGTTTCTTTACAGGGTCATCCAAAAGAATTCAAATACATTACGTCTGTGAGCGAAATTTCTCATATGTACAGTGTGACATGTACAGACTGCCTTAAACAAAATGAAAGAACAAATTTTTTATACGCATAAAAGCATGTTTTATGTAGATTCTGGTATAGCAACCATTCATCATTCATTTACAGGGTTACCCCGAGTATTTCGATATATTGGAGCTATACTTGGGAATTGCTGGAAGTGTATTTCATTTTGTGTTACTTGTTTTACATATAACACTAAATTTACGTACACAAAGTCATGTGTATATAGTTTATAGACAATATACAGGGCTACCCAAAATTAAGGTAAACATTTTTTTTTTATTATTATTAAATGTAATTGGTGTAAGTGTTTGCTGCATTTTTTTTTTTTTTTTTTTCGAAGAACACTGCTGACACAGAACGCAAAATTAATTTCTCATACCCATACTGTAAACAAAGTAGCTTTTGGAGAGCGATTTTTTTTCTGTATAATATGACATTTTGAGGCCTCCTGAATACGGAAGGTAAATTTTTATTCGTTGATCTGTATATATATGAATTATCAGCATAATTTAACAACAAATAATCTGGTGTGCCACTCACACGACTTTCTATTATCCTGAAATTTAATACCATAAATACAGGTTGGAAATTAAGAGGTAACATAAAGAGTACTGTTATGTAAACCTACGTTAAAATAATTCAAATTAGGCTTCAGAAGAGTTTTAATGATAATTAGTTCTGTGTGAGGGGGATCTCCGGAAATTATTAGTTTCCTGAAATTATTCGACGCAGGCAATAATCAAACATTAAAAAATATGGCTTTGGTAATAAGGAAGCCTTAAAACGTGTAAATACACAAAACACAAGTGATGCATATTTAGCTTAAAAACATACATTATTTATCATATGTCTATGAGGAATTCATTTCCATTCCTGAGCAGCTTTCCTGGACATGGTAAAATATTATAGTAAAGCACTTTCACTAACAATAAAAAAGAATATAGCTTAAATATTTGCAACCCTGTATATCTTTTGAAGAATATGTACAAACCACAAAGTGCACCTAAATATAAACCTATAGTAATAATATACTGCACAACCTAAAATGCACTTCCATCAATTTTCAGCTATTGTCGCATTATAATCTAGTTATTTTGTGTAGCCCTGTAAATGAACAGTGAATGATTTCCCTGCCATATTCTACATGAGGCATGTTTTTATGCATATAAAAAATATATATTCATTTCATTTGGTTTAGTGCAGTCTATAGGTGTTAAACTCTACTTACCTGCAATTTTCCCCATAGACGTAATGTATTTGAATATTCTTGAGTGTCTCTGTACACGAACTATTTCCTTCATCTCAATGAAAAGCTTAGTGTAGCATCCCTATATGATACATATTTAAAATACCAAGTTTGGAATGTCTGCTGCTGTTTGTTTTTGAGATAAACTGATAACAGACAGACACACACACAGACCAACCGCTAAAAACACGATTTTCATATTCAGGATACCTCAAAACGTCTAAATATAACAAAAACTTACTTTCGAAAATGTGGCCCAAAAACAATACTTTCTCTACCTTATGGGTATGAGAAAGTAATAAGTACAGGAAATGCGAATTTGGTACTTTGGATTCCATATCTAGTTGCCACTTGAAAAGTTGATGAAGGTTTGCAAGTTTCAAGGAAATTGATAACAGACTTGATTTTTGTTTTGATAAGTATAGGCACTATAATTAAACGGGGGTTGAGAAGCGCGGTAACCCCCTGGCATAGAATTATACATCTATACCATATCATATTCTATACAAATCATTATTTTAGAATATTAATAATAAATATGAATTTCCTTATGATTTTTACAGTATAAAGTTATTTAGATGTAATTCATCAGAATATCTGTCCCAAAACGCAATACATTGGCATCTTTTGTGCGTTCCTGTACATAAACCATTTGTAAAGAATTAATTAATGCCATTTTAAATAGGGAATATCATATAGTAAACCTGAATAACATATATCATTTCTGAAAATATTTACAGACGCTGGGGGCAGCGGGCAGACGGACAGATGGACAGTCAGACAAAAAAAAAAAAAAAAAAAAAAAAAAAAATGCAAATTGAAATCTTATTCACAGTTAAAAATTGTAAGAAAATGTTTAATGTAAACGAAAATACAATTTCAGCAAATGTCCAATAATAACCCTTAACGTAACTGAATATTTTTGCGTGCCCTGTAAATCTAATGTTAGTCGTACTGTACAGTATAGAAAGCATTCTTTTGTGCATATGAATAACATATTTCAATTTCATTAAGATTTATGCAAAGTAATTAAATTTTGGTTTATAGAAATATCTTCACATAGAACGCAATGCTTTGGAATACTTTCGGGTGTCCCTGTATACAAACCAGTGATGGTGTTTACTCCATTTTCTATAGAAAATATCCGATAGAAAACTATAATAACGTATTTCAATTTTATTAATATATGCATAAATTAAAGGTATTAAAATATGGTTTATAAAAATACCTCTCATAGAACACAATGCTTTGGAATACTTTCGGGTGTCCCTGTGCACAAGCTAGCAGATGTATTCACTCCATTTTCAATAAGGAACATCCGATAGTGATCTCAAATAACATATATCAGTTTCAGGAAATTCTATGAATATTCACGGGAGTTAGAGTGCAGACACACAGAAAGACGGATGGACAGACACACAAATCGAAGTCATTAACACTTTTCAATTTTGCTGGAATTGTTAAAGAGCCGAAGTCATTAAATTTATCAACCATGATGGAAAGTGGTAAAAATAAAGCGCGAAAATTTCACACGGTTTTGCTAGTCTTTTAGTTTTTTCCCTCTCTTAACGTGTTTTAATTTGCAGGTGATCCCCTCAGAAATTTAACTATTAAATTTTTTAACAATACGAAATAATGTAAATTTGCATTAAATTCTTAAAATTGTTGATTTTACGCGTTTGAACGATTTTAGTTGCTATTTTAAAATAAAGGATCTTTTTTTAATTTTTCTCAACTCATAGATAACCCCCTAAAGTTAGCCCGTTGGCGTCGAAAAATAGATGCCAAAATTGAAAAAAAAGTGGTGTAAGTCATCATTTTCAAATTCCAATAACTCAGCGAGATTTTGACTTAGAGATGATTTTTTTTTTATTTTGCTTGTTAGAGCGAGGAGAATATTTTTCTAAATATAAGTCACATGATAGTAGGGACCGTATAAAAATTAAATTTCGTATTTAATATGTATACAGCCCCTTTGACAAAAAAATGCCATATCTGAAATCTACTCTTAATTTGCTCTAATTTTGTAATTGGAAGTATGTTTCTATCTTTCTTAGTTTACGATATAATTGCTGTAACATCTATTTTGAATCACCTGGTATATATTGAAAACCCTTTCAAACATAGCATAATATGAAACCAAGTATCACATGAAGAGCTATAAAAAATGATTGAAGTTGACGAAAAGTAAAAATAAGCAACCCGATATTGAAGCATAAAAATTCACCACTAGTTCAAGGGCATTGAATGAATGTTGTATGCAAATTAGGTGATCTTTCTGTCATGCTGTATGCAAACTACTAAAAATTTACAGCATTCAAATGCCCGAGGTTACCTAAAAGACGCAAAATAATTTCAAACATGTGGAAAAAACCAAGTTAGAAGCAAACTTATGAAGTGAAAAAACCAAGAAAGAATTAAACTTATGAAGTGGAAAAAACCATGAGAGAAATAAACTTATTGAACATAAAACACAAATCCCTTCATAATAAATCAACCCTAAGGAAATTTAAAAAAACTAAATTTTAACTTTCTTTACTTTTGAAAAGCATGCGAAAAAGGTAAAACATTCCACAACAACCATGAGACCGAAAACAGTTAAAATCACAATTAATAAGGGAAATGAATTCATCTACTGAACGATTAATTAATATATATAATATATATATATATATATAAAGAGAGAGAGAGAGAGAGAATTATGGTTATTATAAATAGAGAAATGTAACTTTAAAACATACATCGTTTTTTAAATCAATAATAAATATTTATTATTAAATTTTCAAATTTAGGATTTAATTAATAAGATTCAATTTTATAATCATTCATCTTTATAATCGTTCGCCTTTTTCTTTAAAAGTAATGACAAATTAAATAAAAGGAAAAACAAACAAGGAAATTAAGTAAAATATATTGCAATGCAAGAAAGATAGCAAGTGGGCAATTTAAATCATATGATTTGAATCTTCTGTTTCGGTTTTAATATGTTTATTTTACACAACCTACAACCGCTTTTGACTTTTAAAAATTAGAGAGACACAGCAATTTTTTTAATTTATTTTTTTGTTGTTGTTCACAGACAGATAAAAAGCAAATAATGCTGAATAAAAAGCCTGTTGATTAATATGTAAAGAAAAAAATATTTCCGTTGGTGTTTTATAAATCACCAACAATTTCCTAAATTCTTTATTATGTGCCTCTAGAAAAATTTTCTTTTAAGGTGTTAGTGCGTTTTTGTAATTTGTAGTGAAAAGACATAATATTTGTTCCGTGTTTCATAATGATACAAAATTTTATGAATGCATTGAAAACTAGCTTAAAGGATGCTGTCGTGTATGGCAAACATATGCTTGCCTGAAATAATTTAATTGCATAGGAATCCTCCACAAAATTTTTGAAGAAGATATATTAATTGGAGAAGATATTATTTAATTTGTTTTAATAGTACTTGTGGGTGTATATACAGTTATGAGTATATGCAGTTATAACTATTATTTTTCTATTTATATTATCTAGCATACTTTTTTATAACTTAAAAACAAATTTCCGAATTCCTTTTACTATAAAATAAAATAAAATAAGAAAAAATTAGTCTAAATATTAAAAAAATAATAATAATAACGCCAGGTAGCATCGAACCGACAACCTCCAGAATGCAGCCGCGCCCGCTACCAAATACCCCATTGGAGCGTTGACATTTCGGTGAAATAACTCCCCCCCCCCCAAAGGCGCGGCGCACATGCCACAAGCATTGGCCGGGGAAGGGGGGGGGGTCGCCGAATTGATGACCATTTGTAAAGGGGCGCCGAATGGGCGGTCATCGCTACCCCTAACAGGGACAACACATCCATGCCTTCTCCGGGATTCGAACCCAGGCCCAACCGTGAAGGAGTTAGGGATGCTAATAACTACACCATCTGGGCGGCTCGGTGAAATAACTTACACTTGAGAAATTACTGAAATTTTAAAGGCATTTTTCTCAAAATTGTTCAGTTTGTGCGCGCTAGTTCTTTAAGATGTTGTTACCTTCATAGTATATTATTATTATTCGCAAGTTCGTTCCGAACTGAATTTTCCATGTAGTGGCCTCTCTTTGTAAGTCTAAGTGATTGCAATAAGCCAACTTCTGAAGAAATAAACCTAAAAAGGTACAAATTTACTATCAATGGCAGATTTAAATTTCGTGTATATCCACACACACACACACACGTTTAAACTAAACCCTTTACTATCTTAAACTTTAAATTAGTCTTTTTTTTTTTTTTTTTTACCAAGACTTATTATAAATGAGATTTTTTTAATACTTTGAGAAATTTAGAAACTGAAATCGAGATTTGTTTAAAAAAAAAAAAATTCTTTTTTGCATTAAACTAAAAATAAATATTTGCTTTTAGTTCTTAAGTATTGATCACATTTTCCGATCATTATCAAAAACTCCTTTTCAAATTTTGAAGAATTTTTAGGAAAAGCGTTAAAGCATTAACTCTTGAAAGAGAAAGTTTAATTAGATTTATATATTTTTTCCTGCACAGTCAAAATAACTTTTCAGAAAAAAGGAGAAACAAGAAAGAAAGAAAAGCTGAATATACACTTCGAGATTATTACTATACCTAAATTTTAACTTTTAATTAAAAACAACCCACTCAAAGCTTTAGAAGCATTTTAAACTTTAAAAAGAGTGAAAAATTCGTCGCATTTTAATCATTTCTTCACTGAGAGAATAGCTATTCAAAGTGTTTGTATAATATATTAGTCGTGGTGGGAGAGAGGTGCATGATAAAATTATTAAAAACAAATATGTATGGTTTCAATCTATTTACTTGCCCTTCCTTTCTTTCCCTATCGTACTAATTACCAAAGTTATATAAAAGTTATCGGGTAGATACTCACAATACCTTCTCCTACCCTACATTACTATATATATTTTATAAAATACATTACTATATATATATATATATATATATATATATATATTATTAAATACATTACTATATATATTTTATTAAATAATATTTAAAGCGTAATCTATAACTAAAATAATTAAATATTATGTTTATTACGTTAAGTTATATCTAGGAAAAAAAAAAAAAAAAAG
Organism: Salticus scenicus; assembly: GCA_963930645.1. Classification (NCBI taxonomy): domain Eukaryota; kingdom Metazoa; phylum Arthropoda; class Arachnida; order Araneae; family Salticidae; genus Salticus; species Salticus scenicus. The sequence goes on along the minus strand of CAWVNO010000709.1, from coordinate 673,392 downwards.
AGTCATGCTTTTTTTTTTTTTTTTAACTTTACTCCATATTAATGCTATCTTGTACTTTTATTATTATTATTATTATTTCACTCCATGATAATACCTTCTGTATTTTGGTTTAAATGATAACTGTAAACCGACGTTAGTTTCTATTTGTATTCACATGTTCTATGCATAATGCATGTAGCTGGTAAGCAAGTCTTGTATTGTTTTTTGAGTCTATTTCCATGCTTTCACATCTTTTGTGTTTATAATTCGGCCATTAAAAGTTAAGATTCATTAGAATTTCACAGAAAACCACAAAAATTTGCTGGCACTATTCGTATAATGCCTCGGATGAAGTTGCAAATTATTTAAGTTTTCATTATTTTATTTTGTCTTATTTTGATCCTTTTCCACCTGTTCTTCATTTTTAGCAATTTCATATATATATATATATATTACCGTTTTGAGCATTTCCAGTGTTCTTCAAACAACAGTTCGAAATACTACTAGGAAAGTTTTATTAAATACAAATTACTGTATAAGTGGGGTCGACTGCCAACTTCAACCCCTAGTAGGAATATCGTAACTGCATTCCTAAAATATTTGAATAATTTAAAAAATAATAATAATAATAATAATTTAATAACAGATTTAGAGATTTGTCATCTACACATTTTTTTTAAATTTATGACTATTTTTCAGTAGCTTTGTATACTGTCGATAAATTACATACGCAGGAATTCGTGTTTGAATTGAGCACACACAAAATAAAGTCTTGACACAACATGAAATTCATTTCGATTCATTTCCAAACATAAGAGTAATATGTTTGTATTCTTTTGTATAGGTGACCCTATAAGATAAATATTTTCCATATCGTATTCTATGTTATTAAACTTGTTTTTGTACATATAAAAAATATATATACCAATTTCTTTTTTTTTTTTTTTTTTTTTTTTTTTTTTTAAGTACAGTCTAACCATATTAAACTGCCTCAAATTGAAATTTTACCCACAGTCGATTTGAATTTTTTATATGTCCCTGTGCATGTACCATATATATGGCTTCAATAAAATGTTTCAAATAGCAACTGTATACGATACAGATTTAAAATACCGAGTTTGGACTTCTTGCTAATATTTGTTCTTGAGTTATGTTTATAACAGACTCACATACGCAGACCAACTATGCTTAAAACAGTTTTACGTATTCAGAACCGCAAAACATGCATGTATCACAAAGATTAAATTTCGAAAATTTGATTCAAAAATTCCATTTTTTGTATCATATTATGGGTAAGAGAAAGTAATTATATATTTCTATTCAGATTGCTGTAAAAAAAGAAATAAAATTACTGACTGCTTCTTACACCATATGAGGAAGTGAAATTAACGCTTAATATATTCCAAATTTATTTACATATTATATAAATTATAGAGAATATTCATATGAATGCACACTTATATGTTAGAAGAAAAAGTAAAACGTATAAAAATGTTCGATTTCTTTTACATATATCAGTGGCAAGAAAACAATTAATTTAACTGGAAATTTGTCTTGCTTTACTTAAAAGAAAAAAAACCTAACAATACAAATTTGTTAGTCATAAATTCGGAATTGTTATTAAAATTAGGCATAAATTCAATTTGCTTTCTATTTTTTTCTTCCAGCATTAAACCTTGATATTTCCCACCGATATACTTCTATTTATTTTATTTTTTGAGCAATTTTAAACAAGCTTAACTTTTCCTTAATCTAAGTAAAAATTCAAAAACTTATCGTTAATTAAAAATTCTTAAAGTTTAAGTTGAGGAAAAAATAAATAAATATTATCTAACACCCATTTTCTGATAGTGATAACTGAATTTTCGAAACTATAGAGAAATAATCCTATTTTTAAACGTCCCCACAGCTTAAATGTCTTGATGGTAAGAATCGCTAAAGCATCTGCTTAAGGCAAATAAAATATACTGTTATGGCCGGATTACGGCATAAGCTACCAGAATTAACTTATAAGCTGAGGCGGTTTTAAAGCTATTGTTTCGGATTTCACGTTCAGAAGCACCAATTATGAATTACTTAAGCTATTAAACTATGCATACAAATTTACTCTAACCGAAACGTTTATGAATTGGAGTGGCGCTTATCCTAAATCTGGTGCAGTGTTTTGTTGTGCAAATATTTTCTTAACTCCATCTGCAGTTACGTAAGATATCGGATAAGGAAAAGTTATTTTCAAAAGTTACACAGTAGAAAACCTTTTACATTTCGTGTACAAACTAATTATCCGAATAAACTAAATAAAAATACACTCCTCATATTTATAAGGACACTTTATATTTTGAAATAACTAATGTAAAAATAATTGTAAACAAGATTATATTAAGTGCACTTAATATATCTAGTATTCTAAAAACCAAAACTGTTATGATTTTTTTAATATAAAACAAAATTAATAAAAAATAATGCAAAATGTGTTTTTCTCCACGTTTTTAGATGTTCATAATTATAGGGACAATCCAGATTTTTTCGTTTTATATAACTTACTAGCGGATAAATTACAGTTGACATGCGAATTTGTTAACTACTGGGCTAGATTAATTCATACATAAGCCTTAATTTTTTATTGGACGGATATTACTGATAATTGCTCGAAAAAAAGAACGTTCAAGTAGTGAAGTATGATAAATGTGTTTTTTAAGTGGAAGGATAATTTCAATCCGCCGAATTTCTAATGAAATTCGAAGGTCTAAAATTGCTGAAGGAAATGTGATCAAACGTTGAACTGCTGGTTCGATAGGAGAGAGATCTGATGCAAAATCAGAGATGTTTTACAGAGATCGAAGACTCATAATTCCTCTTACTGTTCTACTCATAATGACTGCTGCTGAATTTGCTCGTAGTTATTAACAAAAGGTTGGGGTCCACATTTATGCATGTTTAAAATAATTAATAATATGTTAAAATGACTAAAAAACCTGTAATAATCAATCAGCATTTAATGGGGGAAAGAACATCTGTGTTAAAGTTGAATAAAGACAATATTACATGGTAAAATGTTGCATTTTCGGATGAAAAACATTTTATTCTTGATTAACCAAATGGTTTTAACAGTTACTGGCACGATCTGAAGTTAGCGAAATAGTTTGAAGAAAGAAACTTCTGTATTATTGCCTTTCCCATGGCCTAAAAGTTGAAAAAACCTTAACTTATGATATTAGAAAAGTGCATGCAAGTGGAAAGCAATTTTAAATAGTTTAAATGTATTAAGAATATCATATATGCTATATGAAATGGTATTGAAACTGAGTATTAAAAAAATAATGTATCATAAAAAACGGCAGTTTTTTGAGTGACGCAGCAAAGCTCAAACAAATATATATATACCAGAGAGAATGTCTGACTGTTTAACCCTAAAAAGAGACTCCATAAAATATTAATTTAAATAATAACTGAAAAGAATTACTAAAATTCGAGCTGTCCTTATAATTGTGAACACCTAAAAAATCATCTTTTTACTATATTTAAAGTTTTTTAAGATATAAAAACGATAAAACTTTTTAAATATAGTCTGTTAATGAAATTCAAATTAATAAAAAATATATTTGTTTAAATAATAGTGTTCAGTGTTTAGTTAATATAGAAAAACGGGTGTCCTTATAATTTTGAGAAGGAGTGTATTTCATAGTAAAAATAATGTGTGTGTGTATCTATATATATATGTATAATAAATATTAAAACTTTTCAATTATTTAATTTTAAGATTATTATTAGTTTAAACAATTACCATGATCAATTCCCAAAACTACCAACATCAAACCAAAATTGAAATAAAACAAGATTGGAAATATATAACAGCATATTTGTATTCTAACGCTATCAAGGTTCTTATTACGTATAGATGGATTCAAATACTTATTATAAAAGGTATTACTCGTTTTAAAAGGGACACCCCTGCGGAGGGAGGGTGTTCAGAGGTGTCCGTACATGTACAAAAAAAAAAAAAAATTATCCTGGAGTAATGCTAATACAATTTTTTATTCACATTGATGCGTTAAAAAAAAAAAAAATCTTATTCTGTACATTTATACGGAATTTTGTCGTATGCTGTCATGTTAAAAATTAAAAAAATAGGGAAGACAACGTCACCTGTTGAGCGATATGTACCAAAAGTTGAAAGAAACCAATGTATGTCACCGTGCAACAAGATAAACACTTTTGTGAAATTTTGTGCATTAATTTTCGATTTAGAGGTAGCACGAAATATTTGTCGCACACACAGGCAGAATTTTTTTTTTTTTTTTTTTTATGGTCAAATTGTGTTCTGGATTAGAGGTCTGCAAAGAGGTTAGACCGGGTTCGGGCCGAATTTTTCAATTTGCTCTCGGGCCGGGACGGGCTCGGGCTTAAAATTTTTTTGCAGTCTAGGGCCGGGCCGGACTCAATATTTTTGTGTATACTCGGGCCGGGCCTGGGTGAAATTTTTTTCCGGGCCGTATCGGCCTGAACCTTTTTCTGGTTTCCTCGTTAATCAACGAAAAAGGAAAATGATAAAATATTTCTTCAGTCATTTATTTTACATAATTTTACAGGCTGGTATGTCACAGAAAATTTTATTTTGTTACAAAAATGTCTAACTTCAATTTAGTTGTCTATCAGTCTGTTTGCGATCTGATTTTCCGCAAATATTTTTAGCTTGTCTTGAAATTAATATATTTTATTTAAGGTAATATTAGATGTTTCCTATTCAAAACAGTACACATATCACTACTAGTTTACGTACATGTACAAACAAAAGAAATTAGATACATTACTGTGTATAAAGCTTTGTGTCCTGTGGTCTGAAGAGTTTAGGTGGTATGAAGGCTATAAAAATCTTTCCGCTGTAACTTTTTCTCTAAGGCTCCTTTTTTTTTTTTCTCCAGTGCACTAGATGAAAGTAGCCTAATTTTTAGCATGCACAAAGGCATCTTTTCTATTGAATATGGTTGGATTAGCATTAGAGTTTTTTTTTACCCGATCATATGAAAGATTCGGATACATTACGGTACATGAGAAGAAATGGTTGAAATTGCATTTTTAGTAGTATTAACCATTTTAAATACCTTCCTATATTGTTTTATGAATGCTAATATTTTCGATTTGACTTTGTCTGTCTTTGTACCTTCTGTACGTCTGTAATAAGCTAATTTCTGTTTATATAATTATCTTATAAAAGTTCAGTTGTTTTGTTAAATAACTGCATTCTATTGCTTAGCTGTATAAAACCCCTATAAAACACATACTAAAAATGTTTTTCATAGGAAAACATGCACTTTTTTTTGTTGTTGTTGTTATTTTACTTTTTTTTTTAATCGGGTCAGGCCTGATTTTATCGTTTTCTGTCCGGGTCGTACACTGGTAAAAAAATAAACGGGCTGGGCCGGGCCTGCCAAAACATGTAAATCCATCGAACATCTGAGGTCGATAATTTTTACGAATCCAATACTTTCTTTCATTGAATATAGAAGAAAGTAAAAGTGAGCGAGCGTTTATGAAACGACGAGACGTATTTACGTTGGGAGATGGAGAATGATTTTTCTTTTCCTGTTTAAAATCCGAAATAAGCTCTATCATTCTGTATATTATTACAATGATCTAATTATTACTTTGCTTCGATATTTAAATATTCTCACATTTGATTTCAATTTTGAAAATAAAATTTTCATGACATCAGAAAATGGAATTGCTCATAATTTTGGATTAAATAATACTGATAAAAATATTTCAGTGCGCGTCTAAATAAATTTGTATTTGTGGAAGCCAAATTCCATATGAATCTTATGTTTTCGTAACGTAATAACTCAAGCATGGCATGCAAATACTTGCTAAAATATATCGCATGCTTTTATTATGACAGTTTCAGAATGTATAAAGAAAGTTCATTGAAAAGGAATATTTTAGATACCGCTTGCTGCATTTGACGCTTTAATTAGAGATTACTCAACTATTAAACTCAGAAGATAACGTCAGAATAAAGAATGAAAAGAATATAGTTGAAGGATTCATAATTATTTAGATTCATCCTTCACGTATTTTTCATGATATCACAGTTCAAGGATACTTGGAAATTAAAGAAAGGCACTTTTAGGAAATGTTCGTAATAAGAAAGAAAGAAGGGGGAAAAAAAAAAAAAAAGAGAGAGTATTTTCTAAAGTAAAAAGAAAAAAAAAAACAATCATTTATCCTTAAATTGGTACTCTTAAAAATATATGGAGAAAGATGAAATCAAAATTCGTCGATTCAGGTAACTTGTGTGTGGCTTCAAATAGATTAATATACAGGGTAGTTATAATTAAACTTCTCCTATAAACAACATTCTACAGCGCAAACGAGTGAACGGAATTCAACGAAATTTGGTATATAGATTATACACGAGATGCGCTCACGGAATTTCGAAAAAAAAAAAATAGTTTCAAAATGTCCACCAAAGGGCGCTTTTTCCAGAAAAACATTAAATTTAACACAATAAACGACCAAAACGGAATACAGAAACAATATTAACAATCCAGAAGATTATGATTAAGACATTTTATTACTCATAAGATTATGAGTAATAAAATGTAAAACCGGGAAAATCTGTCAGTTCTAGGAAAAAAATACCGAGATTTGCATGCTTGCGAAGAAGGACGACTTTACCTTTACTTAATGTGGTTTGATGACAAGGCGATCAGAAACTAGTCAATAAATGTTAATATTTTTTCTGTATTCCGTTTTGGTCGTTTATTGTGTTAAATTTAATGTTTTTTTCGGGAAAAGCGCCCTCTGGTGGACATTTTGGAACTAAATTTTTTTTTTCGAAATTCCGTGAGCGCATCTCGTGTATAGTCTATATACAAAATTTCGTTGCATTCCGTTCACCCGTTTGCGCTGTAGGATGCTGTTTATGGGGGAAGTTTAATTATAACTACCCTGTACAATGATACCTCAAGCTAATTTTGTTAATGAATTGTTTAGCTGATTATTTTCTTTTCCGCTATTCCTTAAATGAAATTTAACTTACAAATTAACTGGATAAGCAAGTTAACATTAAAGCAGCCATAATATATTTCAGTAGTTGGGCTTTCTTCTCCCTCCCCCAGCCCCGAATTTCGAGATTTTCTTAAATTTTCATTTTTATGGGTTTTGGCAGAGTAACATGTTTCACATATTAAGATTTACTTGTCTAAACCTATTAACGGCCCTCTTCACTCACCGTCGCCGGAAGCCCGAACCAATGTTATTCTATGGGGAAATTTTTTTTACAAATAACTTATTAACTACTACATATTTTTAAATTCTGTTTTCACATTCAGAAAATTCCCAACTGTTAAATTGACGGACCTTTTTTAAAAATGTATTTTTTTAATTTTTAATATTTTATTTCGAAATTGCAAAATGAAAAAATTTCACATATTGAAAATTCGTATTTTGCAGCTTCAAAATAAAATATAAACTAGTATGTTGTGGCCACCACATGACTTTCTTCTATCTTTTCCTATACAAATTCACTCATCAACAATAATTAAAAAAAAAAAAAAAAAAAAAAAAAAGTGGGACTTTGACAAAATTTTGGGTAAAATATGAAAATTATTCTAAGTTTGTCAAAACACGGAAACCGTGGAACTTTGACAAAATTAGGGGAAAAAAGCAAAAATTAGTTTAAGTTTGTCAGAACACGGAAACCGTGGGAGTTTGATAGAATTAAGGGGAGAGGAAAAAGAAAAAAAGTGGGACTTAAACAAATTTTCACATTTTACCCAAAATTTTGTCAAAGTCCCACTTTTTTTTTTTTTTTTTTTTTTTTTTTCCCCTCTCCCCTTAATTCTATCAAACTCCCACGGTTTCCGTGTTCTGACAAACTTAAACAAATTTTTGCATTTTCCCCCCAATTTTGTCAAAGTCCCACGGTTTCCGTGTTTTGACAAATTTAGAATAATTTTCACATTTTACCCAAAAGTTTGTCAAAGTTTGTCAAAACACGGAAACCGTAGGACTTTGACAAAATTAGGGGAAAAAAGCAATAATTAGTTTAAGTTTGTCAGAACACGGAAACCGTGGGAGTTTGATAAAATTAAGGGGAGAAAAAAAAAAAAAAAAAAAAAAAAAGATTTTTTTTCTAAGTTTTTTTTTTTCGTAAAAAGTAAAAAAATCGATAACTTTGTTTTAAATTATCACAGATTTATAGTTCAACCATTCGTTTTAAAGGTACTGACGAGACCTTTCGAAAGATACCCATCTTGAAAATTTTTGCCTTTATCACCCTGTTGAAAATTTAGAAAAAGCGGGATGGCAACGCAACCTGTAAGACGATTTTTACCAAAAGTTGATAGGCACTAATTTATGTCAAGGTGCAACTACACACCAATTTGTATGAAATTCTGTGCAGTAGTTCCAGAGATACAGTTGCCACAAAATTTTGTCACACACACACACACAGACAGACAGACAGACAGACAGACAGACAGACATTTTCTAAAAATGGTAAAATCGTGTTCTACACCTCTCAAAACGTGTAAATCCATCAAAAACCCGAAATCGAAAATTTTTACGAATCCAATACTTTCTTCTATTGAAGATAGAAGAAAGTAAAAATTTAAAAAATAATTTTTTAGAAAAGGTGCGTCAATTTAACAGCTGGGAACTTTCAGAATGTGAAAACAGAATTTAAAAATATGTATTAGTTAATAAGTTATTTCCCATACAGCACAGAATGTTTCAGTTATGTTGCAAAAAGCTTACAATCTTTCAAAAACGTAACACGTTTTAGTATGCTCTCGGATACCTTTCTGAAACATTCGCCCTTTTTGATTTTCTATCTGTTAAGTTATTGTAACGTTTCTGTTACGTATCTGATTTTTTGTTACGATCGCGGACATTTCTACGTTTTTGAAACTAATCTGAACGTTTTTAAACGTTTCGGAAATGTGTATAATGTTTCAATGTTATATGATTGTTACGTTTCTGGAACATTTTGTGCTGTTAGGGTTGTAAAGAAAAATTTCCCGCATAGAATAACATTAGTTTCGGCTTTCGGCAGCGGTGAGTGAAGAGGGCCCTTAAGTAAGTTTTGATCCTTCATGCTATTCAAATCACTGTCATGGCATAGAATTAAACACAGTTGCCACAGTTTTCGCCGTTTCTGGAAAAATTAATACCACTTTTTTATTAACTACTCCCGATAAATTTAGTTTAAGAAAAAATATGCAAAATATATGTAAAAAGTAATGTCAAGTCTTCCGATTAAATCGGGAGACTTGGCAACTCCAGATTAAATGTCAGTTAGACAGTATTTCACGCTATTTTTTTATTCATTTATTTTAATTTTTTGAAAAACAAGAACAACTTTAATGGTTATGAATTTTCTGAATGTGAGAATGCAATTATTAAAAATAAATAAATACACTCCAGGTAATAGTCATTCTCGTAATAAATTTCCCTATAGAATAACATACGATTTTGCCATCGGAGATGGAATTATTTGTGGTTGTGTGGCTTGACGCCGACTGACTACACTAGGGCTCCCATATCTGGGTTTGTAGTAGAATTCAAGTTGAGGGCATTCGAAAGTATAATTGTTGACTTATTTAGAGATAAAATTTTTGTATTGGTTCAGGTACGTAGATGATATTTTAGCAATTATACACCGTGATGATAACTTATTAGAAACTTTGAATCAATTAGATCCCAACCTAAAGTTTACCTGTGAAATTGAAAATGATAATATAATTAACTACCTTGATGTCAAAATATCTCGTAAACCTAATTGTGTTAGAACTACCGTTTATAGAAAACCAACTGCCAGCATTGAAATTATCCATAATAAAAGTAAAACCCCTTATCAATGCAAAGTTAGCACCATAAAAAAATATATCAACAGAACCATTCTCATTTGTGATGACTCGGAAGACCTTAAGGAAGAACTTAAATTCGTAAAAACATTACCGTTAACGCCGGATATCCGGGGAACTTAATTAATAAATTATACAAGAAAAGAATTCAAACACTTAATAACATTATAATGATAACAGGAGACTTGGCGTTGGAATACTAAAACCGAATAAACTACTACGTCAGAAACGCCAAAGAAAAATATTTGAGATGCATACAGCTGTTTCGGTAGCAATAAGCGTACCGTCTTCAGTACGTACCGATTCAGAATTCTTTTTGCACTGAAGACGGTACGCTTAATGCTACCGAAACAGATGTATGCATCTCAAATATTTTTCTTTGGCGTTTCTGACGTAGTAGTTTATTCGGGACTTAATAACATTAATCCCCCCCCCCACCACCACCACCAAAACAAAAAAAATTCACATTTTCAATTTCATACGATCGCGGTGTCACCGTAAAAATTTAAAATTTAGGTAATAAACATAATATCAAGATCCCTATTATACCAAACCCGAATATTTGTCAAATCATAAGAAATGAAAAAACTCAATTTCACCATTAGAAAATTCCGGTGTTAATAAAATTTCAATTAATGACAATCAAAATGAAAAATGCTATATTGGAATGACCAAAATAAAAATAGAAACGCGTATTAAAGAAGAACATCAGACCGACATCAAATAATGTAAAGCCACAATTGCACTAGCGAAAACATATCTTAACCGCGATATTACTATTGACTTTATAAACCCAAGAAGATTAACAATACCACTTACGCATTACATGGGGAAACAATTGAAATCTTTTCTAATATTGATTCAATAAATGACAACGAGCCAACGATGGGTTTGTGCCGATCATGGCGCCACCTAATCAATCGCCGGGCCGGATCGAAGGAAGACAGATCAAAGAACGAAGCAAAAGCCACGCAAGCCAGCCACTGAAGATGAGGCGGGGAGGGGGTTCGAAAGGACTTTGGCAAAACAACAAGAGCTTAAATAAGGTTACTTATTTTTATAATGTTTAAAAGCTTCTGGTTAATTAAAGCTTTATACATTCTTACATTTGTTCATTATAATCGGATTTTTGCACAAAACTGGCATAAAAAATTTGATCGTATGAATCTGTTAAAAACATACAACCGCAATAAAACATATCAATGTATAGTTTAAACTTTTTTTCCCCCAACCATATTAGCTTTTGCGCATATGTTGACTTAACGAGTCCACTGTTGTTAAAGTAGGAATAATAACCAGTGTGATCAAAAGAAAATAATCGATAAGGAGTGCCACGGGAGATGCAGAATGACTGCCAAATCTCAACCTGTTGGTAAGTTTGACACCACTCCAACCATTTAAAATCGTTCTCTATGCTAGGCGCGTCAAAAGTGGTCACACTATATATAATTATTGAAATATTACAGCAATCATTATGCGTTAACCTTCACGCGTTCTTATGCGTAAAAAATCCCATCATTAGCTAGGCTTCATGACTACATCATATTAAAAATTCAGATACATCAAGATAACAATATTAAAATTAACTAATAGCTCGATAATTTCATTCTTCGATTTAGATTTGTTTACCACAACAAGCAACTATTCCTTCAAATGAAACCACTCATCCATAACGGAGGCGGAAAAAGAACATATGTTACTGAAAAAGAACGATATAAATCTAGTGATTAAATTGAACGTGCACATCTATCAGATTCACTTTCACCTTTAAATGACATTACAGTGAATAATAAAGTTATTTAAAAAAAAAAATAATACTAAAAGAAAGACAGCCATGGGAATCTATACGTGTTTTTGACAATGCTATCAATCATAAAAAAATTGTATTGCGACTTCTGTCTCTTTTTCACACCTTTTTGCATTGTTTCTTTAAGTTGGTTAAAAATATTATTATAAATTACATGATTTACGATCATGAACTATCAAATTTTTAAAGAAGCGGTAGAGAAGAATATTTTTTTTTGATTAAAGAAGATTGAATCATAGAAATATTTTTTTCTTTTCCTTTATTGAATATTACATTAAAAATTAAGACATATCTCATCTTTAAAAATCCTTAAAAAAAAAAAAAAAAAAAAAGAAAAAGAGAGAAAGAAAAAGCTTACATTTTTTTTCTATAACTCAGTGTTGTAAGTGTTCAGAAAGAACTTTTAAAGAGAAATTAACCCTAAAAATCTCTATAAAACTTTATGTGCGCGATATTCAATATTTAAATGCATAAGAAATAATATTTTTCAGTTCCTTTAATTCTTTTTAATTCTACAAACAGGGCTCCTTTGCATGTGAATTTTACATTCATAATATATATGAAAGGATAAAAATAGGTAAATTTAATTAATTAAAAACCTATGTTAAAAGAGTTAAAATCAATTTAAAATTGTAAATCGCTAATAATTCGTAATTGCCCCTTTAGAGTTTGTTTCACGGCCTTTTGTGTAGTTTACTTCCCACAACCATGTAGAGGAATGTTACTACTTGTAATGGACAATATCCGTTTTCTTGGGTCTGAGGCTAAATCATACCCAACATGTGACTTCTGATTCTCCTTTCCCTATGTATTTCCCTCTAGGATACAAATATTTCCCTATAGAATGCAAACTCTTCCACATAAAACACTAATGTAAACATCATAATTCTGTATTTTTTCCTGTAGTAGTCACGTGTCAAGGGTTTAATACGTAACGCGGATAAAGTCCACTGCGTAACATTCCACTGTATGCCTCTGTCACACAGCTATAACTGATAACATTTCTCAACATAGTTGAAGAAAATAAATTCCTTCAATAATGTTGTGTATTCTTACACAAAATATTTTACAGTGTACGCAGAAATTACAAGTCGAATCTTACTGATGTTAATACGATTTGCAGTTCATGCGGCAGGATCTTGCATAAAAACTAAGCTTAGAAATTCCTATAAAAGTCCCAGGGAAAATCTAATCTAATGAGGAGCCGCGAATCCACGAACAAAAAGCGAAATCACGAATAAATCAGAGGACTTTTCGTTATGTAACGGTTGCTAACTGAACTCACGGCCCTGTGGGAGTCCGCCGACGCATGATACTTTCAGGAACTTCAGAAAGAAATGTTCGCTCGGGTTGCCTATATCCCTGGCCAAGAGTGCATCTTTGTGCTTAATAAAGTTAACCTAAAATACTTCTCGTCATTTCCAAGACATTCTTCATCGGCAATCCATCTCAGTTTTCATTAGAGAAGCCGCCCAGAATTTGTGACTTTCGCGAGTGAAACTCAAAAGACAAATAGAAACGCTGTGATATCCACCCCCAATTCACTTCTTATATGATATTTTTCTTTTATAATTCTGGATTATATTCTTATCTTTTGTAATTATGGATTACACTTAATGTTGATACCTTCAATATTCCGAGATTTGCAAATGTGCAATCTTGTTTAAAAGGAATGATACATTTCCTCATTATTCGTCAATCGTTTTACCACACTATAATACCAAGAAAAGTGCTACAAGATTTAAAATAACAAAATATTAATTTTCTAAATTAAGTTTTTACCATAAAGGGACAGTTACACGTTTTATTTGATGTCAACTTTTAGTTTTTCTAAAAGCAATACCTCAACATATACACTACAGCACAAAATTATTTGCCCACCTCATTTTTGTTAAAAACAATATTTTCACCATGTTATCTTTTATAGGTTTAATTTTTATCACCCAACAAAATACACATCAAATCATTATTAAGTGTTTGAAATTAAGTAAAATATAATTATTTTTGAAGAATTAGACTGATTTTGTCAAAAACACTGATGAAAGGAAGATTTCATAGAATTTGTTTTTGGATTATGTTTCTATTTCAGATATCTTTATTAATGCATTATTATTTAACATGATAATAATATACAGCATTTAAAACAGCATTTAACAATTTTATTGATTAGGTTATTGTTATATTTATGTTTTATATCCATGAATAATTAAATAAATCGACAGTGTTCGATTAATAAATGCGGAAATTTAAATTATGCCAAAAAGAAAAAAAACTTTCTATTGAAAAACGAGCTATGATTGTTGGCCTACATCAAAGTGATCGGCTTTTTTTTTTTTTTTTCTTTTTTTAAATAGTTTATACGCTTGTGTATTTTTTAATAAATTAGAAAACATTAAGAATTGTCAAAATAATTTATAATTAAAACATCTTTCAGCATAATTTGAATAGTGGGCAAATATTTGAGCTATAATTCTTCATAATTTTTTTAATTCAATTTATTATATTATATCTACTTATTCTTGCAGATAAGCACTAGGAAATAAGACATGTTAAAGTATCATTTATAAATTTCGAAAATCAAAATTAAGATCGTAGAAGGGGAAAAAACAATTATGAAACATTTTATTTAAAAATAAAATAAAATATTATTCATTGTTGAAAGGTGCTCCACCACCTGTTGAAATGTGTCCCATTGTAAAGGTATATTTCATCAAAAATAGGCTTCTTTTAAATTGTAATATTTGACTTTTTAATAATGACAAGGATCTATGGTAAAAATTAACAAATTGGACAACATACTAAAGTAACGTATAACGCTGAAGATTGAAATGAAAACGTTTCATTTTTAGTTAAAAAATAAAAAATTATACAGACACGACATTATTTCATTATTTAAAACATGAAAATCTGACATTGACAGATTTTAATTTAGTGCCAGAGGCCTACTGCTAAACTTGTTAATATCGACAAATTCTTCTTTAGTTAATTCGTGACGATCTAAATTCCATGATAAAGTTTTCATTAAATCAAACCAATGTGTTTCAGCTGCAGATACTCTAACAAATAACGTTGGAAGTCCAAACTGTCTTATAGCCGCAAAACAACGTTTTTTCTCTTTTTCCCAATGAGGGGGAGGTGTGCCTTGGGGGGGGACTCATGTCAAAGGTGTGCCTTGGGGGGGGACTCATGTCAAAGTTGTACCTTGGGGGGGACTCATATCAAAGTTGGGCCTTGGGGGGGACTCATGTCAAAGTTGGGCCTTGGGGGGACTCATGTCAAAGTTGGGCCTTGGGGGGACTTCATTCAATAAATCCCCATTCAATAAACCGACTGAAATAGGCCCTTAGCACTATTAAGAGTGACGTATAAAAATTCGACAACGCTGTACCGACTGAAATAGGGGTACCTTGGGGAGGACTCATGTCAAAGTTGGGCCTGGGGGTGGACTCATGTCAAAGTTGTGCCTTGGGGGGGGGGACTCATGTAAAAGTTGGGCCTGGGGGGGGACTCATGTCAAAGTTGGGCCTTGGGGGGACTTCATTCAATAAATCCCCATTCAATAAACCGACTGAAATAGGCCCTTAGCACTATTAAGAGTGACGTATAAAAATTCGACAACTGTACCGACTGAAATAGGCCTCTAGCACTAAAAATAAATAAAAACTGAAATTTGTTGAAAGGTGCCCCCCCCCTCCTCTCCCCTATATATCAAAGTTTTCATTTTCAAAACTATTGAGGGGAAAAAATGAAATTAAAACACATATTTTTAGCAAGGCCACCTAAAAACCACGCAAGTAAAATTTTACTTTTTTTAAGGGACTTCATTACTTTCCCCTATTAAAAGTATATTATTTATGGAAAAAAAAAAAAAAAATACATTACATTAAAGTCATATTCTTTCTATATATATATAATTCATTTTTTAGTTTATTCAATAAATTTTCAGCTTTTATTTTTTAAAAAGTTCTAAGTTTAAACTTGTTAAAAAAGGTTTAATGTTATAATTTTTTTCAAATTTAACCTCTGTTAATTCAGCAAAAATTTAATAAAAATGCCAAAAATATTACTTTTTACAAAAGGTACAATGAGATATCTCTTCTCACCAGGAGCCAAAAACTCATCTTTTAAATTAAATGTCGTTTATGATGAGTGTTACGTTCGCTCGTGGTGCTACTCACGAGATGATACTATGTTAATGATACTATGTTGGATACCATGTTAATTCAAGAATCCAATGCCATTCAATCTATTTTAAATTTTAGTATTTATTTATTTTTTTAAATATTTTTCAAATATTAAATTAATTTATTTTCTCCTTCGTTACATGCGTAGTTTTCTCATTGGTGTAAAATTTGTACAAGGCTTTTAAATGTGAATTTGATTTTACATCGTACAGGTTAATTGTCAATTAAACATCAGTAATAAACAACATCCAGCAGCTAAAATGAACAAGAAGACTTTTGACAAAATTTAATTTTTTGGACGATTCATAAGATGTGTTGTTCGGAATTAAAGAGAGAAAATTAGTTCAAATAATGTTCACCAGATAGCGTCTTACATGGAGGAATAACAAATTAAGCAAATAGAATGACGCGTGTGGAATCGAAAATTGATCAATAAATGTTTAAATTGTTAATGAATTCCGCATCCTCTGTTGTATTTTTGGTTTTGCCCATACATGCACCTCCTAGTGGACAATTTGAATTTTTCTTTCTTTTTTTTTTTTTTTAATTCCTTGCGAGCATATTATGAAACGTCCACATACCAAATCTAGTGATATTTCATCTTAGCTGAAAGAAGTTCATAGCGAAATTTTAACTATAACCAGCTTGTATATTTTTGTACTAGAAATTTCCGAAACGTTCTAAAAAATTAAACAATTAATTGTCATTAAAACTTACTATTATTAAAAAAAAAAAAACTTTTTACAGGTAATTTAGACGAGAACGTATTCCTTTTGAATTAAAACCATTTCTTCATCGGTTTTGCCTGCAAGACTTGGAAAAAAAAAAAAAGAAAAGAAAATTTCAATAATAATTTACTCCTATTTTTATTTTTTAAGAACGTTTAGTAATAATCCAAAATCAAAGTTGTGCTCCCTGAGCTTGATGATACACTGTGAATTTGTGATCATGCTCTGAATATTGGTGCAATATGCATTTACTATTGAATACAAAGCGGAATAAATGCTTCATGAATACTTTACCATTAAAACAGTTCAAAACTACCACTGCATACATCAGACTGGTAAACATGAATGTCTGGCTGCAATGAAGTTGATTACTGGGTACAAATTAATGCCAGGATAAACACAATTTTTTTCCCAAGGTTTCCACATACAAGTGCTCTTAACCCTTTGATGAACGCCAATATAAAAAGAATTCTCACCTCTTCTGACCTTGAGGATTTGTAATTTGAAGTCATTATTATTGTCTTATTTTTAACTGGTTCAAGGTGTATGAACGGCGTTATTGAGTGAAAACAAAGTTTTTATGGATCTTTATTAAGATAGCTTTCTAGAGCGGAGAAAAGTTTAAACAAAAGTTTTCAACCTTCAATTGTCAATTGCTTAGAAATTTAATTATTATTTTTTTTTTTGTAAGTATCTTGTAGTATGGTGAATGTAGCATTCCAAAATCTTTTATAGAGGATCAAAAGAATTATTCTCTAAAAACAATATCAAAAGGTCGGATGAGCTTTATCAAAAAAAGAGGAAAGAAACAAAATTATGTTTTTGAGATACACTACAATATATTTGATTGGAAGTTTGTGGATTAAATGTTTATACTTCATTTTACAAAGTAACATAAAATATTACATTTTGGATACGGTATGGTCTATTGAAGATAATTGCTTAAACTAAATGTTAGCGACGTTATTCAATTTCAACTCTTGCATTTATAGAAATCTTATATATTTCAACTTACATATTTTATGGGTGTCCTGTCGCTGGAGAAAACACTTTAAAAATGCATAAAATAGCTGAAAAGTCTATGCGTTAAACTTCAAAATACGCATGCACGCATCAGACGATGCATTTCAATTACACTATGTTAAATATTAAAATGGTGTGTATGTATTCTTAGACAAGGCTGCATAAAGTTATATATATATATATATATATTGGGGGGGGGGGGTTCAATTATTTTTTTAAAGTAGATTTTCAATACATGTTATGTGCTTTCTTGATTGTATTAAATTCTTATATGCATAATGTAGTGTACACATTCAGGATCTGAGTCCGATTCCTTTCTGAAAAGGTGTTATTTGCCAATTTCTGGTAAATCACACCTTGAATTTTGCAATTACAGAATATAAAAATTTACAAATAAGTAAAGTCTAAGTAAAGAAAAATAAGACTCAGATACTAAATTAAATTCTGTTAAGGAAGGTTTTTTTTTTTTTTTTTTTTCTTTAATTGTAATTTTTTTTCTTTTCTCAATTGTGCTTCCACAAAAGAGAACATAACTAAAATAAGAAATTAAACTTAATAGTCATATATAAACAAAGAAAAGTATGTGTATGTGTGGGCTTTGGGGCTCAAGCCACTGATCACAGAACTGCAATGAGTGGCAGATCGGATCATGTAGGCATGCACCTCATCGAGATTATATTTAAAGTTGGATACTGTATTCTAATAATAAGTGTAAAAAATGATTTTTCTATTCGCAAAATATTCCTGCTGTAAAAGTAGTTTTGAAGCCGTTTATAAAAAATTAATACCAGGCATTAAATGAAAAACAGCTTTACCGTCATAGGCGAAGATTTTGCATCTGCTTTATACTATGTTGAGGTTGGGGAAAATGTTTCAAATTCAATGAGTGACATAGGATTTCTTGTCTTTTGATAAACAAGTGTAATAATTTTATGGTACTGCACTCAAAATGATTAAAGAATACCTTCGTTGGCTTTCGTAAACGTAATCATATTAATTATGCAAGAATAGCTATTGTGCAGCAACAAATGCGTTCGTGCTAAAAGTTACAGTTGCAGGAACTTGGACTTTATTAATTACCGAGGGTGCAATTTTTTGTGCGACCAACAATATGAGAAGATAAAAGATAGTATAAATATTTCAACAGCTTCCTTCGCAACAGAACTGAAACATCAGACGATAAAGCGACTCATAACTGTAAACAAACCGCTAAAAATTTCGAAAACTAAATAAATGGATGTAAAAAAGAACCCCTTTTCACATACCTTCGTTGGGAAACTCGACACGTTTTTCAATGTCGATAAGAATTCCACCCGTTGCTTAGTTGCTTTCAGACAATGCAAGTGTCGCATAAAATTCAAGAACATGTTTTCCTGAACATTGATAAGGGTCGTAAAATAAAGCAGTAAAAGTGGCGTTAAATTTTTTTTCCCGCGACCGATAAAACATTATATGATCCTGTTCGCTGTATCTATAACATGTCGATCCTCAAACAGAGTTTCTGATAAAAATAAATATATCCTTTTGATAAAGAGATCACATAACCTCTCTGGCATTAAATAACAGAACAGCTGAGGAATTCAACTACACAATTTTTTCGTTCTATTTCTTAGTTAATTCCGGAAATTTCTCGGATGCTTTAAAACTGGCAAGCCGAAACTTCAATATATTAAAGAAAGTAAAGTTCTTTCTTTTAACAAAAAAGGATGAAAGTAGAATTTTAAGGCTATTTTCACATCGAAAGATTAACTAATTGAGCATAAATATAAAGCGCTATTTTTACACACATTCTTCATATAAAAAAGAAAGTGATTTTATATATTCTTTAAGATTTTAACTTTAAAAATACTATCATATAATTAAGTTCTTTTTCCTTCAAGATTCAATAGAAGAAAGTATCGGATTCAGAAAATTTTTTGGATTTCCAGTTTTTAATAGATTTACACGTTTTGAAAGGTCCAGAACACGATTTCACCATTTTTAGGAAGTATTGCATAAGTGTGTGACAGAATTTATGTAGCAATTATAGCTTAAAAAATAATATACAGAATGTCCTATAAAATTATATTTAGTTTTATCTCGAAAAGTTTATTGGTTTATTTATCTTAAAAGTTTATTGGTGCCAATAAACTTTTGATGCAATCGACCCAAAGCTAGCGCTACTATATGCTGCGATTTCTCCCATTTAACTCTTTAATGTACAGAATTTTGTTTTACTCAGAAGCAAAATATTATTTATATTTACGAAGTAAAAAATACCATTAAAACTAAAAACAATATATATATATATTTTTTTTTTTTCGAAATATTGTACAAAATATTTAATTTAATTTTTAAATAGAAGTATTTGAACCTAAATAACAATTGGTAGCAAAAATAAATCAGCACGTAATGACTCAGGAAAAACTTTAATATGCGGTATGCTTTTTATATCACCATGCTCTAAAGAGTTAAGTAAAGGCGTCTGTTGCATGTAATTGCTCAAAGCTCCGGGTATATGAAAAAGCCATATGAAATATTAAAGTTGATTCAATTCGGATACATATCACACAAAGGTGATGCTGCTGTATTGCAATTTTCCCCGTGAATGTTATTTCTCATTTTTAATTTTGTATAATTGTACAAAATTCGATACGTGAGAGGGCCATCGAGAAAAATTAAATTAATTCAATTTGGGTGCATATCGGCCGATAGATTGCACTGCTATCTTGCACTTGCAGAGTAATAAGAAGTGAAGCTTTCAGATGAGACTATTCCATTTAAATACGTCCTAATTAAGTCATATGACGTGTTTTCTCTGGATTAATGTTTATTAAGACTTTAAAATAAGTTATCCCAAAATAGTGGATAAATTCAGGAAAATTATAGTAGCGAACAGGATTAAATCAATTTTAATGTTTTTTAACCCGATCAGGTTATCGTGGGTCATTGGAGACCCGAGCCAATTTTCTTATGTCTCATCCGTCAGAATCCACGTATAGAAGAAATACGTAAAAATCGTGCCCATGACTTTTTTCGTAAAAATACCATTCTTAAACTTTATTATGGAATTTGAATTTTTCAAATACCTCAATTTTTTCAAAAGTTATAAATTTTTAGTAAATGTCTGCATTTTATTGATATGGACGTATTTCTGATGAAATATAAAATGTTTGTTTAAATTTTTTTTGCAATATTCACACTCACCGCCGTCGGAAGCCAAAACTAATGTTATTCTATGGGAAATTTTTCTTTACAAATAACTTATTAACTAATAAATATTTTTAAATTCTGTTTTCGCATTCTGAAAATTCCCAGCTGTTAAATTGACGCACCTTTTTTAAAAAAATATTTTTTAAATTTTTTATATTTTATTTTGAAGCTGCAAAATACGAATTTTCAATATGTGAATTTTTTTCATTTTGCAATTTCAAAATAAAATATTAAAAATTAAAAAAATGCATTTTTAAAAAAGGTCCGTCAATTTAACAGTTGGAAATTTTCTGAATGTGAAAACAGAATTTATAAATATGTATTAGTTTATAAGTTATTTTGTAAAGAAAATTTCCCCATAGAATAACATTGGCTCGAGCTTCCGGCGACGGTAAGTGAAGAGGGCCGTTAAATTAGAAGTATTCAAGAGTGTTCATAGAATTTTATCACATTTTTTTCACTGAAAATTACATGTTCTAACATTGCTCTGGTCTTTTGCGATCCATGATAAACTGACAAGGTGCCGAAAAATACGATAACTTGTTCGGGTTAAGAAATGCGTATTTACCTTTAAATCACAAAGCAATATAATAAATAGTTCAGAAAAAGAGCTATTAGTCTAAACCTAAACTAATTACAAAATACAACTGATCTTTGTTTTTACACCTTTTTGCTGAAATAGTTCAAAAATGTGTAAACAGTTCATTGAAATCTTTTAAAATTGCAGTAATTCCAACTGCAAAGCTTAAAATTGCTTGTCCCTGCACTTGATTCAGTCAACGATGAAACTGAAACAATTCCACTAATGATACACTAACCTTCTCAATGGTGTCGGATCATATACAGTCTTATTCAAACTCATTTCTCTTTCTTTTTTGACTTACTTTTCGTCTTATAGACACCCCTTTTGCCACTCTCTGGGATGTCCAGCCATTCACGAATTTCTCCATGTCTTTAACAAAATCTCTTTATATCAAGAATTTTAAATCTAAATAACAGTACTGCAATCTCCTACTTAGAAAAAGAAAGCAGCAACACATATTTATTAACCTATATAATATAAAGAAGTTTTAGCTTAAAAATTAAATTCTAATTTCTGTTTTAATATTATAGAAATTTGTTTGTTATGATCATCACGAAATTTCCTTCTTGAGCACTTTAATATATTTATATACAACAGTGACATTATTTTCCATTATTATGGTATTAAATATATTTTTTGTTAATTTCTACTCAATGTTATTTGAGAAACAGCTCAAATATTCATAAGAAATAAATAAATACTCTGCATAAATAGCATCCAACTTCAAAGATTGCAGCAAAAAACATTTTTCGCTGAGTGTTTCGAATTTTAGTATAGTGTATACATTAGATCTAAAAAAAAAAAAAAAAAAAAAATTATATTGCTTTAAATTATATTAGTGTAACCGAGTGTGTGAGTGTGTGAGTGTGTGTGGGAGGTGGGGGGGTTATAACTGAACTGATAATTTTAATTTGATCTTATTATTCATTATATATGTTTGAACTTTTATTTGTTATATTTAGCTAGTTTTAGAAGTTTGAAAATTTCCTATCCGAAAGAATGCCCTTCTCAAACTTCTAAGTTTTGCCATTGCTATACTTACGAAGTAAACTCCACAATTTTACTGGAGAAACTAAGTTTTGTATATAGACTTTGAATATAACTTCAGACTTGTAATATTTTTTAAGTTTTTTGGTTTGTCACTCTGGTTACACTTACCCTAGAAATTTTATATTTCGGGAAAGTGTAACCTGGGTGTCTACATTTGTAACAAGCACTTTACGTGCTTGGTACAAATGTAGACACCACTAATGTGCATCACTTATTTATTTTTACTCTCCTTTGTCTGTCGTTTAATTTTTAATAAAACTTAATATTCTATTTTTTTTTTTTTTTTTAGGTTTGTTAAAGTGTTAAAAATTTTGAGTTTTAAAGTGTTAGTTGGAAGTATATTTAAAAGTTCGCAATTCTGTAACGAGCTGAGATGTATTAAAAATTCAAAAAGTCCCAGATTCATGAAGGTTTTCACTATCTGGAAACTTCACTCATCTTTTTTCTTTTTTTTTCCCCCCTTACGGGGGACTCTCTACCTATCGTCTCCGAAAGCCGAAGCCAATGTTATTCTATGGGAAATGTTGCCCCATTATAATTCCTTAACTAATACATATTTTCAAATTCCGTTTTCCCTTTCCGAAAATTCACAACTATTAAACAATTTATTGCTTTCTAAAAATTGATTTTTTTTTTTTTTTTTTTTTTTTTTTTTTTTTTAAGATTTCATTTTTAACTCAAAAATGAAAAATTTCACATTGTGAAAATTCGCATTTTACAAACTCAAAATAAAATATTAAAAATTTTAAAAAATAATTTTTGGAAAGAGATAAATTGTGTAACAGTTGTGAAGCTTCTGAATGTGACAACGGAATTTAAAAATATTTATTAGTTAATAGGTTATAATGGGGCGAAATTCTCCATAGAATAACATTGGCTCTGGCTTCTGGGGATGATAAGTGGAGAGGCCTCTTAAGTGGTACATTTTTAAGTTATAAAAAGCTCATATTTTTCTAAGCTAATTAGCTATAATTTATGCTTTAAAAGTTTCAGAAGTGTAAGTGCAATAGCAACTGAGTGAAGGAGGTCAAAGTCGAAAACGTTGTTACACTTACCTCAATTCAACCTATATTAAAAAATGTTTATGGATAATATATTGTTTATTTATTATTGAAATAATTAAATTAACTTATGTTTAAACGTTCTTGGGTGTTTTATTTATAAACTTGCCAGAAGTTGGTTGAATATAACTTTTTTTTTCCTCTTAATAAACAGTTCAGCATGTTGTATCTCTTTTGATAGTTTTATGAACTTTTATATAATGTGTTCTTCATTGGTATAGCATCCTTCCACTGTAATCTAAAATTTGTCAACATGTATTAATATTTCATTTATATTTTGATTGTCAAAGTCGAAATGATTTTATCAGCTTCTTTGTTTTCATTGTGAATTTCATTAGACTCTTGCTACTCAATTAAGTATTCTCTTGACAGAAGTGTTGAATGAGATTTAATCAACTCATTAACATCTTCTTTGTTGATGTCCAAGATAAATTTATTCATTAGACTATTTTTTCGTGTCTAATAATTTCCGAAGCTTATTGAGAATTAATAAACTCACACTTATCATATGCGCCCTTAATTGTTTCCAGAAAAGTTTCATCATTGACTTTTTTTTAATTTCAGCCCACGAGTTTCCAATATTGCGTTCCATTATTATACACTAGTTAAATCTCACAATGCAGTCCAATCTTTCTTGTCAGTTGCTCTGACAGCTTATATACTATCACCATATGTCATAATACAAGTCATACAAGTATGAGGTGCTCCGATAGTATGACTGTCCTCATACAATATTGTTTAAACGGAATGTACACATTACTGCTTGATTGATTCATGAGCTAAATGAGGTAGGTAATATTGAAAGGAAGAAATAAAATATTGATTTCCAATATAAAACTGGACAAAGACTTACTATTGACTACAGCAACAGCAGTTTTGTTAGCGTAGACTTTCTCTAGCAAAAAAATAAATAAATAAAATTAAATAAAAAATAAAATACGACTCAAACATTTTAGAGAAGTCAGTAAACATTTCGGAGGAGTTTGTACCCCGTAAACTAACCATAATTAGATACAGTCTTCATAGCGCCCTCTACGACCTAAAGCAAACCAAAATTTAATCAGTTCAATATTTCATAATAATCATTTCTAATTAAATATTACTTATGGGTGGGTGTATACATATATATTATTCATAATATACGTCGAGAATAGCACTATTTATTTGGAGATGTGCACCAACAAAAGGCGAAATGTTTTTCTTAAAATGTCTAATTTGATCACGGATCAAATCACAGATGGATATCATTTAACACACTTCATATGATAACCGATATGAAGTGATATTCGGGAAAAGTCATCAAGAAATAATTTCATTTCTCAAGATTTTTTTTTCCATTCAGAAAAGAATATAGTTTTCCGTACATATCACTGAAAGTAGACTATAGCATCGCGATCTGTTGAGAAATATACATAAATTTCTTCTAATCAGTGCTAAACTTACGTAAAGAATTACATTAGCTCACAGAATTCATAAATACGTTTTTTAATTTTGACATTTAAAAAACCCATATAATAGGAAGATAGGGGATGACATCTGTACCAAATTTTTAACAAAATCATATTTGAGACATCCCAAAATTTCTAAACATTCATCAAAAAACAAAAAATGCGAATTTTTTTACTGATGCTTTAGTTATTATGAATATAGAAGAAATTCAAATTCTAAATAAGAAAGGGAAATGGAAATTGAATACAGAGAAAGTAAAGTATGCATAACGCATAGCAAACATCAGGAAGTATGAAAGTTCCTTTCACCAAAAAAGAAAAAATGTCTTGTGCGAATGAATACGTGTTTTTATTAAATATCATTTACATGTAAATATTGTGTTTGCACTAGTTAACATCTAATCTAGACACAATCTCCTTTTCTCACGAAATTATCCGGAAAACTGGATACATTTCTTTTTCACACCAGTTACATATAATAAACAGCAATCTTACAAAAACGTGTGGTTTTAAATCAGGCGTAACATTTACTTGGTGTAATTTATTTTTCTAGATTAACTAACTTATTTGTAGATTTTATTTTAATACAAAGTAAGACTCTTTTTTTTTTTTTTTTTTTTTTTTTTTTTTTAAGATATAGATAATATTAATTATCTTATTTGTAGACTTTATTTTAATAGAAATTAAGATAATAAAAATTCTTTTTTTTACTTTCCGAACATACATATGCAAGGAAAGTACTGTAATCATGTCAAAAATCCGAGAATGAGATTTTGGCGTTTCTACACGTTTTGAGGTTTCCTGAATTTATATTTACTGTTTTTACGATGAGGTATGTGTAAATGTATGTCTGTGCGTGAACACGATAGCGTCTAGACTCTTTGTTCGAATGAGCTGAAAGTTAGGACATATATTATAGGTCACCGTAGCACGCCCCGCCCTATTGATTTTGGTGAATCTAACACTTAGTTTTTTTTTTTTCTTTTTCTCTCTTTTTTTTTTTTTTTTTTTTTTTTTTTTTTGCAAGGTCACAAAGAAAAACTCAATCATTATGGCCTATGGGCCCAAATTTTTTAAAGTGCGATAGCATCTAAATGCCTTATTCGATTGAGCTGAAAGTTTATACACATGTTATAAGTCACTGCTGCACGAACTGCATAAATTTTGGTGAGTCTAGCGCCTATAGATTTTTACAGGGATACAACGAAAAATTCTTCATCATTATGTCCTATGGGCTCAAATTATTTAAAGTGCGATAGCGTCTAAACACTATATCCAATTGAACTGAAAATTTATATACATGTTAAAAAACATCGTCACACGAACTGTTTGAATTTTGGAGAATCTAGCATTTATAGTTTTTTATGGGGACACAAACAAAATTCCTTTATCATTATGGCTTATGGGCTCAAATTATTTAAAGTGCGATAGTGTCTAAAAGCCTTATCCGATTGAGCTGAAAATGTACATAAACATAATAGGTCATCGTCGCACTAACTGTATAGATTTTATTGAGTCTAGCACTTAGATTTTTGCAGGGACAACAAAAATTTGTTTATCGTGGTGTATGAGCCCAAATTTTTTAAAATGCGATATCGACTAAACGCCATATTCGATTGAGCTGATAACTTATACACATGCATGCTATAGGTTACTGTTGCACCAACTGCATAGATTTTAGTAAATGTAACACGTATAGTTTTTTTTTTTTTTTTTTTTTTACAGGGACACAAAGAAAAATTCTTTAACATTGTGGCTTATGGGCTCAAATTATTTAAAGTGCGATAGCGTCTAAACGCCTCATCCGATTGAGCTGAAAATTTATATAAATGTTATCAGATCATTGTCGCACGAGTTGTATAGATTTTGTTGCGTCTAGTATTTATAGATTTTTAAAGGAACACAACGAAAATGTATTTATCATTATGATTTATGGGCTTAAACTATTTGAAAGGCAATAGCGCTGATTTAAACAACATACCGTATACAGAGAAGTAATCGAATACTCTATTATAATTTCCTTCTTTGTTTATTTAATGACTTCTCTTTAATTTATTTATACAACCGTTAATTATTTAATGTTCGGAAAGTTGAGTGGAGTCACTCCAGATTTTTTTTTCCCTTCGTCTACAACTGTTTAATTACATTTCGTTTTCTTGTGGTGAAGGGACTAATAGACAATATAGACATGCATCAAGGTGAGTACGCTTTATATGGAATTACACATTGTGAAGAATCAAGATATTTAATTTTTATTACTTTCTCTTACCCTTACGGTAGAGAAAGTATTGTTGTTGGGTCAAATTTTCGAAAGTGAGTTTTTGTTATATTTAGATGTTCTGAGGTCCCCTGAATACGAAAATCATGTTTTTAGCGGTTGGTCTGTGTGTCTGTCTGCCTCTTATCAGCATATCTCAAGAACAAATAGTAGCAGAAATCCCAAACTCGGAGTTCTAAATGTGTATCATAAAGAGATGCTACACTAAGCTTTTCGTTGTGATGAAGCAAATGGTTCGTGTACAGGGATACGCAAAAGTATTTAAATACATTACGTCTATGGGGGAAATTGCAGGTAAATAGAGTTTAACATCTATAGACTACACTAAACCAAATGAAACGAATGTATATTTTTTGTAATAGAGATAGTCAACTGGGAAAAAAAATTGTTTATGTAGAAACCTCGCTTCCCCCCCTGGGGGGAAGTCCCCCCTCGAGGGGAGTAAATTTTCACGATGAGTATCTTCCAAAAGAGCTCGCCAATACATTTAAATCGAATGGTTGAACCGTCGATCTGCGATAATATAAAATAAAGTTATCGATTTTTTTTTTTTTTTTTTTTTAATGTAATATTGAGAACAAATTCAACTTTTTTTGGATATTTATTGTTATATTACTCTTAGAGTAACTTAAGAATGAATAATTTTAGGAGATCCAAATGTTGTATTTTGAAGTTAATATAAGCTTATTGCTGGAAAAGTTTGATCAAGATTGATAAGTTTCAATGAATGTTGCGTGTGAAAATTGTCTGTATAATTTTAAGTAAACTTTTAATTTTAATAACAGAATTAAATTCTATATAAATGTAGGTTCATTAATGAAACGGGGGGCGGGGTTGAGGGAGGCGGTAGCCCCCTCACACAGAACTAATTGCCATATAAAACTCTTCCGAAACCTAATTTGAATTAACAAATGACACGTGTTCAATTTAACTCTTTTTTTAGAGATTATTTATAATTTGAATTGTTTAATATAGGTTTACATAACAGTACTCGTTATCTTACCTCTTAATCTCCAACCTGTATTTATAGTATTAAATTTCAGGGTAAGAGAAAGTCGTGTGAGTGACACACCAGATTATTTAATTAAATTTTAATAAAATTAAGATCACTTCAAAGTTTTATAGACACAGACTAGTAGTAAAGTTTTTATGATTAAAATGTTAGGTTTACAACAATTAATTTTCAATCTAGATAAATGTTGTTTTCATGTGAAATTTCAGTGAAGTAAATATTTTTAAAAATGGCCATGGCAGCTTTTAACAGCGGTGAAATCTAAAAAAATATCATGTTGATTTATTTTTATCATTAATAGCAAGTCAAAAATAAATTTGATACTTTGTAGTTTCGTTTGATAAATTGGATTATTTCAGAGTATGTGTGTATATATATTACTTATTTTTCGGATATTTATATAAACGAAAATAGCTGAAATATTTTCTTAAAGTTTGAAGGTTTTTTTTTTTTTTTTTTTAATCTCTCTCTCTCCAGTATATGAATTAAAAATAATTATGTAAAACAATGCGGGATAAAATTTACTTTAGCATTTATAATTAATTTAATATGTATTATTACAATTTAATATGTATGATTACCAATTAGAATACGTAGTGATTTCCCTGTTTTTTGAACCGATGTGTGATTCTCGAAATATCTACATTAAATCGAGTGTCTGGAACTGGAGTATTTGAAAAACGATTGCAGTATCTTTTTATGCATGGTTTTCTGAGATGTTTTAAATGTATACACAAAATTTTGTGCAAAAATTCACCAATATATAAACTAAAAATAAATTGGTAAAATGTCTATCATATTTAACTACAAGTAACATTTTACAGTCCGACGGTGCAAAATTTAAAAAATTTACACCGCTATATTACATAGAGATTTATATATATATAACACTTGCAATTAAGAGAATTATTAAAAGGATATCATATCCTTTTAAATTCTAAATATGTTAAGAATTTAAAAAGAAATTTTCGAAAATTGATGTTAAATGTGTTTTTAAACTATAAAAATTCTGATTTTAGTCCAGCTTTATACTAAATTAATGTTGTTATATTATATTTGTAGAATTAGATAAGCTTCATATATTGAAAATGTGATTCACAGGTGAAATATTTCTATATAGGGGAGGCCGGGGTAATAAGGGACAAAAAAGGTAATAAGAGACAAAAAATATTAATAAAATCTATACTATTAATCTAAATAACTTGAAATAAATGTCTCGTATTAATTTCATTAAATGGACTCCTCTTGATATTTTAGGTGATTTTTGAACTTAATTTTTTTGTTAAATTCTTTTTTTAAATTTTCATTAAATCCTTGTCTCTAATAACCCCACGCGGGGTAATAAGAGACCAGGCTTGTGACTGTCCATATATAGCAATGTAAAATCATGTGAGATAATTAAAGATATCTGGAAACAATTCTGAATCAGCCAATAGTTTTAAATTTTTATTATTTACATGCATTCAAAAAATATGTTTGCTCGAAAATTAACTGTCATAAATGTGTTTGTGAAATTCATTTCTTTTAATATTAGGTCCTAAATAATATAATATTGTACTTAATGATAGTTCTACATAATCAACATAACCTAGGGATTAACCAAAAACATCAATATAATTTCTAAAATGGGCAGGAAATATTTTACCCATTTTCTAAAGTGTAGTCGAAAATAGGCAAAAAAGACGTATCTTTGAAGTGTATACAAGCGAACAAAATGTTATAAAATATTTTTCTAGTATTTATAAATGAACTTATTTATTTACGTAATGAAGTATTAATGACTAAATACTAACTTATACACATTCTAAACATAAATTTACATAATCATATCAACTAAATATGGTCTAGCCTAATGAGTGAAACTGCTTTTTGATTTAAAGTGGGGGGGGGGGGGGGGAGTGTTCTCTTGGTAAACTTAGACTGGGCCTAACACTAGGTAAACTGTTCGTAAACTAGTCAGGCAGAATTAACAGGAACTAGAATTGGGGGGGGGGGGGGGGACACAGGAATTAACAGTGGGGATAATAAGAGACATGAGTCTCTTCTTACCCCCACGAAAAATAAAAATGGGGTAATAAGAAACATGCCTAGAACATGTAAATAAAGAATGCTTTCAAGGTTTTAAAAAATTGTACATCAAAAGTCATAGTCTTGGTCAAAAGGTTACACATTAATAAATCCCAAACATCTTACTTACAAAAAAAAAATAAAGAAAAGTTTAGAAAAAGTCACGAACTTTCAGGGTAAGTTCAAAGTGAAGGTTTTTTTTTTCGTCGTATAAAAATAATTCAAAATATGTTATAAACTTTTCAATAAGTGTATTGTAGTAAAGAATACACATGATACTTAATATTACATATTTTTAATGCTGTCTATGTATATTTTTTTGGTGGGTTTTTTGACTGCGTCTCTTATAAACCCTGTCTCTTATTACCCCGGCTTCCCCTATTTGCATAGTTCTAAATATCTAGATATGTATTAACAAGAAAATTGCTTATGTGTTTGTGAGTGTGTCGTGCTTTGGTATAGAATAACTTCATAGAACGTTTTGGCATAGTATGTAGTGACCTAGATAAATAAAAAAAAAATAAAATAAAATAAAAAAAATGTAGACAGATACATTTGTACACGATCTGATTGTGTACGAAGCCCGATTTTCAATATCCGATTTTACTTGAGTTATTTTATGCTTTCCAAATTAGCGGAAAATGACTATGTTTAAATAGTAATGCATATTTACACGTATAAAACGATCGTAAAAAATATATTTTGGGAAACTAGCATCATGTTTAATTTCAGATTTTTATCAAAGCTATGGAAAATAACGTCATGCTTAAGAGGCAATGCGAATTTACTCGTGAAAAATAAGTGAGGAAAAAATATTTTGGGATATTAGTTAGGTATATATTTTGGGATATTAGTTGGGTATATACGCATTTGTTTATTTTTAGACGATATAGAGAAAAAACTTTAGCAATAAAAAATAATTTATTACTTCTAATATTACTTTTATTTCAGCTAGTAAATAAGATAAGTAAGCCCAATGATTAAAACGACTCATCGTATAACTCGATCAAACAGGAGTTTGTACAGATTTCTGACAGGAAGCGAACAAACTGCTAAGGGAGGGTGTTGATGACACCTGCAAGCGAGGGTTTGTGGTATTTAGAATTTTTAGGAGGAACGGACAGATTGGTAGTGTTTGCACTTGTCGGAATTGTTTAAAACAACACGTTGCGTTGAGTTGCGTCGTCGGGTGGGATTTTCGTCACTGAAACCGGCTGTTAGACAACAAGAACGGTGATTATAAAATAAGCACCACAGAACTAGCGTTTATAATAAGTACAAAACTTTGAATAAACACCATAAAATGCAAGAACTCGAAACAATTGTTTCGAAATGATTAAAAAAGTTAAAAATAAATTATTTTTAAAAATTAATTTTAAATTTTTTAGTCTTTTTATGATTGAGTTATAAGGAAATTCTTTAAAAAATAAATAATTGTGCTTTAAATATTCTAAAATTCTGTTTATATGTCTTTTGTAACAGAAAATTGGATTTAAATAATTATTTGGTGCTGCTTTATTAAATTCAAGATATTATTTCTGTAATGTGTATGTCATCAATCACTAAATTTTTACTTTTTTTCCCCCCCGCTTTATTAATTTTTCCCTTAAAGCAAATTTTTAAAAATTTTCAAAAGAAATTTCGCTACAAAAATAACTGCGAAATGATTAATGATTTACGTTGAAACATATCAACTAATGTTTTAATAATATTATTGATAAGCGATATGCATTATTTTAGCTCAAACACTATCTGCATCATAATTTCTTTTTACCGTTCAAAATTCTTCTTATATATATATATATATATATATATATATATATATATATATATATATATATATATATACACTTTTTTTTCCAACTACTTTATTCTATATCGAAGAGAAAATTCGTAAACATTTTAGGTTATGCTTAAGAAAGAGTTTGAAAAAGGAGAGAAGGAGCCAATGAGATGCTGTTTCTCAGATAAAATATTGATCAGACCCGGATAAAATTCATTTCAACGAATAAATTAAAAAAATATTTTTTTTTACATACTTTTCCATATCTATTGAACTTTAACAAAGCACTATAAATTGCGATAAGGTAGACCAAAATAGCAAGAAAAACTATTGCTTGGAAGAATAGGGAAAATATTCTGTTATTCATTCATTTCTTTATTTAACTTTAAATTTTAATGAATATATCCAAAGTTCCAATCGCTCTTGTCATATACATTATCATGGTCGCAAAATTATCATTGTCTATCGCAAATAACCGCACTTCCACCAAACAAAAACATGGCCATTCGCATATTTAAAATAAGCCTATACCGAGCGACTTTGAAAAGAGTAAAATTGCAATTATTGTTTTTACTGCATTGTCTTTGACATATACTAAAATAACGGTTATTTTAGCTTGAAATAAAAATATAACTACGCATTTGAAGATAAACCCTCTTTCCTATTACACATGACTACCACACTTAAAAAAAAAAAAAAAAAAACTTAGAATCTATAATTATAAAGGCGTTCGGGAAATAATTGTTCGGTGAGCCGAATAATCTGTATTAAGCGCTCGGAGGGAAAGAAACAAACAACTGCAAAGCATTCAATGAAAATAATTAGATATATCTAAGTTGAGAAAAATATATGGTTAAAAAATACTTATCACTTGCCATATCAAAAATGGTCAATACAATTCATAATTTATAATCTCGGAGATCCTGATCCATTTTAAAAGCTCCATTAAGCAAAGTATTTTTAAAAATTACATTTTATATATTTGGCTGATTAATGAATATTAAATTAATGGAGCACAAAATACAAAATGCTGAAGAATGACAAAAATATATTTTAAAATGCAGATAAGGCTTCAGTAAAGTCTAATAATTTGTAATGACTAAAATTATAAATTTTGTTCATATTTATTTAAAAAATACACTTTTATTAGTTTTTAAATAAAAGTTTTATTAAAAGGTTTTGATTCCAAAATTTAAGCTGCTTCCAATTTACAGTATCGTCAACAAAGGGCAAACGTCCTAATAGGCAAAATGCCAGATATTAAGAAAGAGAAAAGGAAGTATTATACATTATGACAGGCAATGTGTTTTTCAAGGAAAAGGGTTTTTAAATTAGAAATAAAAAGTAAATAAAAAGTGAATATTTATAGGTGGATTTTTATCTTCATAAATATATGTATCTTTAGTTTATTGAAAAGTTAGATACATTTGAAATGGGGAAAAAAAATTGAAGTTTGTGATCTTAAATTTTCAGAAAACTTCGTAAAGATATTTAAACTACGAATTATAATGTCATGTAGTGATAAAGGAAATAAAAATAATTCCATGTAGTACGCACAAAATATTCAATGCTTAGTTAAATCGGCGTATTAAAGAAAATAACTGAGAAAGCAAAATTAACGTTGTGTAGCTACCAAGTTATTACGAAAAGAAAACTTACATATAACAGTTAAAAAAAAAAAAAAAAAAAAAAAAAAAAAGGTAATATACTCTTTATTTAATTTCCAAATGAAACTTGTTTAATTGAAAAAAAAAAAAATGCATGAAGATTACAAACAATCTGTAATAAATTCTAACATATAATGTTAAAATTTTTTTGAATGTATGAACAAAGCACATCTGAACATTAAAATTTTAGATCATTTTGTGCGTATTCGATGTTGTTTAAATGTTAAAATTTCGTAAAAAAAAAAAAAAAAAAAAAAAAAAAAAGCGCTAACAATTCTTTTGTTAAAGCGCTTTTTATTAAAAGATTTATTATAGGTTATTTTAGAGCTATTATTTTACACTTTGAATAAAAACATGTTTAAAATCGTAATTTGCGATATTTTTTTTTTTTTTTTTTTTTTTTTTAAGAAAACACAATTAAGAGAAAGTATGAAATAGGTGTTCTTAATGTATTTTAAAATTTTCCATATAACTGAAATTTTTGTGAAACATTTACACAGATTGCCCCACCCTGAAAGACTAAAGAATTTCAAGAAAGTGAATAAATTACAGATCATTAAAATTATTTACATTCAGTTCCAACCAAGATAACATGTGTTTTAAAATAGCAAATTTCATAAAGTAGTATAGAATCATTTAACATATGTTATGAACAACAGGATATTAAGAGTTCAACCTATTGTCGCCGGTAGCCAAAATCTTGTTATTCTACGGGGATTTTTTTTTTTTTTTTTTTTTTTATCAGAATTGTCCTGTACCTAATTTTTTTTTAATCGGAATTGTTCTGTACCTATTTTTTTTTTTTTTTTTTTATTCTTTTTCCCTTCAAAAAATTATTTATTTATTTATTTATTTATTTTTAATTTTTGCTATTTTATTTTGGAACTAGAAAAGGTGAAAAAATAATCTATAAGCGTATTTTTCGTAATTTATAGTTTCAAAATGAAATATTAATTTTTTTTTTTTTTTTTTTTTTTTTTTTTTGCAAAATAAGAGCAATTTTAATGATTGTAAATTTACTAAATTAAAAAAAAAAAAAAAAAAAAAAAAAAGATTTGGTAGAATGTTTGAAACAAACTACTTTCATTCTATCATTAAAGAAACACGAAGCACAGGTTGTTTTAAAAAATAATTTCAAATGAACTTCGTAAAGCGGGCGAAGATTTATTAGTTATCGTAAGTTTATTAATTATTTACACACAATTAAAAAAAAAATTCTAAAGAGTTTAAAAAAATTATTACATATTTGATAGCATTATTTAAGGGGTTACATCCAGTTGTATGCACGAAAAAACCTGTTTTTTTGTGAATTTTTTGTGAAGAGGCCTTTTATTAAAGAAATATATACAATACATATACATATAGCAAATTTAATGTATGTTAAGAATCCGTGATGAGTTTACAAAAATATTGGGTTCCGCTGTTCCTGTAGTAGATCTCCTAGAGGACTTCCACAAAAAGGTGTCTGGCGGTGAGCAAGATATCTCTGATCCAAATTATCTGAAATGAAAAAAACCAAAAGATTTATTTTTAGGATAGATGAATACAGGTAATGATCGTAGGAATAGTCAAAATTTTGATTTTTGACAAAATGGCGGCTTCCCCCCAAAAAAATCCGTTTTTTTCATGAAAATTTACACTTGAAAGTGGCTGAAAAAATCGAAATTATTATCAGAAACCTTATTCCTACGATCATTACCTGACAAAAATATCTAAGAAAATCGTGTCAAAATTTCAAGTCAATCGGTCCAGCCGTTTCGGAGAAATCTTGCTCACCGACGTTGAAAACACCGTTTCGAGATAAACGCGTTTAAAGTTTTGGGAACCATTTAAACTAAGTTAAAAAAAAAATTTTTCTACTTACATCGAGTCATCTATTCCAGGACCATAAGAGGAACCCTCTGCTTCATCATTTGCTTCTAGTACAGCTAGAAATCCTTTAGTAAACCAGAGATAAGACAAGAGCTTAGTGCGCTTGCGCAGTGGACGGAAAAAAATGGCGGGCTGGTTAAATTTCGTCCAAACTATGGCAACCTGGATTCTTAACCTTGGCGAATAAGCGCAGTATGGGCTATTTATTTGTATTTTTCATAAGTGGTTTTGTTTGAAGGTGTTCTAGTGCAGTGGTCGCCAAGTCTATGTTGGCGCTGCAGCCTTCCCTCAGGCGGTCGAAAGTAGCTTTGGACGAATCAGGATTCATTGCCAGCATTGTCGTATCTCTAGTTTACTGAATGCGAAAAAGTCACCAAATTTGGCGCCAAATCCATTACCGTCCTTAACGAGGCTTTTTAACGGGTTTTTAAGCTATTTTAATGCGAAAACAAACTAAAAATGCTGAAAATTATTATAACATTTTATCACCTGATTAAGTCTCTTTGAATGAATTTACTTAAAAATAACTATGAATTACTTACAAATTCGTAACAATATTTATTGTGCAAAAAAATACGCCTGAAGAAAAGCAAAATGATAGTAGCTTTAACTATGTTTTTATTTAAAATCAACAAACTTACATTGCTTTTCACTGCTTTCAAATAAAAGGGTGTAAGTAGCCCCTTATCACAGCTTGCTTCTTTCGAGAGCACTTTAAATTATTCTAGTAGTTTACTGAAGGATTTCTAGTACAGCCAACTGTTGTTGTCTACGTGACATTCTCCCCTCGCGCGTGCTCCCTTGCGCTCGTGCGTCAGAGATCAAGATGCGCTCTGCGTCCTCTTTTTCTACATAGGCATGGGCATTAGGCCCAAGCGATAGTCCCATTGCGTTCATGAAGTATAGAAGAGATGTTTTTCCTTCATTGAACATGTCGGCAGCAAGATAAGCAGCAATTTCAACGATCTTAGAGCCACATGGGATTATTTTTGGAGTTATTTTCCATATCAGCTGATTATGACTTTCATTATTATTTTGCGTGAAACCACCAACGCATCTTTCTAATAATTTTTCATTACTCAGATCTACGTAAATTGGAAGTATAGCTTCAGCAACATCAGGCGGTAAGGGTTGATAATCATGTTTGTAGCTTGATAAATGTGTCCAAGGCTCGTGCTTTCTGCCAAGAACACCATGAGTCTTCTCCAGTCGGGCATTTACCATGTTGAGGATTGTCGTCAGTGGAGCAATTATGATAATAAGAAGCCCAAATGGCATTAGACATATTTTCAACAGAATCACAGTGTCTTCTTATTGCTAATCCATAATAGACAGTTAATTTATCGATCATTTTACCAGTCAGTTTACCCTTTCCAGCAAGTACCTTTTTCTGACGTTTCTTCCCATTTTTATCAGTCGTTTCTGTTGTAGTTTTGTTTACACATTCTCTTAGTCGTTTACCCATTCGCTTTTGGACATGACCTATGCATTCTTTTTTCATTACTTCTATGTCACCATAAGGTGCGGCCTTCACCATAAGGAGACGTCTTTACAAATATGCAAATTTCTCCGAAACTAATTGCCGGATCGATATGAAATTTTCAGACAATATTATCAAATATATGTACATTCAAAATATGTAAAAAAAAAAAATCGATTTTTTGAAAATTACAACTGGATGTAACCCCTTAAAACAGTCCAACAGTCCAACATACCACAAATCATAAAATGTTTAAAGTTTTATATATAAACGCTTCATATATAAAAAAAGAAAAAACACACACATTCAGTTCTCTTAGACGGCTCTGAAGAATTAAAAAAAAAAAAAAAAAAAAAAACGCTAAAAGAGAAAAAAAATATATTGGTCAAAATGAAAGCTTTTACTGGTTAGCCACAAATTACTCTGTCACTTTTAAACTACTACAATATATCAGCTTCATAACCGAATTTTTGTTCTCCAGAGAAATACGTGCTGATAAAACGAAATTTTATCCGGAAAAATTTTCTAAACTTTTGCTGGCTAACACAACACTTAGATTTCAAGATGTAATATTAATGAAAATGGAATTTTGCGGAAAGAATTACTAATTTCCAGGGTTTCTACAGAGTACAATATTTTAAGATGTTTAGAATGAAGATAGGAATGATTGATAGAAAGGGAGCTTTTCAGAAAAAAATTCTTTAAACTTCTCACATACTTAGAAAAAAAAAGTTATGAAAAATTAGAAGAGGAAAAAATGTGAACAGACTAAAAAAAAAAAAAAAAAAAAATACAAAATAAAGTACAAAATAAGGTGGTAGAAATAGAACGAAAAAGAAAAATCTCACAGTTCACGCAGATAATAAACACTTTCAAACTTTAGCCATTATATTGTTAACCTTCAACTTTACTGGCAAGTGTTAACGCCTGCATAACTGAAATTGCTCTTCAAACAACTTCCACTTGCCCCCCATAATGTACCTGAAAATTTTTGTGTAACTCAGTAAACCAATAATTGATTCTAAACTTATCATATTCTACAAGAAACTTTGTGCGCCTGAATACTGTATGTAAATTTCGATACGTTTTGTTCAATATAAAAATAATAAAACATACTTAAAGAAATACCTTTGATTGAATATAATATATCCGAATGTATTGAAAGTCTCTGTACAAAAACTAATAGCGTTATTTATAACATTTTTAATAAGAATCACGATATAGAATATTTGAGTAACGTATATATTAGTTTAATATCAGAAAAATAGATGAATCGAATTCATGAATAATTTTCAGCTTTGTTGGAAATTGTTAAGGAATTGTAATTTATCTTAATTATTAAGATTTTATTAAGATTGTGAAATAAAT
Organism: Salticus scenicus; assembly: GCA_963930645.1. Classification (NCBI taxonomy): domain Eukaryota; kingdom Metazoa; phylum Arthropoda; class Arachnida; order Araneae; family Salticidae; genus Salticus; species Salticus scenicus. The sequence goes on along the minus strand of CAWVNO010000709.1, from coordinate 634,944 downwards.
ACCTACAAGTTCCATTGGGTGTCAAACTGCAATTTTTTAACGCTCATTAGTTTTGCACTGAAACCAAATATTTAACATCATTTACCTTTTTTTTTTTTTTTTTTTTTTAATGCAACTATATTTTAATATGTTTTCCTCATTTAATCGTTTTATAACTTTGGTTTATTTTGCTGTTTGGTCGATAATGCCACTACTCCGGGGGAAAAAAAAAAAGTTATTTCATAAGAAGTAAAATATGCAGGCATGAGACTGCAGAAAATTGAAAAAAGAGGAAACACGCGTGTTCATAAAATGATTTTCAAATGAAAAATAACGCGCGCGGGAAAAACTATACAAAATGTGTTCATAAAATTTATTTCAAATGAAAAATAATACTCACAGGAAAAAACTATACAAAATATTTTAAAATCGACAAATTAAACTAAAAGAATAACACATTAACACAATAAAACATGTGTTTACAAAAAAAAAAAAAAAAAAAAAAAAAAAATTAGCTAGGAATCAACATTTAAAAACATTGACTGGTGGTGGAAAATGGGAAAAGGGGGGGGGGGGATAAAAAGTAGTTTATGGGTGAAAAATATTAAACACAATTCTACTTCTTTATGGGTTCTAGAATATCATAAAGTGAGCTTAAAATTAATATTGTCATTTTTGTCGTGGATGGAAAAATATTCAAAAATAAAAGGCTTCCCACAGAATGTTTGACTGGCAATGGTTAGAGATGAAAAAGGGGGGGGGGGAGGACAAAAAAAATTACATGAGTGAGAAATATTGAATAATTCTGTTCTTTTATATGTTATAGAATCTGATAAATCATGCTTAAAATGAATATTGACATTTATATTTTGGATGGAAAAAGATTGAGAATCTAAAGTTTTCGTGGAGCGTTTGAACACTGATCACCATTGGAGTTTAATTTTAACAAAACAAAAAACCGTGAAATAAGCGAAAATCACAAAAAAGCGGAAAATCGCGGATCCGCGGAAAATTCTCATGCCTGAATATGGAAGTCACTTGAGATTTCTTAGTGGGTAAGAGTGCTGCTTTGATGATGCCCTCGTTCCTAGATTTTCTTCACCTGTTATAGGGCCGTGCTATTATTTTGAGCTGAAACAATTATTGCGAGTTCCTTCAATTTATAGTGTATGTTTACAAAGTTTTTTATTCATTAAATTAAATATTATTTCAATTTAATCAGGTTAGCGCATAGATATTTTAAACTAAAAATTTCTTTAAAATTACATTTTTTTTTTTTTTTTTTTTTAATAGATTTTTATAATCAACTTTGTATATTTTAATCGTTTTTTAAATTAATTTAGCTATGGTTAAAAGAAAATATGTAGTGAACGTTAAAGGGTTAATTGCGAGATAAAACTTCTTGTCACAGCTGACATTTTCATACGAAGTCGTAACGACAATATTTACAACAATCATCAATTTCAACTTCAGCCCTATTATAAATGAACTATTCGGTTTGTAATTTGTGGCTAGGTATAACTAAATTTTGGTATAGCACAATCAAATGAAGAAAATATCTTTCCTGATTTGGGGCTTTTTGTAAATTACAAAAATGGTACTTTATTTCAATCCCATCTGTCCAATGAATTTGAAATTTAAGAACCACCGCAACTCCTCTGCTCTTTACGAGAATCGAACCGTGGAATCCTTCTTGTAAGTGATAATTGAACTTCATAGTCAATGATCTCTGCCTTTAATTTTCTTATGGTCGTTGTGGTGGCTCTTCTTAACGCTATGACAATACAGTAGAACCCCGCTAATTCGGACCCCGTTACTCCGGATCTCCGGATAATCCGGATCAGTCTGGTCGATTTTTTTTTTCAAGTTTGAGAAGCGATCAGCAAATTTCCATAACATTATTAACCATACTCGTATCCTGAATAAAAAAGTCTTTTCTGAAATCTTTTCGGAAGAATATCTTACGCTTTCCTATTTAAACTCTTTGATGTTATATTTCATAGAAACAACAATGTATCACTTTAAGTTTGGCAATTCCAATTTTCCCAGTTTTCTATTTAATCCATTTAGAAATGTCATCAGAAGCTTCAGTCACGATAAGAAAACTCCCGAGTCACTGTTCGGATTCTACTACAGCGACTCCAGCCAGGTGTTTCTTATCGGCGCCAGAGAATGTTGTGGTCCATCACGTGTCTGATTCTTTTCATTCCTTTGTGTGCAGTGTTTTTAAGCGTACATTTTTAGCTATGGCGACGAAACGAAAACATAATTTTGTGACTATGCAAAAGAAATTGGAAGCATTGAGTAGAATTGATAAAGGTGAATCCTTAAAAAAGATTGCTTGTGAATTTGGAGCAGGGACTTCGACAGTGTCCGATTGGGAAAAAAATCGAAAAACAATCGAGGATTTTTGCTCGAAATCAATTTCTAACGTCAGTTTGGACAATCGGAGGAATGTTAAAAAAGCTAAAGTTGAAACACTGGATGAAGCGTTATTCGTTTGGTTTTGCTCAGAAAGAGATCGTGGTTTACCTATATCAGGTCCTATAATCTAACAGAAAGCCTTAAAGTTAAATGCAAAGTTGCCTGATGGTCATCCAGATTTTACTGCCAGTCAAGGATGGTTAAATAGATGGAAAAACCGGCATGGTGTGCGCCAACTTACTGTGACGGGTGAGAGCTTGTCTAGTGACAAAATCGCAGCTGAAAAGTTCAAAAAGGAATTTGAAGAATTTGTTAAAACAGAAGAATTAACGGCAGATCAGATCTACAATGCCGATGAATCAGGACTATTCTACCGCATGTTGCCAAATAAAACTTTAGTCTCAAAATTAGAAGAATCAGCTAAAGGGCAAAAGAGCAAAGACAGCCTCATTATAATGGCTTGTAGCATAGCATCAGGAAAGCACAAATTTTCTCTTCTTATAATCGGGAAATCCAAAAATCCCCGTGCACTAAAAAACATAAATCATAAGACTTTACCTGTAGTTTACCTTCCCAGAGGAGTTCTTGGATGGACTGCAAAATTTTTAAAGAGTGGTTCTTTGTCTATTTTGTTCCGGGTGTTACAAAATATTTAAAATCGTGCAACTTACCCATCAAAGCTGTCCTCCTAATTGATAATGCTCCTTCACACCCCGAAGCAAGTGAACTGACAGAAGGAAACATAATGGTAAAGTTTTTTCCACCTAATGTGACAGCTCTAGTACAGCCAATGGACCAAGGGGTTCTTCAGAACATTAAGAAAGTTTACAAACGACAAATGATGAATGAACTTTTAGATAGAGAACAAGGAGTGGTAGAGATTCTCAAATTAATCAATATCAAGAAAGTAATCTATATGATTGCTGAATCTTGGGATCAGGTTGCTGAGAGTACACTCCGAAAGTCGTGGAAGAATTTATGGCCTACAAATTGTGATTTCTCGGATAATAAGCTTGAAACAGAAGGAGGAATAAGCGAGAATGAAAGAGAAATTACACCTGAAGATTTTGTGAGCATATTAAAAAAAATTGATGGTTGCTCTGATGTTGACATCAGCGACATTAACAGTTGGTTGGAAACAGAAAATAATGAAAGTTATACCTCACTTACAGATGACGAAATAATTGCTCTGTGCACAACTGAAGAAAATGAAGATGATACAGACGAAAGTACTATTATCAATGATGATCAACCAAAAATTATTAGCCATGATGAAGCAACGTCTCATTTAGAGAAATTACACCTGAAGATTTTGTGAGCATGTTAAAAAAAATTGATGGTTGCTCTGATGTTGACATCAGTGACATTAACAATTGGTTGGAAACAGAAAATAATGAGGGTTATGCCTCACTTACAGATGACGAAATAATCGCTCTGTGCACAACTGAAGAAAATGAAGATGATACAGACGAAAGTACCATTATCAAAGATGATCAACCAAAAATTATTAGCCATGATGAAGCAACGTCTCATTTAGAGCAATTAATGGATTATTTTGAACGTCAGGTGGAAATTACACCCAAAGAACTACGTATGCTCAAGCAGATGCGTGACCATGCGGCCCGCAAAAGGTATACTTCATTGGCACAGCAGAATATTACTGACTTTATAATAACAAAGTAAACATTTTTACTGTCTGTAAATAGTCTATATTTTTCATATAAAGGTGATTTTCTGTAAGTATGTTTTATTTTATTTCAATTTTTCCCATTCTCCGGATAATCCGGATTTTCGATAATCCGGATTGGGTCTGGTCCCAATTAATCCGAATTATCGGGGTTCTACTGTACTCTATTGCTACAACAGGCAATAATTAAGCTACATTATTCGGATACAAAAAAAAAAAAAAAAAAAAAACTGCAATAAAGACTAATAAAATTAATTCGACATTTAGAAAAACGTGATTTAACGAAAAGGTGTTAAACAAAATTTTCTACATTTTGTTATTTCGAGTGTGAAATATTTACTCCTATTAAGATGGTAGACATCATTTATATAATAAAATTTCACCAGAGGGCTAACGTTTATAGACATAAAAGTAAAAAAAAAAAAAAAAAACTTTGAATAGACACTATAAAATGTAAGAAACTCGCAACAATTGTTTTGAGTAGAAAGAAAACACCGCCATTCGTCAGGTGAACAAAGTAGGTATGGGTGCTGCAGGCAAAGTGGCAATGCAAAGGCCTACTTTGTTCACCTGACGAGGAGTCGTGTTTTCTTTCGACCAGAAACAATTGTTCCGAGTTTTTTACATTTTATGGTGTTTTATTTAAAGTTTTTTACTTATTTGTCATTTATATAGGGTAGGTGCTCCAGTGATTGGCATGCTCCACTAATTGACATCTATCCCGAAATAATTAATAAATAAGAAAAATAATAAAATCATATATTTTACATATAAGAATTTTAACATTTTATGTTAAACACTGGAGCATAGGGTACTAATAACTGGTAAAATGAGTAAGTAGCAGTGTCAAACACTGGAACATAGGGGCCAATCACTGATAAAATGAAAAACTGGCAGTGTCAATTACTGGAACATCGAGTGGGTGTCAAATAAGAATTCATTTTAAAAAAATAATCGTTATCAAATGTATATATTTTAACATATATGTGGTTCTGAATGTCTTTCATACCATATGTACAAAATTAAGATTTCTAAAAATATTTTCTGATGACTAGAACTTTCACTGGTGCACTTACCTTATATACTCTTAGAATTAAAAAAATTCGCATACATAATAACAGTATCAAGCATGTATATTAAAACTTCTCAAAAATTATTTAAATTAAAAAGAAAAAAAAAAGAAGTTCAAAATTTTTTATATTTTTTAAATGTTCTCTGCTAATTTTTTCATGTTCCGTAAAATTGATAGTACTTCTGCAAGTTACCGAAACAAGAACACTCCGTGGAGGATAAAAATTGTGATGACGAGTATCTAAACCACCCCTAGTGGTGGATCCCAGACCTTCTCCAAATTGCTCACTGCACATCTATTCTGCGTCAAAAAGCCCACTACGCATTAAAATATTTTGTTAATTAGTTTATCAATGAATGAAACCTATCAATTAAACCAATGGATAAAATATAAATTTTGATATTTTTTAATCTGTAATTTTAAAAAGAAATTTTTAAGGTAACATTAAGTGTTAGAAAAAAATATTTTTGTTAACATTTTCATTTCACATTACATATACACTAGTTTTCCTTTCTTATCATAAACTAGGTAAAACTATTCAATTTTGATTTTTTAGTGCTAGAGGCCTATTTCAGTCGGTACAGTTGTCGAATTTTTATAATACACTCTTAATAGTGCTAAGGGCCTATTTCAGTCGGTTTATTGAATGGGGATTTATTGAATGAAGTCCCCCTAAGGCACAACTTTGACATGAGTCCCCCCCCCAAGGTACCCCTATTTCAGTCGGTACAACGTTGTCGAATTTTTATACGTCACTCTTAATTAGTGCTAAGGGCCTATTTCAGTCGGTTTATTGAATGGGGATTTATTGAATGAAGTTCCCCCAAGGCACAACTTTGACATGAGTCCCCCCCCAGGCACAACTTTGACATGAGTCCCCCCCAAGGTACCCCTATTTCAGTCGGTACAGCGTTGTCGAATTTTTATAATACACTCTTAATAGTGCTAAGGGCCTATTTCAGTCGTTTTATTGAATGGGGATTTATTGAATGAAGTCCCCCCAAGGCCCAACTTTGACATGAGTCCCCCCCAGGCCCAACTTTGACATGAGTCCCCCCCAAGGTACAACTTTGACATGAGTCCCCCCCCAAAGCACACCTTTGACATGAGTCCCCCCCAAGGCACACCTCCCCCTCATTGGGAAAAAAGAGAAAGAACGTTGTTTTGCGGCTATAAGACAGTTTGGACTTCCAACGTTATTTGTTACAATATCTGCAGGTGAAACACAGGTTTGATTTAATGAAAACTTTATCATGGAATTTAGATCGTCACGAATTAACTAAAGAAGAATTTGTCGATATTAACAAGTTTAGCAGTAGGCCTCTGGCACTAAATTAAAATCTGTCAATGTCAGATTTTCATGTTTTAAATAATGAAATAATGTCGTGTCTGTATATTGTATATATATATATATATATATATATATTTTTTTTTTTTTGTAAGAAATCTTAAAAAATTACTGACATTTCCATTTAATTCTTAAATTGCAAACTTAGTTTCAAATAGCTAACAAAAAAGGATATTTTTTTCGAGTAAAATATTTTTAGTTAGCTAATCATAACTGGTACTAAAACTTTAGGGGTTATAAAATGGAATTTCTCATAATTTTAGAACAGTTTTAGAAACTTTTGGATGGTAAAAATATATCCTGTTTATCCAAAACTAGTTTCGGACGTTCCAAACCTTAACACTGGTTTCATAGCATGTTTCATCTTTCCACAGTATGTTCCATCCACCAATAAAGTGACCCAACAAGTGAAGTATGAATTTAATAATCAAATGAAGGTTAAATTAAACAGTATGCTTGAATGCATAAAATAGGGTAAAATTTGCACCCTCTGGGTCAAGATATGACCCGAAAAGTTTTACCTATTTATAAGAAAACAAATAAACAAAAACCCACCTCGAAGCAGAAGTGTAAGGGGAACTTGGCTTGTGAATGGCAGCTCTTAGGTCCTCGGAAGGAAACTTTTAAAAATAAATACATAAATGTGAAATTTAAAAAGAAGTTCTCGGAGGGAAAATTAAAAAATTATTTGCGATACATGCTCTTAAACAAAATTGTAATGAAGTAGGTTGAGAACGATATTCTTGTCGGCACGCAGTAATATACATATATATATATATTACTATCTTTTTTTTTTTCTATTTTAAACTATCATAGTGATTTTTAACTGGGAAATAAATTTCTAATTTTAAGCCATAATATTTTCTTCTTTATATATACGCACAATTTTTACTTTTCTTATATAAGAAGAAAGCATTGGATTCGTAAAATTTATGAACTCAGGTTTTTAATGGATTTACACGTTATGAGATCCCCTGAACACGACTTGACCATCTTTAGAAAATGTCTGTCTGTGTGTGAGTACGTTATGTATCAAATTTTATGGACGTTGTATCTTGCGAACAAATTAACAAAATTTAACTAAACCTGGCATTTAGTTACAGGTTGACCAAAACTTATGCTGATTACATTTTGGGATCAATCGCACAACAGGTAATGCTGTTATTCCCTTTATATATATATATATATATATATATATAATTTTTAATATGACACTAAAGGACAAAATTTCTACAATATCCATAACGACAGTTATTTGAAGGAATGATTGTGAAATTAATATGGATTATTGATAATAGTAGTAATAAACAAGAGGAAAAAAATGTGTATGATGGAGCATTGTTTTTCCCCCCAGGGTAATTTTAATATGAGTATCTTTCAAAAGAACTCGTCAATACCTTTAAATCGAATGATTGAACCACAGATCTGTAATAATATAAAACAAAATTATCGATTTTTTTTTCCACTTTTAACGGGAAGAATATATATATATATATTTCCTCAGATGTTGGCACAAAATTAACTTTCTTTCGGCATTTGGTGTTAATACTTCTTTGGGATCAAAATCGTCTGTATTCATCAAGGAAAATAATTTTAATAAATAGTAATTAAATAAATGATTTGCATTGCGTGATTTTGTATAAGAAAATATAAAAGAAAGTCTTGTAGTGGCCACAACATACTACTTTACCATAATTTTTGTTTATAACTTTTAAAAAAGAATATATATACATTTTTTATTAATAAAATTTAATTATTGCTTAATATAGTTTTTCCACTTTAAAAAAAATCATAAAATTTAATATACGTTGTTGAAAATTTGGGTTCTATGTCAACCCAAAAACTTCGTGCTACATGCTGCAACGTGCTAAGTTGAACCAAACTTGATACTACATTAACTGAATCATAAGATGGTTACACCTATCTTCATTTGGTGTTCTTGTTGAAAAAAGCAACAAATCATGGTTAATAGGTTTCACCATCGTATGGTTGCCGCTACAGTGGTTCCAAGTTTTGTTGTTGTTCAACCTAGCAAAAATTTAAAACTGAGCATTAGAGTTTGAATGTAAGACCTCCCAGACAATTTCCATACCTCTACACAACCTTGCTTCTAAGAATTATTTTATTTTTCATTTCTTTCTTTAAATGAAAAAGGTAAAAAATAAATAAATAAAATGCCGGATCATATTTTGACTCTAGAGGATTGCTGTGGTGCAAAAACTTCGTAGACAAGTTTGTATTTCTCTTCATGTTCTTTAATTTAAATTTGATTTAATTTCAATAGAAATTGTACAGATTCATATTGCACTTGTAAGTTACGTGGCAATATTTATTTTGGACAAAACTTTATTAAAGGACCAATTATTGTCTAGAGACTCCATTAGAAAAGTGGAATATTTCTCTTTAACAAACAATAATGCTGACATTAAATCTGATTCTGTTAATTTTTCCCAATCCCCCTTATAAATGTACATATCAGTAAAATTTAATGTTTTGTAATTATTAGGAAGAAAAGAGTTATTAAAAAGTGCTCCACTTTTACTATTATTATTCTATCTATCTGCATTCAATGCTATCTGTGTACAACAGTGCAACATAGGTTTTATGCAATGTACAACAGATTAAAAATAACTGATTTATGAGTGATATACTACACAACATTCATTTTACGCGCATGGGAATTAGCAAAAAATAACAAAGATTAAAAAAAAAAAAAAAAAAAAAAAGTATGAAAGAGAAATCGATTATAGCCCTTTTTGTCTTTCTAACTTTCCGAGCATATACCATATAACGAAAATACTGCAATCATGAAAAAATTAGACAATGATATTTTTGTATATTTATGTGTTTTAAAGATCTCTTAAATTCATCTTTCCATTTTATTTATTTATTTTTAAACAATATTGTACGTATGTGTGCGGTTGAACATAACGTTTAAACGCTTCATTTGCATGAGTTTTAGAGGGTGTAGTTATATTATACGACCCCGTCGCACGACTTATACAAACTTTGAGGAGCGTAAGCCCCTTTTTTTTTTTTTTTTTTTCTTCTTCCACGAAATTATTATCATTATTATTTTATCATAATGACCTGGCCTATGGACTCAAGTTATTTGAAGTGAGATAGCATATCTACTATACATTCGATTGAGATAAAATTGTATAGCTATGTTACAGGTCATCATTGCAAGAACTATAAAAAAAAAAATTATTTATTATTTATTTTTACTGCCGTACGAAATATTCTTATACATTGCAGTCTATATGTATTCAAATTAATTTATATTAAATTGTTTAAAGCTTAAATAAAAAATGAAAAAGAAAATTATATATGTTATATTGAATTGCTAAAGTATGATTCGTTTTAGAAAACTATGTACGTATTGCTTTTACAGGGAATTATAAAATAATTTACACTTATTATATTCTACTGTTGCTAACAGTATGAAATTCATCAGATTATTTAAGAGACTAAATACACCTCTTACATTTAATATGTATCGCTATAACACGCGTACTAGCGTTGTATATTCACAAAATTAATTTTATAGAGAAAAAAATGAAGAATTCTTCACTTATATTGTTTACAGTTGGTTTCAACTGGTAAACTCTAATAGAAATCGTAGAAATACTGCATAAAATAAGGATTAAAGTAAAATAAACCAATGTGGTTGTGAGAGAACTTATATTAAAATAAAAATTTGTTCATATAATATTTAAAGATTTGTATCTTCAAAATTTGATTAATTACAAATGAATATATGTTAATTGCTAAAATCACTGAAGCACGTGCTGGACAGAATGAAAAAAAGTCATTCATTATGCAAATTTGTTACATTAACTTTGGAAAATATACAAAACGATAATGAAAATAAAATCTTATCAACACAGCAATTATTTTTAATAGTCTAAAACATTCTAAAAATCAAACAACACATAAGTTTAAAAAAAAAAAAAAAAAAAAAAAAAAAAAAAAAGAGAGAGAGGGAGAGTAAAGCAACAAATTTTGCTACCAGTAAAAACACTTATGTCCTTATATTTTTGTTTGTTAATCTAGAACAGTTTTTAGATTTCTTCTCTATTTCATCCCCACTTGTTTGAAAGTTTTTTTTTTTTTTTTTTTTTTTTTTTTTTTGTTAACCACAAGGAGGTGGAGTAGTGGAAAGAAGAAAAATAAAAAAATAAAATAAAATAAAAAGCATGGAAGAAATATAATACTTAAGATTCTTAGTAAACCCCCTTCGCACTTTTCAAAGAAGTCTCGAAAAGTAGGAAAAGGTTTCCGGTGTTTTTTTTTTTTTTTCCCTTTTTTCTCCCCAACGTGATGAAAAGTACATATGGAAAAATAGGAGATTTTTTTCGTTTTAAGGATTTTTCTCAATTTTTTTTTTTCTCTTGATCGCGAAACAAACTGTTTTAGAACATAAAAGTATGAAATTTATAGATATGACAATCTCATTGCCTCTGAATGGAACAGCAATCCTTTTCCTAGAAATGCGTTAGGTATTCAGTTATCGCAGTTGATCCTCGATTATGACTTTTCTATAACAATCATTGTCTCGGAAGTACTATTGAGAGCTTGAGACCAAAAAGTGTTTTAACTTTTTTATATACATTAAAAAAAAATATTGGATAGGTTTTTTTTTTTTTTTTTTTTTTTTTTTATCTCCTGTTTTCGATGGATTTTGAGATGTCCAGAACACGATTTGATTATGTTTTTTAAAAGATGTCAGCCTGTGTGTCACCAAAATTTTGTTAACATTGTATCGCACGAACCAGTGATTGGACTTAAATTGGTGCTGTTTAGATTATAAGACATTTCGTCCAACAGGTGACGTTGTTATGTTGTGATCCCTTTCATTTCAGGAAAAATATTTATCCCCTTTTACAGTGTATAAATGCACAAAACTTGATGCGTATGCGGGCTAAGATCGATTCAATCTGGATTCAGATTGACCAACATGTGGCGCTGCTATGCTTCAATTTGTTAACATCATGTACAAGAAGAGACAATATCTCTGCATTATGATAGACAACTGCACTAAAATTGGTATATGAGATGGATATTATGAAAAACTGCGCTGATTCAATTTGGTGAAGATAAGAGATGCCAGTGCTATGTTATATATTTCCTGATTACAGGAAGGCTATATATTACTTTTGTGATATAGAAATACTTTTGTGCATGCTAACCAGTGGATGACGATGTTATGTCGAATAATATAGAACGTTTCGCGGTGGCCAAAATATACTAGTTTAAAATGTGATCTGCTACTACTGAAAAAATGCACTTCATTTGATATTTCAGTAAAAATGCTTACAAATTCGTATCTTTACAAATTTAAATGACTTCATGATTGCACCAGATTTAAATGCAGATTTAAACAAATTTAAATCGTTACTTAAATATATATGTGTGTGGGTGTAAATACCCAAAACTAGATTAATCAAAAGAAGTGAATTGGAAGAACCAGTATTACTTCATAACTTGCTTTTACAAAAGAAAACAAAGAAAAATTACTTCTTAGACCCTTTTAATTAATGAAATTTAAATAGTATTTGGCGATATACATATAATCTTTTGTGATATGCTTAGACATCAGCTGCTTTTGCGCAACATCTATTTGTATATTCTTAAGCAAATTATAATTCTTCTATTTTTGTTACCATATCTAGATCTATATTCTCACATAATGTGCGGATTATATTTGTCTCTCTATATATAATTTATATTCATATCATGATCCATCTTAACGCAACAAAAAATGTCATTTTATTATCATTAAGTTAATTAGCATTTATGCTACTTGAAACTTTTAATTGAAATCGGGCAGATGGTGTTTGTATAGGCACATCCTAGAGAATTCAAATGCATTACTGACTATAGGTGAAATTTCCGGTAGGTACAGTTTAACACTTTTAGACTGCTTTTAATAAAACGAAATAAATGTATATTTTTATGTGCATAAAAGCACATTTAGTATAGGGTGAGATATGAAAATCCTTTATAGATCCACACAATAATTGGGATTTAGAAGTGCATTTTGTTATTAAAAGTTGTGTTATGTGTTTTTCAAACTGTTCTAAATTTGAGTACCCTATGTGGTGCATACATAAATTACAGACAATGTACAGAGCTACCCAAAATGAAGTTGGAAAGTGCATCACTAAATTTTATCGAATCCAGTAAAACTAATTTGTAAGGATAATTACTTTCTCATACCAATATGGTAAGCAAAGTACTAGTTTGGATTCTAAATTTTAAAACTGGTTTTTTGCTATAATTATGCGTTTTGAGGTTCCATGAATCAGAATATCATGTTTTTAACGGTTTATTTGTGTAAATGTCTGTTTTCAGCATATCTTAAAAACAAATAAATGTAGGAAAATTCAAATTGGACATTTTAAAGATTATATAAAGTTGCCACCTGAAAAGTTTGTCAAAAAGATCGGTATGTTTCAATGAGTGGTTGGGTGAAATTTGCTGAATAATTTTGAATAAACTTTTAAATTAAAAATCAGCTTTTTTTTGTTGTTAGAGTTAACAACTATGCTTAATCGTTTGAGTTAACTGGGGCGTCAGCCCTCCATGTACAAAAATAAATATCAAATTTAACTTTTTCTAAAACTATTTTTGAAACGTTTTCAATTTACATTTACATAAATAATTTATCTTACACTTTACTTTAAAATTTGTTTTTATAGTATTGAATTGTAAAGCAAGAGAAAGTTGGGTGAGCCAAATCATTTTATATGAAAATCCTAAATAGAAGGAAAATAGGGGCCAGCATTTTAAAAAAATTATATTGGTTCTTAATTAATCTGCTTTTCTGTTTTACATAGTTTTTAATTATGTAAAGAACGCTACTTCCTATTAAAAACTTATTTATAACAGCAACTTTAAAAATTTGTGTGCTCTCGATCAAATACTAAATTATAACATTTATACTTAAATTTTGCTAATTACATATGGAAAATCTACTTACAAATAAACGCTAACTCATAGATAATTACATAAAGTAATAACAGTATTCAACAATTTATAAACTATCTGAAAAATTCTATAATAATATATTTTTAATTTTACAGCATAAACACAGCGAATAACAAAATGAAATGAATAAAATATATATTGTACATGCTCTTCGCCTCTTTAACCTTCAATATACTTTGCCTATGTCATCACACAACAGACAGAAGAACAGAAAGACAGACAAGTAGACTAATCAGGGTGTGAAAAAATCATGAATTTTTTTTAAAAATCAAAAAAATCAGATTTTTTTTTATTAAAATCGGATTTTTTTTATTTAAATCAGATTTTTTTGTTTTATTTACATTATTCGACTAAAAATAAATGTTAAGAAATTAAGCATGAAAACTTTTTTTTAAATTTAAATGTGAATACATATAAGAAGCAAAAAAAAAAAAAAAACTAAATTAAAAATATATATATGAGGATATTAAAAAAAAAAGTAATATTAGCCAACATAGGTACATTTTACCCCCCCCCCCTTTCAAAAAGAAAAATAAATAAATAAATATAATATAGTATAATAAAAATAAAATAAATAAATAAATGATTAAGTGTAAATAGCTTAAAAGCATATAAGATAATAATTATTATTTTTTTAATGTTTTTATTATTTTAATAAAATTAAACATAATTTATACGTCTCATTAATATATTAAAACCAATGTAACATTTAAAATGAGATAAAAAATATAAAACTTTAAAAATACATTTTAATTAAAAACATTAAAACACAAGACAGACGTTTCGGCTAAAACACTAGCCCTCCTCAGTGTCAAACATACAAGCACAACATTTACAAAAATTCCAAATACATCACAGCAAGATCTTGCTGTGATGTATTTGGAATTTTTGTAAATGTTGTGCTTGTATGTTTGACACTGAGGAGGGCTAGTGTTTTAGCCGAAACGTCTGTCTCTTGCTGTGATGTATTTGGAATTTTTGTAAATGTTGTGCTTGTATGTTTGACACTGAGGAGGGCTAGTGTTTTAGCCGAAACGTCTGTCTTGTGGTTGGTTGGTTGTAGGATTTAAGGCCGATTGACTCCTGTGTCCTAGGCCTAGAGGGGGGATGCCCTCCGTGGGGGTCTTTCTAAGGGGTCCTAGCCCGTATTTACGCAAGTTTCGGAGGAAACCACGGAAAACTCCGAACGGCTAGGTCGATGAGCGCGACCTGGGATCGAACCCGGCACCTCCCATCTACCAGCTTTGAGCGCAGAACCGCTCGGCCGCTGGTGGTTTAGAATACTTTCGGGTGTCTCTGTACACAACCAGTGGTGGCATTCATGTCATTTTAAATAAGCAACTATGAAATCCCATAGTGAACTTGAATAACATACTAAGTTTCAAGGAATTCCATGAATATTTTCGGGAGTTAGAGCGCGGACAGATAGACAGACAAACTGAAGTCAAACACTTTTCAGCTTTGTTGGAGAGTGTTAATATACAATGTATAATAATGTATTTCAGCGTAATTGTGTTCAACACTTAATTCCAGCAGTTTTATTTAAATTAATTTGATTTATTTTATGAAGTTTAAAATAATTATGTTACAGTGAGAAAGCACTGCACGTCTAATTTCCACAAAAACATATCACATTATATCTTTATTTTTTAAGAGGAATAAAAAAGTACATAAAACTTGAGTATATTAAAGAAGAATGACTTATTTGTAGAAAGTCCATTTTCAGATTGCGTGAATGCAAATATGCTAGCAATAAAAAAAGCACTGCAATTTTATTAGCAAAGCTCAGAGTCAGAGAGACTTTTGGTAAAAAGATTTGGTTACCTAATGCAGATAATTATGATAATAAAGAAATAAAGTAATAAATGTAGGAATGAAAAGCTCTTTATTAATTTTTTTTTTTTTTTTTTTTTTTTTATAAGAATAGTACAGATTAATAAAAAATTAGAGATTCTCCTTCACTCCTTATTTGTCAATAACTTTTACTTCTGTAAATGGACATATCACTATAATATTTTCACAGAGTCCTTTTGATATTAATGTACATCAGCGTTAGAGGAGGTTTAATAAAAATAATTTTGTAAGGTCGAGACTAAAGCTCCAAAATGCCTACTAAAATTAAATTCATTATCTCGAGGTATATACAGAGAGAGCATCTATGTTAGTTTGTAGACTTTCAAAGTCCATGCCAGTGGCAGCGCTAACCATTTGGGGAACATCCTGCAAAACCTTTAAAGGGCGCTTAAATAATGCCTGTGTAGTTCATTTACAATAGTTCATTTCCAGCTATTTGAAATTTCCGTTAATGGATTTATATTTTGAGAAACAAATTAGCATAATTATATTCGGGAAATTGTTATACCTGAATTTGAATGCTAATACGACGAAATTTACCAATGTTATACAGCTGATTTATTGGATATGTTTATTATGCTCACAGCTACTTATATATTTTTACTTGCCAAAACTTTCACTTTTTTGTCCCCTATCGGGAGGCGTTGAGGGGCGCCCTTAAGCTTCAGATCTCTCCCGCATAGTGGACCGTTTATCGCCGCTAATAGTCCATGCATAACATAATTTTAGGCAAATTAAACCGTTTACAATAAATAATTAAATACAATTTACATATACATATAATACAATCTTCAAAACGCTTTGATTAGGTGACTGATAAATATTACATAACACCTAATTTTACAAGGCATGCTAGTGCTTTATCTAAAATCAGAGGAAAGAAAAAAATACTATTTCTTTCTTTTAAATGACATGACAATAACAATGATGATGATGGTAAATAAAATGTGCTTAATGGATTTTTTTTTTTTTTATGATACACGATGTAACACGGATATATTCATATTTCTTTTATTATTTAATTTTTAAATTATAACTTTTTATATGTTTACATTTTGTGAGAAATTGTGTGGCATACTATTATTATTATTAATTTTTTATTTATTTATTTTTTTTTTTTTTTATGCTTTCTGTGAACATTATTAATTATATCAGACAATAAATGAAATTATAATTAAAATTCATAATTATGACATCAAAACATTCATAATGCTGCATAATTGATGTATCAGCATGCAAAAATGTTTTTTTTTTTTTTACTTTATTTTATATTCAACGGAAGAAAGCATTGGATTCGTAAAAATTTTTGACTTCCAGTTTTCGGCGCATTTACATGTTTTAGGAGGTCTATAATACGATTTGACCATTTTTAGAAAATGTCTGTCTGTCCGTTTGTATGTGACAAAAATTTTGTGGCAACTGTATCTCCGGAAATACTGCTCATAATTATATATAAATTTATATGTAGATGCACCTTGACCTATATTAGTGCCTATCAACTTTTGGTGTCAACTGCTCAACAGGTGGCGCTGCTATACAGCGATTTCCGCAATTTAAGGGAAGGCTATATCTCGGGTTTTATTGTGTAAAATCAAACAAAACTTGATATGTGAGAAGGCCATTATGAGACATTATACTGATTCAATTTGAATTCTTTATCGGCCAACAGGCTGCGCTGCTATATAGCGAATTCCACAATTTATGGGAGGGCTATATCTCAGAAACTACTGCACAGAATTCCATGTGTAGATAATTAATGTGTAGATAATAAACCAGACTGCATGTGTAGATAATAAATTTATGTGTAACTGCACCTTGACATAAATTAATGCCTATCAACTTTTGATATCAACCACTCAACAGGTGGCGCTGCTACACAACGATTTCCGCAATGTAAGGGAAGGCTATAACTCGGGTTCTATTACATATCATCAAACAAAACCTGATATATGTGAGCAGGACATTATAAGACATTATGCTGATTCAATTTGGATGCTTATCGGCCAATTGATAGCACTGCTATGCTGCAAATTTCCTCGTTAACGGGAAGGTTATACCTCAAATTCTATGGCGTATAACTGTACGAAACTTGATATGCGAGATAACCATTATAAAAACGCATTTTTTTTATAGGTTATTTACAGACAATAAAACTGTGTTTCGTTGGATAGTTAGAATTAGTTTTCTATAAGATGAAAATCATTTGCATTCATCATTTTAGATAATTATAATAAATAATAGTTTTAATAAATTTTTTGCACTTGGTGAATTTGTATAGGAATATACAGAAGAAAGTCTTGTGGTGGCCACAACATGCTAGTCTTAAATCGGAATTTATCTATCAAATTTTGAAAGTCAGACAGGTTGATATATTATGTTTTCTTATATTTAGTTGTTAAATTTTTATTAGATATTCGCACAATTTTAGAAATCAAGAATATTACAAGGAAAGGATTAATCTTACCTTTATTCTGTTGAAAAACCTCGACAGCCAGAAGGCAACAGAGGAAGGTATATCCTGTATCCCACAACAACAACAAAAGAGTCACATGGCCGAGAGGGAAGAGATAGTTGCCGCGTTAACTTCCTCCGTCGGAGTCAAATACACAGACTGCGGGAGTAGAAATTCCTCTCAATCGTTGTCGGCAAATATTCGAAGGGTAAAATGGGCGGATAAAAGTTACGCGCCAAATTGGCGAGATGTTTACGGAGAGGGTAACCTCCAATTAGGCGGTGAACTGCGGTTTTCCCTGCTAATTGAGCGTTTGTTAGGTTGCAGAATAGTTTCGAAGTGGTATTTATATTCTCTTAAGGTGTTTTGAAAAATAATTTATTCATTCGTATCGTTTCTAGTATTTTAATGCACATTTTCAGAATCAGTGGCTTCAATGAATTTCCTTTCTGATATGCATTAATACATAAATTAATCATAACACCTGTTACAAATTGCAATGATGCATTATTCGAGAATTTATGAAAGAGAAAAATTATAAAAGTATTAAAAGGAAATTTTATAAAAAGGAAAAATATTTTTTCACTACACAACATATGCTAAAATAATAGGTGATAAAAAAGGTGATTTTGTTTATAATGAGAATGGAGTGGGGGTGTTGGGTCAAATAATTTCCTTGGTGTAACCAAATTTTACTGTAATTAAATTAAAAACGAGGACATACTTTTAAAAAACTAGATAAAAAATGTACAAATGTACTTAAATTAATTGAATGAGTACTTTAGAGTTTATAATTAGGTAATTTAAAGTTAATTTCCTTATTGTAATTAATTTTATAATTTTTTTACCACAGTTTTAAAATGTTGAATAAATAAATTAAAAATAGTAATTTTATTCTAACTCAAAATTTTTTTGGGGATAAATCCAGAGCCGGAGAGGGGGAGCGAATGTCTGAGATATGCTTGTTAAGAATGTGCAAAATGCATAAAAGATTTGTTAATATTCAATAGTTTCTCTAAAAGGTACCATTCAGAGTTGTGCTCAGTAAAATATCACTGGTATCGTAGATACTAAAGACGACTCTGAAATTTTACATTTTCTTTAATTACACTTATGACTTAAATAAACGAGATGGCAATATTAATTTAGCTTGGAAAATATTTTCCAAGAGAAAAAGTAAACGGTTTCAAACGTGAAAACATTTTTTTTAATGATATTTTTTATTATAAATTGGTATTTTTATCTATTTATTTATTTATTTGTTAACTAAAGTCTTATCTATGATATTAATACATAGACGGTTTCGATATTTACTGCGTAGATCAAACTTTCTTTAAAATGAGAAAAGTTTTTTTTTTTTTTTTTTTTTAAGGTACGAGAAGTCGTACTATTCCTTACAGACAGTGTCGTTACAAATTTTTATCTGTCACATTGAATGAACGTGCAAACATTATCTTTTTATCTAAATATATAAAACTAAAAGTTTGTCCTTGTATCTGTCTGCACTTTTAGATTTTCTCAAAAATTGGTACATTTATTAATCAAAGGGAAAAAAAAAAAAAATTAGCTAACACTGTATTTTTTAATTCAATCGGATAATTCGTTCAAAATATTTTAAATAAAAACCTCATTTTAACTTTAAAATTATTAAAATTTATACATATATATATATATATATATATATATATATAAAATCACGCCAAAAACATTTTTGTGTATATATATATATTAGGTCGGGGGAAAAAAATGAACAAGCAAACATGTTTTTAAAATAATTAAAATAAATTTCAGAAAATCGTGTTAAAGAAATGGAATAGCTTCAGTATAGAACCCTTTGATGAAATTAGAAATTTCACACCGAAGTAGCTCGGACGTTCTTCGCCAAGATCTTTATTGAAGCAATGGACTCTTCCCACCTGACGTCAGAGGTCACATGATAGAGGAAAAACAAATAGCAGACGAAGTCTTGTTTATCTAGAGCGATTGCTGAAATAACATATTTTCTATTCTTATTTTTGATCAATCGTATTTAATCTGTGTTATTTTTTATACATCATCATTTTTAATCCATTTTATATCATTATTCATCATCGTTTGTTTGCTGTATACATTTACAATCATCATTTAGTTTATACCTGTTATTCATGTTCATGAAGACCATGTTTAAATACTCTGATTTTTCGTATTTAAATCAGTGACAGTGCAATATCGTACTACGTAAATCCATTTAGACCAGTAACTAAGTTAATTAACTTGTTGTAACACCTTTATGCAATTAAATTAAATGAAAACATTTTAAAATTTCAATTTATAATCCGTAAACATTCCACAAGAAGCTATTATTTATTGCTAGATCAGTTAATGTTACAGTTACACTACAATATACAAAAATCGATTCTTATAGGTAAAAATAAATAAACACATAAAATGTTTTTTAAAAATTATTAAATTTACAAATAAAACTATTCTACTGTCTACAAATGCACAATATTACTTTTATTTTATTTTATATTAAATATTAAAATTTTTGTTCTTAAGAACAATATTTAATTGAATTCGATTCTCAGAATTCGATTATTCGTTTTCCTCTATCACGTGATTGACCAGACGACGGTGGGAAGAGCCCATTGTGATTGCCATTTTAATTCGCCACTAAAATGAAAACAAAAATTTAAAAGCCGCCAAGGGCTTCCCATGCTAAAGATATACCAAAGGAATTTTAATAAATAAATACAGTAACCGATACTAAGGAATGAAACACAGTTGCTGTATGTCTTTATATGGAAGGATAGATTAAAAAAAGTCCTGTCTTACCTTATTATATTCTGTTTTGTACGGAATTTTATATCTATTACTTAAAATAAAAAAAAAAAAATAAAAAAATAAAAAAAAGGCTTAGTGTTTCTTTTTATCTTTCTTTCTTTCTTTCTTTCTTTCTTTTTAAGTATAATAAAGAAAAATATAAAAAAGAAAAGAAGGAAGAAAAAGAAAAAGTGGATGATTGGGTTTTACGTCACACTAGTACTGCTCTATGGGCAACTGACATAAAAAAAAGGAAGAAAGGAAATAATAAGAAGTAATTAATTTGAAAGCATACGCATTCTTATTATTAAATATATATTAATTTATTCCACCTACCAATTCAAAGTACTTCTGATAACTAAAATTGATGCTAGTAAGTTTATAATACTTCTTTAAAATATGAAAATTTCACTTCAAAGGAAAATAGTTTCTCTTAATCTTCTGCAGCATAAACTCTAAAATACACAGATAAAAACAATTTCTAAATTGAAATTTGAAAACAAAATGTTGCTTTTTTTATTCCAAATGAATATTATTTTTAGTTTAAATTTTTGTGAACATAGTTACACTCAACTTGACTGAATTAGAGGCTAATTTTTTAGTTACTTACGAACATGACTATCCGTAATCTGTGCTTCGAATTCTTCTTTTTAACTTCCATCAGTACGAAATGAGGGATCAAATAATATATTACTTAAAAAAACATATCTATCTAAAATAATTAATGATTTGTTTAAAAATATAATACATTTCAGATGAATAAGATTTCAAACGCTCTATATTTATCAATATTACAAAACATTTCTTTTTTCGAATTATATTCAAATTGAATTTTCCTTATTTTTATCAACGAAATATAGAATTTTCTTTGCGTAAAATTATAAGACATGGCGATTGTAAACTGCTAGGGTAAAATAACTTTAACTTTCACTGCATAGTAATTTATTTTATCCTCTAACGATTTTTATTTTAAAATAATGGACAATATTCTTGTGACGTCACCGTAGGTAAAATCGCCGAACACGTGGCCGATATTTTGTAAACAAATTAGATTCAACATGCCATTTTATTGTTACGCATAACATTTTCGTAAATATTTCTGCAGTGAAACTTAATAATAATGTTCAAACAAGAACAAAAGAGAAATGTAAACAACTGAATCGAATGATAAAGTTAAGACTATTCCATATCGTAAAATTGCAGAACATTTTATGTATACACACACACACATACATATATATAATGAATAAAAGATTAATAAGAACATTTTATACACACACACACATATATATAGACATCAAAGCTTAAATAATTAGAATTTCAATCACTTTAATAAAGGAATCTATTAGATGGAACATTCATTTAAATTTGTTAACATCGCCACAGTTCACATGACATCTTTTAATATTACATATGTTGATTAAGATTAAAGTATATTACTAAAACTGGATTAAAAACAAAACAAAGTTATCACTATATCACTCTTACTTCAATTTCATATAATCTGTAACTCTTAGAAATAATATTGCAAGATAAAAATTTGCAAGCCACAATGCTTTGCTATGGTAGAGTTGAGAATTGTTTACCGAAAACAGCTGATTTTTTATAGTCTCGAACCCAAAGGAGGAATATGGTCCATTCTCCGTGGGCAGACTATCCAAATTTAAATTAACTCAGAGTCGATTTTAGGGTACTTAAAATAAAAAAAGAAAAAAAAAAAAGAAAGAAAAAAGAAAAATCCGTAAAAATACCTAAACATTTCTAAGATTTGTAATTAGAGGTTTAATATTTAATAAGCCAGTTTAAATGTTTATAATAATAATACTAACAGGAATTTTAGATTACGATAGTAGTTGCTAGGCAACATTATTTACTGTAGATATTCACTTTTCCGAGGATTTTACTTTTTTTTTTTTTAAATTTATCAATATTTTTTTTAAACAAAAGATAATTAAAATAAAAGTCTTTCATAAACATAATTTAATTTAGTACACGAGTCCTGTTTTTGACTTGCACTTTTCCTCTTTACATATTTGTAAACTCATAGGTTTTGTAATAGACTATGCCATGTCACATTATGCGAAATTCCGAAATTCAAGGTAGTCTAGCTTAATTGATGAGGATATATTTTCTTGTTTGTAGGAAATCCGCGTTTGTAATGATCGATAGATGGCGCTTTTTCAGCTCTTGTTGTTAGTAAATATTACAGCCACGTGTATCTATTTTTGTTCTTTTTGTTATTCTACTTAATATTCGTACTATAATTTCTCCGCCATTACATCATGGAAAATTGATTGCTTTTGGAAAAAAATATTTCAGTTTATTCAAAGTTCGATCGGAAGTAGATTTTTAACTGAAGCTGAACAAATATTAGTTTCAAATCATCTGATTAATTCTTTACTTCCATTAGCCGAAGCAACTGAAATTTTAAATTTCATATTGGAATTTTCATTGTCATTTGGAAATAAATGGAAGCTTAATTCTGGATTTCTTGGTCCTTTGGAGTTACACTGGAGCACACAACAGTATGTGTTATCTTTTTTACCGGATTTATTCATTTTTATTCAGTAAATATATATGTGAAACTAAACATCGGCTGGCAATGGCGGCTTGATGGAATTCGAATTAAAGCATGTTTATTGTAATTTGCCCTTAACCCACCAGAGGGCGAGCATTTCATTACAATCGCGGATAGGACTCTGGTCCTGACAAATACATTAAATAAAAAGAGAAGAATTTATGGTAAAAAATTAAATTGAATATCAATAAACTGTTCTACAAAATTATTGTTATTATTATTCATATTATTTAATTTATTTAATCATTATATTTTAAAGATGACGTACTATAAAATATATACTTTACCCCGTAACTTGTATTAAGGAAAGAGATGCGTATTGTTTTCAATTGAAAATATATTTGCATCATTTATTATTTAAAAGAAAAAAAAAATGTAAAAAAGCAGATTCTTTATTAATCACTATTATTTCATTTGTTGAAGAACATATTTATTTTGGCCATTTATTTTATCATTGAAAAACATTATATATATATATATCAATGAATAAGATGGATGTAAATTTGTAAAACATATGCGGATATGAATAAGGAAATGGTTTATTAAAATTACACATTGTTCTCAAAACTAATTTAGAAATAAAAAAGAAATTTCTTTAATTCTTATACCTATCATCTAAAGAAGTATATTAAAATTTCGTTAGAATAAAAATCAGTCAATCAATAAATAAAAATAAAAATAGTAGTTTAGATTTCATATTTTTTGTTGAATTTTTAATTGAATGAGAGAAAAAAAAAAAGA
Organism: Salticus scenicus; assembly: GCA_963930645.1. Taxonomy (NCBI): domain Eukaryota; kingdom Metazoa; phylum Arthropoda; class Arachnida; order Araneae; family Salticidae; genus Salticus; species Salticus scenicus. Next base: position 611,014 of record CAWVNO010000709.1, on the reverse strand, counting down.
AAAAAAAAAGTTAACGTTTTTAACATATTTAAAGAAAACAAAAGAAAATAAAAGAAGAAATAATTTATTAAACTATATTATAGTTATTTAAAAAAAAACTTTCCTAAATAGAATTAAAATTAATACACACGTCCTATTTTTGACTCAGACTTTTACTCGTGTTTGTTTCTAAAAATATGTAATAGACTACTTTTATTAAGCAAATTCAAAGAGTCTACAGTGAATGGTGATGGCATTAAAAGAAACATGCCTCCGGTTCAAAAAACTTATTTTATGGTTTTCTTTTAATCCTTTTTCTTTTTCATCCTTTTACTTTTCTTTCTTCTCTCTCTCTCTCTCTCTCTTCTCTTTTTTAACATTTGCTTACCTATATATTGCTACAGAAAGTTTTCTTTTTCGGTCATTTTTTAAAAATTGAGTTTTTGTTATATTTACACAGTTTGGGATCCCCTGAATCCGAAAATCATGTTTTTAAGGGCCCTCTTCACTCACCGCCGACGGAAGCCGAAGCTAATGTTATTCTATGGGAAATTTTTCTTTACAAATAACTTATTAACTAATACATATTTTTAAATTCTGTTTTCACATTCTGAAAATTCCCAGCTTTTAAATTGACGGATCTTTTTTAAAAAAATTATTTTTTCAATTTTTTCAATTTTATTTTGAAGTTATAAAATACGAATTTTCAATATGTGATTTTTTTTCATTTTGGAATTTCAAAATTAAAAAAAATAAATTTTTAAAAAGGTCCGTCAATTTGACAGTCGGGAATTTTCTGAATGTGAAAACAGAATTTAAAAATATGTATTAGTTAATAAGTTATTTGTAAAGAAAATTTCCCCATAGAATAACATTAGCTCGGGTTTCCGGCGACGGTAAGTGAAGAGGGCCGTTAACAGTTAATCTGTGTGTCTGTGGGTCTGTTATCTGCATAATGCAAAAACAAATATTACCAGGATGTTCAAACTCGGTATTCTAAATGTACACCATTAGAGAGATGCTACTTCAAACATTTTATTGAAATCGCACAAATAATTCGTGTACAGAGACATCCATGTTAAGTTCAAATATATTACATCTGTGGACGAAATTTCTGATAGGTTCAGTTTGACATCTTTACACTGCACAAAAGAAAATGAAATGAACATATGCTTTATTATACAATGTTTTGCACAATTATAGGACACCTACGATTTTCCGCAGTTTTTAAATATTTATAATGCGTTAGTAAGGAAATCTATTAAATATAAATTTATACCCTTAATAAAGTATTTTGAATATTAAACTTTCCAAGTTTAAATAAATTTGCAAAATTTAAAAAGAAAATTGAAAAATTTGATGTTGCGAAATATTTGATGTTGCAAAAATATAGAAAACATTTAATATTAATGTTAATTGCCGAAACGTCAGTGGAGGTCTCCATGTGGATACTTGAAAAGTTTTTGGATTCTGTCTGTGTGGCTGTCTGTCTGTCAGTCTGTCTGTATGTCTCGCGATAGCGGCTGCAAAAATCACTCTGTTGACTTGAAATTCGGTACACATGTTCATTAACCACACAGAAATAGCTGTACAGTTTTGCGTGTGTATTCTGTTTATAGTTAGGGTATAGGGGCACATTAAACTTTTTCTTATAATTACGACCTATGGACAGAATTTGTACGTCTCGCGACAGCGACCGCAAAAATCACTTTACTGACTTGCAATTTGGTACACCTGTTCATTAACCAAACAGAAATATCTGTACAGTTTTGGGTGTGTATTCTATTTGCAGTTCGTGTACAAGGACACATCAAAGTTTTTCTTATCATTATAGCTTATGAACAGAATTTGTGCATGTGCCGCAATAGCAAAAGCAAAAACTCTTGGATAGACTTGAAAATTGTTACACGTGTTCAGGCACTATACAGAAATAGTTGTATAGATTTTGGGGGCTATATATAAAGAGCATATCTCTTAAAAGATCTCGCCTCGTTATTCAAAATTATATGAAAGATCCAATTACTTATGGCAAAAAACATGCTTCAGGACGTAAAAGAGAGCTTTCCAAACGAGATGAAAGAGCAATTGCTTGAAAAGCATGAAAAGTCTAACACAAATGACAAATGAAAAGCAGATTGAAATAAGATGTTCACAAAACCACAGTTTGTAGAAGCCTTAAGAGATATTCATTTATCACACATGAACGACTGAATAAAGCACCTCGATTGGATAGTCCCGGCGGATTTAATGGATAATGGCGAGACTTGAGAAAAAAAGAGACGTTTTATTTCTAAACGAAATTTTGGTGACGGTAACTTCATGGTTTGGGTTACTTTTTCTTCTTCAGAAAAGCTTCATATCCAGTTTATATCCAATAGAATGAATAGTTCGGAGTACATAACAGTACTTAAAAATGCCCTGTTGCCATTTCTTCGAAAAATTCGAAGAAAGAAATTAATTTTCCAACAAAATAATGCTACTTGCCACAAGAGTGGTGAATCAAGAAGATTTTTCCAAAAGGAAAAGATAGTAATTTGTGATTGGCCACCTTACTCTCCTGATCTAAAGCCAGTAGAGAATCTATGAGGGGTGATGGTGATAGTTCAAGACATTTATACAGGAAACAAATAATGTAGTAAGACTGAAAAAAGTTATTACTGCATCTTAGAACTCTACTGCTGCTAATATCTTGTCAAACGTAAGCGAAAGTATAAAAAAAATCATCTTTTTCAAGTGATACATTTTTCTGGGGAACGTACTGATTATCAAATTTATTTACGTGAGTATATTTCAGGCTGTTTGTTTTATGTTATTTGATGTGTCCTATAATTTTGCAACAAGCCAAAAAAGAATTTTGTTTGAAATTAAATATGTATTTTTCTAAAACTTAACGAAACCATATTTTTCCATGACACATCTTCATTATAAAACCTATTTTTCAAAATAATTACAAAGTCTTAGATACACTGCACGTTCAGTGATGTCCTATAATTTTGCAACACACTGTATGTATAAAAATAAGCTTCGTATAGGATATGGTATGAAAATCATTCACCATTCTTTACAGACCACAAAAAATAAATTAATATATTAGGCATATACTTAAAAATTGCTGGAAATGCATATGCAGTTGCATTATGCGATTTTTATAAAGTGCTAAATTTAAGTATATTATGTAATGCGTATATAATTTACAGACAATATACTAGGTTATTCAAAATTAAGTGAATATATTATTTTCTATTGAATGTAATTCATGGAAGTGCTTTACTAATTTTGACAAGTCCATGAAAACTCCTTTGAAATGATAATTACTTTTTCGTACTCGTTTTTCATACTCGTATGGTAAAGAAAGTACAGTAGAGCTGCGGTTATCCGAGCCCCAATTGACCGAGTTTCAGGTTAACTAAGGTAGTCCCGAAAAGGCCACGCACTGGAGGAGGCGTGCATTTTGACTAATGGCGTAGATAACTTTGACAAATTTTACTATATGACACTGTAATTCATAATTTATATATGTTTGTATTCCCTTTTTACTGACTACATTTTAATATGCAATACATATGTGTTATTTTATTTCATTGACTACATTTTTATCCATTTTAAACTTTGCCGTATGTTTCCCCTCCGATTTACGACAGAGTCCGTGTTATTCGAATTTTCGATTATCCGAGGTACCCTCAGTCCCCATTACCTCGGATAAGCGAGGCTTTACTGCACTAATTTGGATTCCAAAATTCAAAAGTGATATTTTGCAATAATTACGCTTTTTTAGGTCCTTTGAATACGAAAATAACATTTTTGGCGTTTGATCTGTTCTGATCTGTTATAAACTTAATGTAAAAACAAATAATTTCAGGAATTTGACTATTTTGAAGATGATCTGAAGTTACTATTTGAAAAGTTTAACCAAGATTGGTAAGTTTCAAAAAGTGGCGTGAGTGAAATTTGTCTAAATAATACAGAAATAAAGTTTAAATTTCATAACAACCTCAAATATTTTCTGATTGCAGTGTGCTATATTAAATCGAAAGATTGAGGGGTAATATTTTCTTTTCACACAGAAATATATCTCGATTAAATAAATCTGTTTCTAAAACTATTTTCTACCGACCTTTACAGTTATGTTTATATACAATAGTTGTTATCTTACCCCTTAATAAGTAATCTGTCTTTATAATATTCAAATGTAGGTTAGAGAAAGTCGTGTGAGTACCGTACCTGATAGTGTTTTTTTTTTTTTTTTTTTTTTTTTTTTAGAATCAAAATCGATGAATAATGACTGAGAATTTTCATGATATTTAAAAATCGCCCAGCAATTGTAGGGCTCTATAAGTACAAAATTTTGGGTTTTGTACTTATTACTTTTAAACGCCAGTTCTGTGGTGCATTTTTATAATTAGGGTCATATTATGCCTATTTTAGGCAATTTGCAATAAAAGTTTCGTCTCAAATTTTGTACACATCTTGAAATAAAGCGGAGAATAACAAAATTACTTTTTTGTTCTTGTAAATCAGCAATCAATGCATTTTTATAATTTATACTATTTTCTATAGAACAATATTATGACCATCTAGATATATTACACCAATCCAGTGCTTTAGACCAGTGGTCGCCAACCGGTGGTCCGCAGGAAAATTTTGGCTGTCCACAAAAAAATCGGAACAATATTTGATTTTTTTTTTTTTTTTTTTTTAAGTTTTATTTTCATATAATTTGTTATTATAATTTCACATCATTTATTAATAAAATTTCATATCACTTATTAAAATATCGTATAAGTCATTAATAAAATTTAATATCACTTATTAATTTAAAATCTCAAAACAAAAATTAAAATTTAAGAAAACTTTTACAATCGGTCTCTTTCTGATCGCTTCGCAGTCCCCACAGCGGTCGCCTATTTTCCCCTTTAATTTTACACCTTGAAAAGCAAGTTCAACAGAATCCTGAAACCCAAAAGTTATAGAAACCCGGTTTTTATGGCCTTAGATCTATTTTAAATTTTAAAATAATCGCCCCTCCCCCCCCCCCTGCCCTCCATAAGATTTTCAGCTTCGAGTATGCACAATCGATTCCTCACATTAAAGAACCTAGTTTTACGAACGGAATTTTTAAGCCCTTTATTGTATTTTAAAATTGTTGAATACATATTTCCCTAAAAATTTTACAAATTCGAAACTGTACGCAACTAATTCCTCACTCACTCCTAAAAACTCAGAAACGCAATTTTACAAGGTCTTAGCTCTGATTTAATATTTTTTAATTTATCTACCCTCTTATTCTCTTCAATATATGTTTAAATACATTTTTCTTTCTTTCTTTCTTTTCTTTTTTTTTTTTTTTACTTTCTCTTACCCATAAGGGAAAAAAAGTATTGTTTAGGGTCAAATTTTCGAAAGTCAGTTTTTGTTATATTTACATGTTTTGAGGTCCCCTGAATCCGAAAATCAGGTTTTCAGCGGTTGTTCTGTGTGTGTGTGCCTGTGTGTCTGTTTGTTATCAGCATATATCAAAAACAAATGGTAACAGAAAGTCCAAACTTGTTATTCTAAATATATATCATATAGGGATGCTAAACTAAGCTTTTCGTTGAGTTGAAGCAAATGGTTCGTGTACAGGGACATCCAAGAGAATTCAAATACATTATGTCTAGGGAGGAAATTGCAGGTATGTAGAGTTTAACATAAATAGACTGCACTAAACTAAATGAAATGAATGTATATTTTTTATATGCGTAAAAAAAAATTTCTTGTAAAATATGGTAGGGAAATCATTCACTGTTTATTTACAGGACTACACAAAACAACTAGACTATAGTGCGACAACAGCTGAAAATTGATGGAAGTGTATTTTAGGTTGCACCATTTATTATTACTATAGAATTATATTTAGGTGCACCTTGTGGTCTGTACATAATCTTCAAAAGATATACAGGGCAGCAAATATTTAAGCGATAACATTCTTTTCTATTGTTAGTGGAAGTGCTTTGCTAAAATATTTTATCATGTTCAGGAAAGCTGCTCAGGAATTGAAACAAATTCCTCATAGATATATGGTAAATAATATATGTTTTTAAGCTAAATGTTCATTCCCTGTTTTTGTATATTTACACGTTTTGAGGCTTCTTGGTTACTGAAGTCAAGTTTTTTAACGTTTGATCTTTGTGTCACTTAGAGTAACTTAAAAACGAATAATTTCAGTAGATCCAAAAGTTGTATTTTCAAGTTAATATAAGTTTGTTGCTGGAAAAGTTTAATCAAGACTGATAAGTTTCAAGGAATGTTGCGTGAAAGTTGTCTGAAAGTTGCCATAATTTTAAGTGAACTTTTAATTTTAAAAACAGATTTAAATTCTAAATAAATGGAGGTACAGTAATGAAACGGGGGGTTGAGGGGGGCGGCAGACCCCCTCACTTAGGACTAGTTATCATGTAATGTCGAAGCCTAATTTGAATTGTTTTAATATAGGTTTACATAACAGTACTCGTTATCTTACCTCTTAATCTCTAACCTGTAATTATAGTATTAAATTTCAGGGTAAAATAATTAGTGGTTCTAGGTAATTCTGGTGTTAAGTCGAGTGAGTGATACACCAGATTATTTTAATTAATAATTCAAACGTTTAAGTAAATATAATTCGAATGGCGAATATTTTCATCAAGTCAAAACCATGGCCAAATACCGCGCAGCCGTAAATGAAATATAAATGATTTTTAATTATTCGAGTTTCATTGTATTGATTAGAAATACGGTTAATATTTAAATTAAAAGAAATATGGATTCGCATTAATTTTCGGATGATGAAATCAAGAAATGTAAAACATATAAGACTTTAATTAACTGAAATTAATTTTTAAATAAATAGATTTAAAATTTAAGCTTTTATGACGTCAGTTTTAACAAAAAATGTTGATGATAGGTTAAATTTGTGAGTTTTTTTACGCACATGTAATAAAAGGATTTTTTTTTTCTATGGTTAAAAAAATTTATAAATGTATAGAGAATTTTAAGTATTTTATTTTTATTGGTATCAGCTTGAAATTACAACATAAAGAAAACTGTCGAGAAAAAACGCAAAAGATAGCATAGAGCATAAAAGTTTTAAAAGCTCTAATAAGAATATTGAAATCTAAAGTGACAAATCCACACGCATTTCTTTATAAAAAGTTTTGAGAACTGTACATGCCATAGTTTTCTCTATACGGCGTACACAGACAGACAAACATTTTCTTCTATTAATATACACTTATTAATTATTTTATCTGTGCGTGGGCATGTGTGTGTGTCCCTGTAAATAAACGATTACCAAAATAAAAATAAATAGCTTCAATATGAAAAGTTTAAGAGTAACCTCAAAAAATATCTAAATTTTACAATAATTCAAACATTTTTACAAAAAAATAAAAAGAAAGAAAGAAAGAAAAGAAAAGAGAGAAAGAAAATACTCACGCAGTCAGACATACAACCATAGTTAAGCATTTTTCATTTACGTTTAAAAGTGTTGAACATATAAAAGAAAATCTACTGTTTATTCTCAAATTGAGTTTAATATCTTCATAGATATTAAGCATGAAATTATCAGAAGAAAAATGCATTAACGAACTCATATTAAGTATAAACTAGTATGCTGTGACCATAACAAAACTTTCTTCTGTATCATTTTATGCAACGGTGTCATTTGTTAAGATGCATAGAATTTAACAAACGTACACTTCACAATAAGGATTTTAAATGTGCAATTTGATGAAAATTTAAATAGATGCTAAGATATAATTAAAAGGGAAAATAAAAAAGTCAATAATAGCAACGCCATCTGTATGCCGATATACACCTAAATTGAATCAGCAAAACTTTTTCTCAATATATATCTCATACATCAAGTTTGTTATATTTTTATATAATGGATCCTGATGAAGGCCTTCCTGTAAATGAAGAAAATTTTAGCATAGCAATGCCACTTACTGACCAATATGCAGCCAAATTAAATAAGGATAATCTTTCATAATGACAAACTCACATATCAAGTTTGGTGCACTTACGTAATGTAATTAGAAGCTGGGATTCAGCCTTCCTTAGAACGTTGAAATTATAGCATAGCTGCACCACTTGTCAGGCAATAATGCACCTAAATTGAATAAGAGTACTTTTTCAAAACGATCCTCTAACACATAAATTTATATAAGCACTTATAAATAATAGAAACTAATACAGTCTTTTCATCATTGGAAGAAATCGTCGTGACGTTATCGCATGGCAACGCCACGTGCTGGGCGATGTATACCAAAATCTAATCAACAAAAATTTTTGTCTAACAAGGAAACATTCAAAAGGTGTCGTCTTCAAAAAATATTGAAAAAAATATATGTGATTCTATGTGATTCTACTCTTCAAAAAAACACCAGAAAGTGAAAAAATTATCGGCTGAAATGAATTACAGCGACCACAAAACATTATCAAAATTAAGCATTTTTGGCGATTTAGTGCTGTTAGGTGATAAGTTCGCCAGCACCGAGATTGCCGTGTACAAACAGAGCCGTGTTCTACTTCTCTGCCAAGTAGTCAAAATCAATCGCCTCACAGTGGAAAATCGCCAAATATGCTTAATTTTGATAATTTTTTGTGGTCGCTATAATTCATTTCAGCCGATAATTTTTTCCCTTTCTGGTGTTTTTTGGAAGAGTAGAATCACATATATTTTTTTCAATATTTTTTGAAGACGACACCTTTTGAATGTTTCCTTGTAAGTCAAACAAAGTATAATTTTGCAGAATTGTGTCCATTATTTCGTGATATACAGTGACTACAAAATTTTGATAATACATAGACAGAGAGAAATATATATACACAGATTATAGATAGAATCGTGGATAGACATTTTTTAAGAATCATCAAACCAAGGTACCACATCTCAAAACATGTAAATCCATTGAAAGTCTGAGTTCGAAATATGAATCCAATACTTTCTTCGTATATATATATGGAAGAAAAAACAATCATAGCTCAGATTTTCTTTTTTATGGGTGATATTTAAAACATCCTTCATAAGTAAAAATTACATTAAAAAATAATTTCGTGCGATAATTATGAAACAGAAAAATATGTTAATCGGAAATTTGCCATTTTGGATAAACGCCACGAAGAAAATAAAGTAATATCTAGAAGTTATGTTATTAATCAATAAATAAAAAATAGAATAGTGGCATGAATTATTTTATGACTGCTGCTTTGGAATCGGTTACTGAAATATATATCAAGTTTAACGTTCTGTAACTCGAGATCGCAAATTACATGGTTTCGGAAAATTCGAAATCATAACTTTATCTTCTTTTTTTGCTTTTTTTGACAGTTATTGTATTCCAGAAAAATGTATAGACATCAGCTTAGACGAACTCTTTTTCGTTGCTACGAAACGCATTTCCGCAAATGAGTTTGATGGAAAATAATAATCGGTTAGATATTTTATAGATATATATTTCTGATAATAATTTGTTATTATTCGGTAAATATTTTCAAAAATAATTTGATGTTTAAAACATTTGCTTGAGGGTCATTTACTTTTACAAGCATGTTTTTTTTTTAGAAAAACTAATTCCGCCTTTAGGCGTTCCTGTAAAACAACACTTCACTTTAAAAATGGATTTCGCGCATTCGTGTTAAACTCTTCACGTGCCGCCGGCGTATATCAGTGACAGTGATGGCGTACCAGTGACAGCCGGCATATACGCCCGAGACATTTACTATATCGATTGCTGACGGTAAAATTTAATTGATCTAATCACAAATAAATTCAAAAATTTCGGTAAATATTATAACATTTCAGAGAAACACCAATATATACACTAAGGAACAAAAAAAAAAAAAAAGCCGCGCTACAGAAAAATTGACTTATACCTTTTGTGTTTGTGATAACTTAAAAACTAATGATTGAAAAAAATAAAACTGTTATGTTTGTATAATACGGGAGTCATAGCATGATAACTATGTACATTTTTGATTTAATAATTCGCTTTATTACACTCTACGAAGAATTTAATAAAAGTCTACATAAAATTTTCTTTTTAAACGTAATATAATAAACATATATTTTGTATTCTATTATGATTTATTATGTGAAATATGCACGCTATATTTTAATATATGAAATAAAAATATTTTTTTGTTAGATTTAAACAATTACTTTATAAAAATATGTATTCTGCACTGGATAATTCCACCTTTATATGGAATTACTGATTTAATGCGCAATGGCATAGTATTTTACAGTTTTTTAACAGGAAACTCAGAAATTTCACTGTGCCAAATATCACAAATATTTTTTGCTAGTTCTTGCAAAGTTGTTGGCTACAAATTTCGTATCTCCACCCTCTTTTATAGACTAAACATTTTCGAGCGTATTGAGATTAGGACTATTTTCAGGTCTAGTAAAGAAGAAATTCTACGATATTCTTTGTGGTATTTACCTATAAGTAAAAAAAAAAAGTTATGATAACTTACAAAAATAAAGATGCTCATGGGAACGGATAGCTAATTTTAACAACTTAAATCAAATAAACGTACCACAGGCGCTATGTAACAAGGTGCATTATCATCTTGAAATGCTGATTCTGGAAAAGTCTGAAATACCTCCAAAATAGTCGGTCAGACATTACTTTTTTAATGGCCGAGTTGTATTTCGAGTTAATTGATCCCTTGAACATGAATATTTTCCCGACTCATTGAAAAATTATGCACTTTCGTATCATAATGTAAGGAGAATGTGTCACTGTTTTAAAAGTACGATTCTCAGTAAGTCGGTCACATTTTTGTCATCAGACCTGCTTGTTTCCTTCACCTCGAAATAAGTTAAACTTGAATCATCAGAGAGAATTACTTCAGCCCAATAATTAACTAACCACTTTTTATTATTTTTTTTTTTAACCCTCTGAAGTTTTGCTTTTTTATTCTTTACGTTAGAAATGGATTTTTTTTTTTTTTTTTTTTTTTAAGACTTTCTGGCACTTAAACTTGCTTTGCTTAATCATTGTTGCACTGTATTTAAAGAAATTAAGTTACTAAACACTTTTTCTTAATCCCTTCTATGTTCTAAATGTAATATAAACTGATTTCTTAAACACTGGCTTTTTAACTTGCGGTCATCTCGATTGGAAGAGCAACGTGGCCGCCTAGAGACAAATTTCCAGTTTAAACAGCCAAAAATTTTACACTTTGCTAAAAACCAGCTCACCAATATTTCGTTAACATTTAATTATGTTGACATCCCACATATTAAAATATTTTTTGATTTTCACTCTAAAATTAATATTTTTTGTGGTATCGTTAATTGCCTTATTCTTGCCATTTTTTAAATAATTTAACGAGTGGATCTACAGATCAGTAGCCTCAACGTCCTATTTGCATCACGCATTATTCAACAGATCATTTTTATTTATTCCTTATTATTTAATATATATATATTGATTCAATTGATTTGCTACCTAAACAGAAACGTTTCTGATGGGGCTGCCGCCTGCCTCACCCCCCCCCCGTATCTCGCTTTCTATAACTATCTGTATATATATATAAATAATAGATAACGTAATAAAATTTAATCTTAAAATTTAGCAATTAATAGAACTAAAACAATAACAGCACACTAAAATATAGAACTGAATTTAACATAGAGGAAAGAATGACACAAAAAGTTGCGATATAGATAAGGAACCAATGAGTTACCATCTTAACTTAAAATACTTACGCCGACCTGAAGGATAATAAAAAAGGACCATTAAACTTGTGAAAGAGAAAAAAGATAATAAACCACTTAATCAATTGGATATAAATGCTTAAAATTAGAAGCATACCTTTCAAGGGGCGCATACTTCATAAAGCAGAGAAAGCTGCAACGATTTCGTAAAACGATATTGCTAATCATAGCAATTTATATCATCTCACGCCCCGATCAATGCAGAAAAAAAACCATAAAGAATGATAAAAAAGTGAAAAATTAAATTAAAACAAAGAATAAATAAATATTAATTAAAATCTTAAAGGAAACCAAAGTAATAACATGAAATAATCCGAGTAACCACATGGAAAACAGTTAACACAAACTGGAAAAATGGTTGATGCCAAAACCTAAATTGAAGTTAAAATAATAGCTCGACAGATATCGATTAATCGAAAATACTTCAGAACAATTACATTAAAGATAAAATACACAGAGTAAATATTAAATGATAATGTTAAAATTAATACTAGTAGAGTTAAATTAAATCGCACCAAAATATTAATAATTAAATCGTTTAAGATAAGGACTGAAGAATGAAGGTATAAGACTACTGAGTACAAGCGCCATCTTTCGGTTAGCTATAAAAACATTAAGTCAGTTAATTAAGATGTATTGACTGAAAGATTAAGATAATTTAGAAGTATTAACAGCAAGATTAAGATAATTTTTAAGATTTTTAATTTGAAGTCAAATTATTAAGTGTAAAGTTTAAGATAATTTAGAAGTATTAACAGCAAGATTAAGATAATTTTTAAGATTTTTATTTTGAAGTCAAATTATTAAGTGTTAAGTTTTAAGAAGACATAATTACAAGCAATAATGCCAAAGAGCACACATATAAGGATAAGCATTATAATGCGGTCATCAATAATAACTAAAATTAAAAATTAAAATTAAAATATTTTTATTTTGAAGTCAAAGTATTAAATGTTAAGTTTTAAGAAGAGTCAATTACAAGCAATAATGCCAAAGAGCACACATATAAGGATAAGCATTATAATGCAGTCATCATAAATTAAAATTTAAATTTAAAATTTAAAAGATTTTTTTTTAAATTAATATTTATAAGATTTTATTTTTGTTATGCAAATAGATGGATTGTTCAAACTTAACAAGGGAAGCCTCAAGTAGCCAGAAGCACATAGTAAAATTTAATGATAAAAGAGTTCATATATACACTCCTTCTCATAATTATAAGGACACCCGTTTTTCTATATTAACTAAACATTGCAAACTATTATTTAAACAAATATATTTTTTATTAATCTGAATTTCATTAATAGACTATATTTAAAAAGTTTTATCGTTTTTATATCTTAAAAAACGTTAAATATGGTAAAAAGATGATTTTTTAGGCTTTCACAATTATAAGAACAGCTCGAATTTTAGTAATTTATTTTCAGTTATTCTTTAAATTAATATTTTATGGGGTCTCTTTTTAGGGTTAAACAGTCAGACATACTCTCTGGTATATATATATACATTTTTTTTAATATTCAGTTTCAATACCATTTCATATAGCACATATGATATTCCTAATACATTTAAACTACTTAAAATTGCTTTCCACTTGCATGCACTTTTCTAAAATCATAAGTTAAGGCTTTTTCAACTTTTAGGCCATGGGAAAGACAATAATACAGAAGTTTCTTTCTTCAAACTATTTCCTATTGCTCTAAAAGTAGAGCAAAAATGTAAGTCTTGTTGAAAAAAATATTATTACCCCCCAAAATCTAACAAAAATCTGAAAATTCCACGTTTAAAATTTGCGGATATTCTCTTGATGTTCATAATAATAGAAAAAATTACTAAATTCATTCTGCCTTCAGTAGAAGCAGCTCCCCAGAGCACCATAGATCCACCTTTAGAATGCCCGATTCACATCTGCCTTTAAAAAACCTGCTCTATCTATCGCTATCTTCAGAGCGTGCCAGTAACTGTTAAAACCATTTGGTTAATCAAGAATAAAATGTTTTTCATCCGAAAATGCAACATTTTACCATTTAATATTGTCTTTATTCAACTTTAACACAGATGTTCTTTCCCCCCATTAAATGCTGATTGATTATTACAGGTTTTTTATTCATTTTAACGTATTATTAGTTATTTTAAATATGCATAAATGTGGACCCCAACCTTTTGTTAAAAATCACGAGCCAATTCAGCAGCAGTCATTATGAGTAGAAGAGTAAGAGGAATTATGAGTCTTCGATCTCTGTAAAACAACTCTGATTTTGCATCAGATCTCTCTCCTATCGAACCAGCAGTTCAACGTTTGATCCCATTTCCTTCAGCAATTTTAGATCTTCGAATTTCATTAGAAATTCGGCGGATTGAAATTATCCTTCCACTTAAAAAACACATTTATCATACTTCACTACTTGAACGTTCTTTTTTTCGAGAAATTATCAGTAATGTCCGTCCAAGAAAATTTGAAGGCTTATATATGAATTAATCTAGCCCAGTAGTTAACAAATTCGCATGTGAACTGTAATTTATCCGCTAGTAAGTTAAATAAAACGAAAAAATCTGGATTGTCCCTATAATTATGAACCGCTAAAAACGTGGAGAAAAACACATTTTGCATTATTTTTTATTAATTTTGATTTATATTAAAAAAATTATAACAGTTTTGGTTTTTAGAATACTAGATAAATTGAGTGCACTTAGTATAAATCTTGTTTACAATTATTTTTACATTAGTTATTTCAAAATATAAAGTGTCCTTATAAATATGAGAAGGAGTGTATATATGTGTGTATTCCTAATAATTTATTGTCTTGTATTAATTCCCTATTATTCATAAATACTTGTACCAAATTTCATGCAAAATGATTACATAACATATCGAAATTATTTTGTGTAACACTGTAAATGAATTACCAATTCTATGTTCACACTTCTCCACTGAAAAACATTATTTTAAAATTCTAACAAAATTTCATTACATTTAACGAGGTTAACCATGTTAAAATACACTACCGACTATAGACCGTAATAGTACGAAATTCTTTTGTGTATCCCAGAAAAGGAGCCATAGTATTTTTATATACTGAAAAGAATACACCTATTTAATTAATTATAACTCATTATTATTTCAACCTAATTTGACATCATTTGGATGATTACAGTACGTCATCGGAATTCTTTTGTGTGGTCCCATAAATAATTTATTTAGTCCATACATACCCTTTTTTAAGAGTAAACATGCTTTTAAGTATCTTTACAATGTATGTTAATCCCATTATGTTCAATGCAGCATAAACGTACTAAAGTGCGCTTAAATAAAAAATTGTCCATAGACTCTAATGTCACGAAATTCTTTTGTATGTGTCTGTAAACTAACCATAAACATTCTATACACCAGTAAAAACTATTCAGCTTATTCTACGTTTTTCATGAATGATTGTTCGAAATTTGACATAATTTAGATGATTACGTGATATTGTCAGAACACTTTTTTAAGGTCCTGTACATTAATTAGGAAGACTAAGAGCACATATTTTCTGCAGAAAACATAAGTTTAAACATCTCACTAATGTAAGCTAATTTCATTTTGTTGATTGCAAAGTAATGATATCAAAATGTGTTTAAACGAAATTCACCCCATATGCCGTAATGATAAGAATTTTGACGTGTCCCTGTACACAATCCATAAAAAATATAGACATAAAAAAATATACAGCTATTTCTATACAGAGCTTGAACGTCTGTGCCGAATTTGCAAGTCAATCGGAGGATTTTTGCAGCCGCTATTGCGGTACATACAAATTCTGCCCATAGGCCGTAATGGAAAGAAAAATTTTGGTGTGCCCCTGTACACGAACTACAAATGAAATACACACCCGAAACTATACAGCTAAAATTCCATGTAGCTCATAAATATGTGACCAAATTGCAAGTCATTAGCGTGATTTTTGCAGTCGCTATATTGCGGTACATACAAATTCTTCCTATAGGCCGTAATGATAAGAAAAACTTTGGCGTGTCCCTGTACACGAACTACAAATCGAATACACATCCAAAACTATACAGCTTATTCTGTAGAGCTCATGAACATGTGTACCAAATTTTAAGTCAATAGCGTGATTTTTGCGGCCGCTATCGCGCGACAGACAGGCAGGCAGACAGACAAACAAACACACCAGACGAAACCCAAAATCTTTTTGAGTCTCAACAGGGAGGCCTCCACTGACATTACGGCAATTACAATTTTTCGAACAACTTTATCTTGTTTTTAATACTTGGCTCAACCCTAAATTGTGCGTGGAGCACAACGTAATAAAATCTGTTCGAAAATTTACTTTTAAAACAATAAAATTGGCGATTGCAGAAAGAGAAATAAAAAAAAATCAAATGCGGCTTTTTTTTTTTTTTTATCCGTCCCTTAGTGTATATATAAGATACTATATATATATATATATATATATATATATATATATACTTCGACCGTAATATGTTACGTATTTAAATATTTAAATTTAAAAACTTCTTCACACACCATTGGATTGATTTAACGTCGCACTAAAGCTGCCGAGTGGGTTAAAAGCAACGGTTTAAAATTCACTCTTTGGGGAACAGGCCTTCAGTTTAAAGGTGCCGAGTTCGAATTTCAATTTAGGCGTGGTTATTCATAGTGGTCAAGAATCCAATTTATGCCCCAAGTCTAATGAGCCTTAATTAGCAAAAAATGACTGTAGAGCGACACCCTGAACATCAAATTTCGCTCATAGAGTTGATCCAGAGAAGTGCTATTACAATTTTACTCCCCCACAGAGGGGATGGCTTCAACGTCTTTGCTAATCTCTAGAATATTATACAAACAGACAGATAGTTAAAAATGAGATTTTAGTGATAAACGGTTCGAAAAAAGTATACAGTAAAGAAAACTCACACGGAATATTTATTGAAGGGGTTGCATGAGTTTCGAAGGCTAAAAAAAAAAGCACATATTCTACTTTATATATATATATAATAAATAAAACTTTTTATTCAATTTTTTGAGCATATAAAAAAGCAACATTTAAACAACATTTTATTAAAAAAAAAATCATTAAATTTTTTCGAAAATTCAACTTGTGGGTTCTGGTTTTCGAAAAATCTTTAAAAATAAAAAGCGGTGCACGCGATTTCTCAAAAACTAATGTACTGATATTATTGAAATTTGCACTTTTCTTTAAAACAGAATCGGTTAGTTCTTACACTGATGGAAAAAAAAATCCCAACATCAAGAAAAAAGTATTGTACAGTAATGAAATTTCAGCAATACATTTGTCTAGGTAACATATTTAATTGATTAAAGTTTCAAGATCACAGGTAGAGCCATTGGCGAGAAGAGCCATTTCAAATGTAAAATGTTGGTACATTAGTAACCGGTGTAACCGCCAGAATTTTGAATGCAAGCATGCAAACATGCATGCATTGTGTCGTGCAGGTGTCGGATATCAGTTTGTGGGATGGAGTTCCATGCCTGTTGCACTTGGGCGGTCAATGCAGGGACGGTTAATGCTGGTTGTGGATGGCGCTGGAGTTGTCGTCCAATGATGTCCCATACGTGCTCGATTGGAGAAAGATCTGGTGATCTAGCAGGCCAAGGCAACATGTCGATACTCTGTAGAGCATGTTGGGTTACAACAGCGGTATGAGGGCGAGCGTTATCCTGTTGGAAAACACCCCCTTGAATGCTGTTCATGAATGGCAGCACAACAGGTTGTATCACTAGACTGACGTACAAATTTGCAGTCAGGGTGCGTGGGATAACCACGAAAGTGCTCCTGCTGTCATACGAAATTGCTCCCCAAACCATAACTCCAGGAGTAGGCCCTGTGTGTCTAGGCCGCAGACAGGTCGTTAGCAGGCGTTCACCTGGCCTCCTTCTAACCAATACACGGCTATCACTGCGACCAAGGCAGAACCGGCTTTCATCAGAAAACACAACAGATCTCCACTCCGTCCTCCAATGAGCTCTAGCTTGACACCACTCACGTCGCAAACGGCAGTGGTTTGGAGTCAGTGGAATGCACGCTACAGGGCGTCTGGCTCGGAGCTGTCCTTGAAGTAACCGATTTGTAACAGTTCGTTGTGACGCAGTACGATTAGCCACAGCCATACGCCGAACACGGCGGTCTTCCCTCTCAGTAGTGCCACGTGGCCGCCCGGAACCCGGTCTTCTTGAGGCAGTACCTTCCCTTGACCACTGCTGCCAACATTCATGCACAGTGGATACATTCCTGCCAAGTCTTTCTGCAATATCGCGGAAAGAAAAGCCACCTTCTCGCCCTACTACACGACCTCGTTCAAACTCAGTGAGCTGTTGATAATGGCTTCTTCGTCTTCTTAGAAGCATCCTTGACTAACATTAATCCACTACGTCAAATCTCAACTGTAAATAACGATCACGAACCTTACAGCGCTTATTTAAAGCAAACCTCATTTGCATGTTCATAGTGGCGCTACTAGCGCCACACTTATGCGCGTAGCTCGAATTAGAATCGACGTCATCTTTCAGATGTATAAACACACCTACCAAATTTCGTTTATCTAGCACAGCTCCTTCCTGGTGTTGGGATTTTTTTTTCCATCAGTGTATATGACGGACTTTTCTATTATAACTAATTTTATAAGGCTATATATGGGAGAAAATGTCCCGAAAATTATGCTGATTTTGCATACAACTGTGCCAAAAAATCAAATTTTACATATATATATATATATATATATATATGTATCTTTTTATAAATCTTTCGTTCACGCGTTGTGCGAAATTTCAGTAAGATCAGTGTATTAGTGTTTGAGAAATCGTGTCCACCGCTTTTCAAAAGGGCCTCCGAAAATCAGGACCCACCGGATGAATTTTTTTAATTTTTTAATGAAATTTTTATAAAATATTGTTTAGGCATTGCTCTTTTATGTGCTCTAAATTTTGAATAAAGTATTTTATTTATTATATTCAAGAAAAGAGAGAGAGGGGGAGAATATGCTTTTTATTTAGCTTTCGAAACCCATATAATCCTTTAAGAATTTTTTTTTTTCCAGATACACAAAAAAGAAATAAATACAGGGATATAAAGTTTAAAATAAAGTTGAATGAATTTCAACTAAATTCTCAAAAAACAAACGGTGCTTTTATCAGGATACTACTAAACGTTGTACGAGAAATGTATGGAAATAGTTCCTGGAACAGTGCGGGATATAAAATTCTAATAGATATACCCGAATAATTTGCATAAAGAAATAAGAGAATGAAAAAAAAAAATATTAAACGTATGAAAAATTGCCATTTGTTAAGGTCGAGACATTTAACTTTGAATTTTCAGAAGCATATTCGAAACTATAAAATTAGTTATGCATTACTAGGAATTTTACGAAAATTATCTTTAAGAAGTGCAAATTATAACCCGAATAAACTACTACGTCAGAAACGCCAAAGAAAAATGTTTGAGATGCATACAGCTGTTTCGGTAGCCTTAAGCGTACCGTCTTCAGTGCAAAAAGTATTCTGAATCTGGAGAAGTGCTTGTATAATCAGTGCTCGTAGATTCAGAATTCTTTTTGCACTGAAGACGGTACGCTTAAGGCTACCGAAACAGCTGTATGCATCTCAAACATTTTTCTTTGGCGTTTCTGACGTAGTAGTTTAATCGGATTTTAATATTCCAACGCCAAGTCTCCTGTTATTAAGTGCAAATTATGTTTTGCTTGAGACATATTGAAGCACGTTAAAATAAATAAATAAATAAATAAATAAAATAAAAATAAAAATCTTATGTTTAAATTTTAGAAATTTAAGCAGCTACGCCTAAATTTTTACATCAATAGATAACAAGTTTTAATTAGCCCAGTATCTTTATGACAGTTAATTTTAAAAACCATATCCTTATGTATGTTTGTTTCCTTTTCTGCTAATGTCATAAAAAAAAGCTTCTTATAAATGAAGACATTTCTACAATCTCATCATTCATTGTTTAAATTTATTGCTAAAATGCTTAATTTAA
This sequence comes from Salticus scenicus, assembly GCA_963930645.1. NCBI lineage: Eukaryota > Metazoa > Arthropoda > Arachnida > Araneae > Salticidae > Salticus > Salticus scenicus. The sequence goes on along the minus strand of CAWVNO010000709.1, from coordinate 591,271 downwards.
GCAGCTTTGGATTTATCTTTTTTTTTTTTTTTTTTTTTTTTTTTTTCTCTCTCTTTGTATCATTTCCATCAACGCCGTCACCACTATGGGGAGTGAGTTTCAGTTTGTATTACTGAGAAGCATAAAAAAAATTCGTTCGTAGAAAAAGAAAAAGAAAAGAGAGAAAAAAAAAATGTTAAAATCCCAGATTTGAGCGAAGTTCCTCTTGGGTATTTTTTACAACAGTAGTTCCAGTAAGATCAGTTTTGACAATACCATTCATTTCGTAGATAAATGCTGCGCTACCATGATGAGATCTCATCTGTCTACGCATACTTTCAGTGTAGGATTCTTAGAAAACCAAGAATAATAATGCTAATTCATCTACTTAGGTTAGGTCATTCGAATAAAGTGAACTCTGAAAAACATAATTCAGGAATTTTAACAAAATGGGAGCGGATTTTCCAACTTTGACGGTGTATATGCAAAAAGTCATATAATAATGCATGTTTTTTTTTTTTTTTTTATTCTTCTTTCTTTCTTTCTTTTTCTCCAACTAGCGTTATTCATCAATTATTTAATTTTTCGAACTCGTAGGCTCAGCCTAGCCATTCAGTGTTTACCATTGTTTTGTACAAAACTCTAGTGAACATGGACTAGAAATCCTTAGAAAGATTCCTACGAAGAGAATTGTACCCAAGCCTAAATCCTTAGAGTAAACAATTGGTTCTATGAAAAAACGTTCCCTGGAAAAAACGTCCCCCAGGAAATAAATTCAGAAATTTTTGAAATTTCATGCATATATCTTGTAGGTCAAATTATTGACGAAATTTATTTATTATTCAAACATAGGCGTCTACTTTTTAAAATTTCACTGAGTGCACAATCGGTCTTTCCTTTTTTCTAAGAGGTAGTGATTTGTTCTACCCTTCTCCCCTTCATTGCTTTGCAGTCAAGTTTTTCTTAATTCGATTTTTTTTTTTTTTTTTTTTTTTTTTTTTAATAAATGTTTATTGCATCAGGAGTAAGGAGTAACTTTTTTTTTTTTTTTTTTTTTTTCAGAGCACTTTTCTGTGTTCCTTACGTCAATGTCAAGGGAAACATCGTTACCATTTAAGAGAAAATGGCTTTATTGGAAAATGTTTCCGAACAATAATTTTATTTTGTATCCCAAAATCTAAAACGATAAATTATTAATACAATGCAGAATACAAGAAATTCCAAATCTGAAAGTTCAGTCTTTAAATTTGCATACAATCTATTTGCTCTAGCTTTAACTTGTAAAATCTACTTACAACAATTTAACTCCCAGTCCTTGGTTACCGAACAACCAAATAGATTGAAATTATAAATTCGAAACATCATTTTCAAAATTAGAAAATATTTAATGTTCATAGTTAATATTGTGCTGGAATTCCTTTTATAATTCTGTTAAATATATGCATAATGATGCGTACACATTTCCACGCATATTGTATTATAGTAAGTTTTTCAATTACATGTAATTGTTTATCTCTATTTGTATCTATTTGTAACAGTTTTAGTTTATTAAAGTACAATTCAAAGACTTACTGTATACCGTTATGTAAATCGAATTATTTTATGTGGAACTACTACAAGAGAATTAATTGTAAATGATATATGTATACTATTTTTTAATAGGGAAGTGCTGTATCAGTGACGACGCCAAAAACTAAGCCCTCTCGCAAAAAATTTTAAGGAATCTCCTACTCAAAAAAACAATACATTACGTTTTTTAATAATTGACATTCAGCAGGGCTGCACTGTATGTTTGTAGAAGTTTCACCTTGCACGTAGGCGCAATCTGAAAAGAGGGTGTCATTTAATAATTTTCTTTTATCAAAAAATTCATTTTCTTCTTTCTTTCTTTTTTTTTTTTTTTACAAATTTATATTCTGATAACATACAGATTTATTATTGCCCAAGTGTTATTTCGAAATGCTAAAATGCTTTTGTTTATCTTTTGATTGTGTGAGTTCAATCATTTGTAAAATAGAGCTGTTTTATGTCTAAAATGTACACGAAAGTTAAAGAATAATTACTATAAACAAGAAGTTATTCTTTTGTTATATAAATAAACGATGTTTGCTTTTGTCTTAAAAATTTTGATGTAGAACAAATAATAAGTACCAAAAATTCAAAAACATTTAAAATTTTTTCGAGTCTAAATAATTAAGATTTGAAAAGCTCGAAAGTTTAAGGAAATAAGTTCACTTTTTGCTATCTTTATCAGGTAGTAAAAAGTGGTCACAAATGTAGCTTGAACTTGAATGTTGCATTGGGCATTTGAAAATTATTATTTCAATTTTGCGCAAAATTAGTTTTTTTTTTTTTTTTTTTTTAATTATTGTTAGTTAAGCACAGTTTGGAAGAGCTATGGTTTTTTTTATGTAATTTGTAGCAGTTTTCTGGAATTAATCAATGTCTTGCTGAAAAAAAGTTTTTAAAAAACGTAATATATTATTATTGTTATCTCTAACAACACACGTATCCGTAATACATCCTGAAAATGTCCATAGGATGTTCATAGATGTTATTTTCATCCACATAACATCATGAGGATGTCATTTGGAGAGATTGTGCTGTTAGAGATTTTAAGACAAGGATTCCTTAAAATAATTTGTGGGAGGGCCCCCAAGTTGTTAGCACTGCCAATCATATAGAACTTTCCCGCTAAAAAGTAGTATTTATAGCATTTCGAATTCTTTTGTAGTGGTGCCGTATAAAAAAAAAAATTGATTTACTTAACGATGTACAGTAAGTTAGACTTTGAATTGTACTTCAATAAACTAAAACTGTTTAAAATAGAAAGAAATTTATACATGTAATTAAAACTTACTACAACATAATATGCCTGATGTTTTGAATTTTAAATTTTTTATAAATGCATACTAAATGCATACGATTCAGTTTCTTTTTTTCTTTTGAAGCAAAGCGAATCTATTCAGAATCCAAGGATTTGCTGTTAAATTGTTGTAAGTAGATTTTCATGTTATTGTTCGCAAATTTAGAGGCTAAACTTTTAGATTTGGGATTTCTTATATTCTTCATTGTATTATTAATTCCCCGCCTTGTATTTCTGGAACACAAAATAAAATTATTTTTCTGAAATATTTTCCTCAATCAAGCCATTTTCTTTAAAGTAGCAACAATATTTCATTCATTTCACATTGACCTAAATAACACAGCAAAATTAACGGGGCAGAAAAAGTACTCATTTTCTTTGACATAAATTTGTATCTAAAAAAATAAATTAATAAATAATAAAAAATAAACTTCAATCCAGAAAAGTTTGACTGTAAAGCAAATGTGGAAGCATTGACTCTCAGCAAAAAGGAAAGACAGATTGTGCTCCCAATGAATGTTTTGATTGTTATGCCAATAATTTTTTCAAGAAAATCGTCGATTAGCACTTGAAAGAATTTTCTAGTGAGACTAGCTTTCTAGTGAGTGTTTTTCTCCTTAATATTATATATGACATGACATCAGCATTAAGAGTAACTTCAAGAATAGCATTGTTCAAAAACACTTCCATATAAAGTCTATTGAAATTCGTATTTCAATACAAACGTTTTTCTTCATGAATGGTAATAGAAACTGTGTGATGAAGCTAGGTTTATTTGATCAATTAGAGAGCGTTCAGTAGAGCTCTTCAAAGAGATCAATTCGAGCAGTCGATTGACGTCATTGATCCTCACGGATTGGTCAAGAACATACTGAACAATTTGTCACAACTTCTTGTGACATGATTGGATGATAGAGCAGCACCAATCATGATTGTTTATGCTGTGCAATGTCAGTCAGATTTTTATCTTAATGAGCATTGAATCAATCCCGTAACCTAGTGTCCCAAGAAATTTTTTTGAGTAGTTTGATCCACGACCGATCCAGTCAGTCCATTCCGCTGAACGAAAGAGCTCTGGACGGTTAGCAGTACTACGGACTTTGTGGCAATGCTCTGAACGGTTTGCGCTTTGGCCCGATCAGTCGAATGGTCGTGGATCGAGGCGCTTACTGAACGCTACCTTAATCTTGCCTCCTCACCTTTTTTTTTTTTTTTTTTTTTTTTTTTTGGTAAGCGGTTTTCAAGCATATTCATTTTAGTTTTAATTTTAAACGTATTTGCCAAATTTCGCATTTCTCATGGAAATATTACATAAAATACATGGTACTTATTTGCCCTTTTCGCAAACCTTGAATATCATGCAATTTTTAGATATATCATCTGATTAATTTTTCTTATTAAATCTGGATTAAGATTCGTTGGGATTAAGATCTGGATTAAGATCTGGATTGTCTATTCTGTTAATAATTTCACATATTTTTTTTTTTCTTTTTTAGAACATAAATCTGCATGTCAAAACTTAAGCCTGGCAAGTACTGATATTATCAAAAAAAAAAAAAAAAAAAAAAAAAAGGTATATCTTATTTTCGACCGTAACTATTTTAAAATTCTGAAATCGCTAAGACTCTCACTAATCCTCATCACTAGACAGTTGTTTAAATAGAATAATATCCAGCACCTCATTAATACTCGGGCAGTCTAGACCTTGGTCCAAGGGCCTATGATAAAGTATCTAAAATCATTTATGTACAATTTATCTAAATTCCTTAATATTTCTCCTTTTTTATTACTCTGAAAAATATGCATAAAAATGTATTACTATATAACTCAAGTTATAACAAATCTTAACAACATATACCAGTTTTATTCGATATGAAATATTTTATAATCATTAAAGCTAACTTTCAGTGTTGGGTAACCTGACCAATAAATTAACGCTTAAGCACATTTTTTTTTAAAACTAAATTCAGATAGTATTCGATATTATAGTATTGATAGTATTCGATAGTAGTCATTCAGTATTTTAAAATAATCTAACACTTTAAATATGACAGTTTAAATACATTTGTTATTATGTGTAAATTATACTTAAAAAAAAAATAATAATAATAATAATAATAATAATAATAATAATAATAATCACTATATTGAAAGGGGACTAATGTGCAAGTTGTACCTGACGGGACTAAAGTGAAAGTTGTACCTCAAGGGACTAATGTGAAAGTTGTGCCTCACAGGACTAATGTGCAAGTTGCACCGAACGAACAAACTATTTCTTTCAACGAAAATGCCTACTAACCCTGGACGATAGGTCTAATATATCGTATCATATTATATATCGTATTTATCGTAATATAACTCAATACTTATTTCGCTTCCTTCTTCGACTCGTTTTAATACGCATTTTTTATATGCATGAGCAGCCCCCGAAAAACAAAAACATTAAACCATTAAATTCATTTTTTTACTTATTTTTATTTCATATTATTTCACGCGCACTTTTTATTTCCTAATTCAAAATTATTAAAAAAAAAACTTTTTCGATATCGCTTGTAACGATACTGATTATTATTAATTTTCTCTTCTTTTTCTTTCAATAATAATAATAATAATAAAAGATTTTGATGAAATTCTGGCAAAAGCAGAATTTAGTTTAGAACGGAGGACTATTAGTTTTTTTTTTTTTTTTTTTCAAATTATAACATCGCTTTCAAATTATTCAATTATATTTTCGATAAATTTTAGATTTCGACAAATGTCCAATTATCGAAATCGATAACGCAAAAATCCCAGATTGAGACTAATAGGCCCTCACTCCTTAAAAAAAAAAAAAAAAAAAAAAAAATATGATATAATAATCAAGCAAATAAACAATTCTTATGAGCGTACAATACCTAAGCTTATGTTATTCTAAGGAGAAATTTGTTTTCAGAATTACTCAATATCTCATGTATTTTTTTAAGTTACGTTTTTCTCCTCAGAAAATTCACAATCGTTAAATTGGTACTCTTTTATCAAAAGTTGATTCTTTAAATTTTTAATACATACTTCCTTTTACATCTAAAATAAATAATAAAATAAACAAAAAAAAAAAAAAAAAATGCACTTAGATTTTTTTCGTATTTTGCAATGAAATTAAAAAAAAAAAAAAAAAAAAAAAACCTGCGATTGATATCTAAAAACTTAATTGTGGCTCTAGAAAAAATAGCTCCATGTCATCTTTATAAATTCTAGTTCCCTTTGCTAGCGATTTCTAAAAACTTCTATTAGAATTCTAGAGCGTTTTCCTATATTATCGTAATCAAACTTATTTAAAAATCTCTGAAAATAAATGCGAACACAACAGGCGAGTTTTAGTAACTATAATTTTAGTTTATGACGCAGATCTAGGAAATCGTGTGAGAATTTCTCGCATTACAAAGGATTCATAATATTCATAATATTTGTTTCATCATCTGGAAAAGTATAGAAATGAAATTCCCGGTCATTTCGTCTAGTCTATCCATTTTTATTTTATTTTTTATTAATTAATTATTTTATTTTATTTATATGTATAACTCGAAATCTATATTTCTGGTTTAACGAATCAGAAAATGACTACTTAATCGTTCTAGATGAAAGCGATATTTGTTTTTCTCAGTGGGAAATTCAAAAATGAAATATTAAAAATTAAACAATTTTTGGGAAACGAGTGCTAATTTAACGATTGTAAATATTCTGAATGTAAAAACGGAATAATAATAATAATAATAATAACATTAGGTAATGAGAATTTTCGGAAACAAATTCCCCCATACAATAACATGGGCTTTGGCTTTCAGCAAGATTAGGTGTTGCACCCTATCAACAAATACAAAATTTCCTGGCCAAGGAATATGAGGTATTTTAGTTTAAATACAAAGTTTAATTGAGTCTTTTCTATGCTGTGTATTTATTTTGAAATCCGTACAAATAATTATTATTAATATACAAACAACATTATGATAATTCTCTCGAAATCTACTGAACTGAACTATTCTGTTATTAACCTACGCTTGTAATCTACTAAAATGTCTGAAATAAATCTATTAATGGAACGCATACAAGCTTCAACAGACATATTAATGAAAAATCTCGAAACGTATATAAATTTCGTTCAGTTTCAAATAAAGTAACATGATTAAAGCGCACTTCAAATAAAATATACACATAGACTATGATTTATCCAAATTCTTTTTGGTGTTTCTGCATAATGTCATGCCTTCTGCGAATGTTGTGCAATTTTATATATATATATATATATATATACATAACATATAAAACTCTTTTTTTTTTTTTTTTTTTTTTTTTTTTTTTTAACGTATCTATTTGTAGCAATTTAAATACATATAAGGAATTTCAAACGTGTATAGACAGACAAACCAAAGTAGAAAACACTTTTTATCTAAATTAGTGTTAAGGGGGGGAGGGGATCAAACTCAATTTTTTTCGAATTAATATACTCTATAAATATATTTACATGTTTATATTATTTATTTTTAGTACGCATATATGTAACTGGAAAGCACTGTTAGAATTTCAATAGAAATAAGTTGGAGATCCCTTGGTAAAGCCACTGGAGTTTGAAATATATAGCCTTCTTATCTCTACATAAATCTATTAAATCCGTATATCCACTAAACTTTTTTCATCAACTTAGAATAAATGGTAAACACTAGATCACCAGAAAATCTTTATTCTCTAAGTGAATTTCCAAAGTTAAAGCTTAATTCTTCACCGGATTTCCAAAGTTAAAGCTCATGTTAACACTCTGATTTTATTCTGCTGGAGTCTAAGAATTAAAACTCCTGGATTTCGAACGGCAGTTTTTTTTTTTTTTTTTTTTTTTTTTGTGGCTCACGTTTAAGAGGCAAAATATCTATAGATTTTTTTTATTTCTATTTTTATTTCTAAAAAGAAATATATATATATATTATACTTATATATAGAGAGAGATTATGGTGAATATAGATATTAAAAAAAAAAAAGAAAGAAAGAAAGAAAGAAAAAAGAAAGAAGAAAAAAAAAAATATATTTGAAATGAGGTTTTCTAAAGCTTGAAGCTTTTATATGAAACAGTTTTTATTGAAATTTTAAAATAATTTCAAATTTTTACTTTAAAATGACTTTATGTAAAAAGGACTCTCAAAATTGCTTAAATAATGTATACTGCATTACATAACTTTTGAAATATTTCATATTTTAAAATAATTAAATATTTTATAACACCTGATTAAAATATTTAAAATTACAAACAAATAAACTGTTCGAAGTTAGTTAGGACCATAACGTTGACTTTGATAGCAGTAAAAATTTTAAATGCAATTGCAATGCAATAACT